>CM076577.1:637206975-637768969 GCA_034641835.2 Pinus albicaulis
GAGGGTGCATCCCAACCTTGTCTCCTCCATTCAATAATGATTCTAGGAGGATTAAGGCGTCTTTGTTTATACCGTAATATTTGAGAAAAATCTCTTCTTAAAGTTGTCTACCCCCATGTAGGAGTTGCAATTATGCGAAATGGGTTCTTGTTTGATCTTGAATTATAGTTGCGAGTGTAGAGAAAAAGTCAAGTACTTTCACCTGCAGACAAAAGGCACGACCTGAAAGAAACCTTAGAAAATCAAAATTCTCAAGAGATCTTAAGTGATGGCATCACCTTGGAGGAGGGAAGAACCTTGCTGCAAAATAATTTCCCTATGGTTTAACATATCTATAGAGATGGCACCAAAATGAGGGCTATTCAAACAAAGGGAAGAATACTGAAACTAAAACTACCCCAGAGACAAGGCTATGACTAAAGGCTTCAAGATTTCCATCGTGATCCCAAGTTTTATATCATTTGCTCCTACCCTTTTTTATTGAGGTAATTTTTTTATATTTATCTATAAAGCATGGATTTTAATTTTAAATTGTTTTTATTTTTGTCGAAAATGATTGTTTTTACTTTCAATGGTGTTTTTTATTTTTTTCTAATTCATTTTCAATGTTAAAAAATAAAAGCATTGGGTAAAAAATGCAATATATATATATATATATATATATATATATATATATATATATATGGAACAAAAGTTTGTATTAGCTTTTGAACAAGAGATTACATACAAATTTAAAGGGTTTAGTTTAGTCGACCACTAAGGATGCCCTACCAAAGCAAAAAATGAGCCCTTTTGGGAGAGGAAGAGATGGTCATATTCATGGCACTTGCAGCATCTGAATGGTAAATTTTCATGATCCAAAGGTTGTTTCCAAACTTCATCATGGTAGGATATTTCAATTGATTCTAGTAGCGGCTAGGAGATATTCATTTACACACATATCCTCGTGTATGAGGTTTATCATCCTCGCTTAGTCACTTATGATATTTTCACAAAATCTCCAATATTGTTTCCAATACCTTCTAAGGTTTTCTCCTCCAAATATTCTTTTATAGGAGAAAATAGGCAAATCCAAATTGGGGTCGCTGGGAATTTTTCCTTTTTTTGGGATGTAACTTTCTTGCCAAAATTTCATGAATAACCCCACATTATTAAAAAATATGGTCCATTCTCAAATACCCTATTTTTGTCTTAAAGATTTGCAAAAAGTGCTGTAAGGAAACCATTTTCTCCTAGCTCGAGATCAATGTGTCCCTTCAACTACCATTTTTTTTTATCCATCCAACCAATGCTCTCTTTGATGTCTAAATTCTTATGGACTTGCATAGTTAGGCGTGATCCTTCATATGTTGGGAATATCTCTTAATTTTGTATGTTTTTACTTCATATTTCATATCTTCGACTGCCTTAGGGAGACATCTCCCTTACATACAGTTTTTCCAATTCACACCCAATGGAGGATCATCTTTATTTTCATATTCATGACTAGGGATTGTAGTTGATCAATGGGGTATTTTCATTTGACGACTTGAACCACATTCTCCATCCCATGTGACTACATTCTTGAAGGATGGGTTTGCAATCCCCTCCCCTTAGGCACTTTCCATGGCTTCTATTATGTTGCAATAAATGGTTAAGCAACCCAAAGGAAATTACTTCTACACAATGACAAATTCAAGCCCTACAAAAAAATCTAGTTCATTTTCTAGAAACTAATTAAATAAATAAAAAATTAAATTTAAATTAAAAAAACCCTAGTTGTTCATATCGTTCCTTTTTGTGGAGTAAAAATTGTATTTCCTTCTGAATAGGAGATTATATGAAAATCTAAGAAGTTTAGATTAGTCATTCGCTGGGGAAACTTGAACAAATGCAAAATAAGATGACCAACCAACCAAAGATTAAAAATACAAAATACATAAACTAAATTATGGTCTTTGAGGCTATATTTATCATGGGGTTTTCTGAAAGTATTTTCTTCCTTTTCTCTTGTGAAAATCAATCCATCCCAAGGAGTTGTTAGTATAATATGGCATGCAAACAATGGCTACATTTTCTTGAGGCATTTCCATTAAAAGAGGGCTTGCAACAATGGTTGCTTCCAAATCATTGTCTGAGTGATTTGATTCATGAAGAAATTTATTCCCACTCGTGGACGAAGATAAGATCATGGTTATATCTATTTATTCTCCATTAAAGGGATCCAGTAGAGAGTAGGGAGATGATGGATGAGGAGGAGGGGTCCCAACTGCATTTTCTAGAGGTATTTCCATTTATGGAGGGTTTACAATAGTGGTTGTTGTGTTATCATTGTCCAAGTGATTTGATCCATGAAGAAATTTATGCCCACTCATGGAAAATGCTAGAATCATGGTTGTGTATCTTTATTCTCCATTCAAGGTATCCAAAGGAGAGTGAGGAAATGGTTGGTGAGGAGGAGGGACCCTAGAATATGTGGGATGAGAAGGTGTTGCAAGTGACTGAGGTGAGGTTGAAGGACTAGATTTGGTTGGAGATGCTTTTTCTTGCTGCATGTTATCTTGCTTATGATACAAGGAATTATTATATCCTTATGGATATTTTAGGTATTTCCATCCTCAATTGTTTTTATTAGCATCAGGGGGGAAGAATTCCCTTGAGAAAAGGGCAAGAATTCTGGAGATGACCTAGTTATTGACAAGACCTAAAGCAAAAGGTTATGTTTTCATAATCTGTCAACTAAGAAAAGTTTGGGTCATTCCAATTGATGAGGATCCTATCAATAATCCCTTTTTTGAGATATATTTCAATTAAAATTCATGCAAAGACTACAATACCACTCCCAAGCCTATTTGTATTGATCATAATAAAGAGACCTAGTCAATTTCCTACAAAATCTAAGACATCTAGCGTTAAAAAATGAATGGGAATATTAGGAATTCTTTCCCAAACTGGAGTTACCATAGTTACCATGGATAAAGGGTTGAATTCATGATACCATGGCAGAAAGGACAACCCAGAGAGGCACCAAAACTAGGGTCCTCTATCAAATAATATTTGAAAATCCTCTCGATTTTTGAAATAAACCACAAAGAATCCCTTCAAACATAAATAGAAATACTTATTCAAGGACAAAATTCAAGCCACCCATTCCCGAAGCACATATTTTGATGGCCAAAGCCCATTAAAATGACAAATTATGGCATTCCTCTCACATCCTAAGAAAAAAATAATGAATTGGGAATCTTCCAGCTCTAGATTTGGATATCTTATGCTTGTTTTATAATGAAGGTAGGCCCTGAGATATATTTGGGATTCGGTTGCAAGAGCTCTAGCTACAGAGCATCCTTAAAGGATCGAGATTGAAAGGAAGAGGGCACACCCCAACCTTGGCTCCTCCGTTCAATCTTGAGTCTCATATGATTAAGGCGACGTTGGCTATACCATAATATTTGAGAAAAAATTCTTCCTAAGGATGCCTACCCCCATGTAGGAGTTGGATTGAGATGAAAGGGATTCTTGTTCGATCTTGAATTATAGTTGCGAATGTAGAGACAAAGTCTCTTACTTTCACCTATAGACATAAGGCACCCCCTGAGTGTAGCCTCAGGAAGATAAAAAATATCAAGAGATATTAAGTGATGGCATCACCTTCGAGGAGGGAATAACCTTGTTGAAAAATAAATTCCCCATGGTTTAATAGATCTGTAGCGATGGCACCAAAACGATCGAGCTTCAGACAAAGGGAAGAATCTTGAAATTGAAAATCCCCTAGAGATGGGGCAGTGACTAAAGGCTTTAGGGTTTCCATTGTGTTATCCATCTTTCATATAATTGCTCCTACCATTTTTTATTGAGGTAATTTTTTCATATTTTGAATGTATTTATCTATAAAGTATGGATCATATTTTTTAATTGTTTTTATTTTTGTCTAAAATGCTTATTTTTTTCTTTTCCAATTCATTTTCAATGTTAACAAATAAAAGCATTGGGTAAAAAATGAAATATATTATTTATTTTTTCAAGTGTATATATATGGACCAAAAGTTTGTATTAACTTTTGAACAAGAGGTTACATGAAAAGTTGAAGGGTTTAGTTTAGTTGGTCACTGAGGAAGCTTTACCAAATCCAAAAATGAAGCCTTTTGGGAGAGGAAGAGATTGTCATATTCATGGCACTTGCAGCATATGAAAGGTAAATGTTCATGATCTAGAGATTGTTTCCAAACTTTGTCACGGTAGGATATTTTAGTTGATTCCAACAACGGCTACGAGATATTCATGTACACACATATCCTCATGTATGAGGTGCATCATCCTCACTTAGTCACTTATGATATTTTCACAAAATCTCCAATCGTTTTTCTAATAAATTCTAAGATTTTCTCCTCCAAAGATTCTTTTGGAGGAGAAAATAGGCAAACCCAAATTGGGGCCACCAGGAATTTTTCCTTTTCTAAGATGTATCTTTCTTGCCAAAATTTCATGAATAACCCCACATTATTGAAAAAATATGGTCAATTCTCGAATACCCTATTTTTCTCTTCAATATTTGCAAAAAGCATTGTAAGGAAACCTTTTGCTCCTTGCTTGAGACCAATGTATCCCTTCAAATTCCACTTTTGTTGGATCCATCCAACCAATTCTCTCTTTGTTGGCTAAATTATGCTTATGAAATTTCATATTAATGCATGATCCTTCATATGTTGGATGTAGCTCTTAATTTTGTCTGATTTTACTTCATATATCAAACCCTTGATTTCCTTAGGGAGGCATCTCCCTTACATACAGTTCTTCCAATTCACCCCTAGTCGATGGTTGTCTTTATTTCCATCTTCATGACTAGGGATCACAGTTGATTAATGGGGTGCTTGCATCTAATGGCTTGAACCAGATCCTCCATCCCTTGTGACTACATTCTTGAAGGAGGGGTTTTCAACTCCCCCCCCTAGGCGCTTGCCATGGCTACTTTGATGTCGCACCAAACGGTTAAGTGCCATAAAGGAAATTACTTCTACATAATGACAAATTCAGGCCCTACTGTTGGACAAAATTGTGAGTTACAGATAAAACACGCTTCCATAGACAGGTGATAGTCTTGAACAACAGATTAAAGACTATATGAATACTTCTCCTAACTCAGAACAGACACACAGAAAGGATTAGAGGCTTACTTGTAATCCAAGCGCTTCTAAATGGATCCTTCTGTCGCTTTCGTTGTAGCTTCAAATTCAAGCGGTTTGTGCGAAATGCTTCCTACAAGAAAGAACACTAAAAGAACAGAAGATAGCAATAATACAGATGTCTATTCAAGTTAGTTAGCTAAATTAGTAAAACATAAACCATATACATCAACTAAGATATTACAATATGGAAAATCAAAGCCAATACATATGCATATAGGGAAAATTAAGCTGTATTCTTTATTGATGATAGAAGGAGAGGTTAAAACCCAATGAATGATTTGATGTGACCATCTCCAGCAACGATCCTCAACCTCATCACAGTATAAATATCTCCAGTAGCTGTTACACAAATCTAACTCTCAATTGAAAATCCACCAGCATTTCTCTACCCAAATTCTTCCTTACCAAGCACTCAGATCTGTGCTCAATTTATAGAGGAGCTGAAGGTTGTTTTGAAATCAATGAATTTCCAATAATAGGTAAGACATGTTCCCAATCTTGTAGATGTCAAATGGACACTTGGATTTGAAGCTTGACACATGCGAACTCTTCTAGAAGGAACTGGCCAAGTGGAGATTCTGGAACAATGAGAATTTCGCTCCCAATGTGACCAACGCACCCATAGATGTCGGGAAGTGCTTTGCAAAGCAACCTTGCATGGGGCTACCTGCATATGCAATGCACTTAGTCCCCTTAGAGGCAGCGTTGATGATCTCTCATATGCTATATAATAAACTTCAAATCTTGGAAACCTTTGCTTGATGAAAGTCATGCTTGATTTGTCTTGTTCTTGTCTTAGGGAATGTAGCAACTTAAAATGATAGGGAATGATAGAACCTTAGTCATTGGTCCTGGAGATGATGCCCAGTTAACCAAGTCATTGGGAATGATACCCAAATTGACCTATAACAATTCCCCCCTAAAGCATGAGGTCAAAATAATAAAAACATTTGATTGAGATGCTTTACACTGTGATGGGATGGAGATGAAGCGGAGTGGTCTCCTGCATCAATCTTACAATACATTACATCATGATATATCCTCTTTGATCATAATTTCTAAGGGTAGGCATTCCCATGTTCAGAACATAAACAATCTAATAACATGTACATAATTCAGAAAGTTGTCGACATTGGAATGTTGCCCAATGCAGGCATGCCTACAGATATAGGCCCATGTTCGAATGACAATCTATATGTAAGGTCACCATACAGATGATGTGTACAAAAATCTTGAAATCACATCCCGGATGGCTGAAACTAGATCTGGGGTCTTCTTATCTCGTTCACTCGATCATTCAGGTACAAGTTTAGCCATGCAAATATATGATTTGTCGTTGAACGTGGAAAGACATCGTTTGATTACCACACAATGATGTGAGATGTTAACAAATGCGAGAGAACCACAGTTAATGAAAATGGCTGTCAAGGTACTGCAATACATTTCGTAAGGCGTGAATAGATGATTTGATGTCGAACGCCAAAAAAAATCTTTCAGTCAAAGGTCCGAAAGCGAGGATCTTGTCAATGCTGTAACAAGCCTCATGGTACTGGAATCTGATGTTTCTAAGTGAACTTCCTGGATATTGATTTGTCGTCAACAGGAAGCCACCTTATTGCGAAATGGGAGTTACTGATTTCAAAGACAAAGATATGACTTGATATAGCAATTTTCAGGGATGACGGTCATGAAAATTAAGGTTTATGAGTATTGGAGAAGGATGAGTTTATTCACTGGATGACTTCTCTTGAACATATTGGTGACACTGTGATGAGTTGGCAGCATTGACCCAAAATCGAAGTGAAGGTATGAAGAACCATAGGTGTGAATGAACCGTCAAGATGATTACCCAACCCAAACAGTCATAGACATGGAGTGAAGGAAGTGTCATGTTCAGGAGCGACTTGCTACCATAAAGAAATTCTTGCTCACTTTTCCCAAATTTTCCCCGGTAATTTGTCGACCAGTACCTCTTTATTTTTTAACAAGCTTGAGGAGGGAAACATTTGCTTGATCTATAATTCAACCCTTCGGGTGAATAAAGTATCACTATTTAATAATTTAACGAGTCTAACGATGAATGAAACTCGATTCTTGCCATGATCGACAAGCCTGTTGCTATTTTATGTTTTAACAAGCTTAACGACAGTGATAGCTTGGTCCTTTTTCATATTTAGAGAGTTTGAAAAAGAGGATGAAAGAAAACTCCATAAGTACTTTTTCGTAAATTTGTCACTCAGACCCAAAAGAGTGTAAAATAATATCTGAGAGAACCTCTTTGGTCATGTTTAACCAAGGTATTAATTTTTCGTAAATAATCTATCTCAGTCCAGAAAAGGGTTAAAATTATACTGAGTAGATATCAATTCATTTAATTTTACGAGCTTGAAAATACTAGTGCTCGACAATATTTTAACATTATCGGAGTTTGAAAAGAGCCGAAAGAAGGCTCCAGGGGTTCCTTTTTCGCTGTTATCGAAGCTCAAAAAAGAGATAAAAATGTGCTTCAAATCCTTTTTCGTTTTTAACAAAGCTCGAAAAATAAGGAGAAAAAGTATGCTTTGTGGTAAAGTCATTCTTTGAATAAATCTGCACGACTAATCTGTTCATCAGTTGTATTTCTTGTTCAGAACAACATCAAGTGGATTAAAAATACCTGTTTCATGATAAAAACATAATAAAACTATAGTCATAGCAATAAATTTAACATGAAAATGTTTAAATGATTATTAAAAGTAGTTTCACTATTCATTTTTACCATTCCATAGTTACCATTTGCATTTTGGAGCTCTGATCTTGATTTTTCCCTTGAACTTCAGCTGTTGATTATGATCATTTCTGTGGATATATTTCGTCACTGTTTGGTCCAGGTTAGTGCCATGAACCTCCTCTTTCCTTTAGTATTGATTTCATCTCCAATTTCTGCAAATTTTTAGGGTTTTAAGGCCCCTAGGGTAAATTCTGCCCAAAATGAGGGCAACTCACCCTTGAATGTCGAAACCTGCGTTGCATACCAGGTATAGTGAAGGGTACTTGCATGTGCAACGCACTGTCTCTTGTTAGGGAGTGGGTTGAGCACAATATAAGTTTTTGGTTTTCTCATAATGCCCAAAATTTTCCTATTTTTTGCAATAAACAGAATCTAATGGACCTTATGGTTGTATTTCAGGTTTCCATTGGATTATAATGACGATTACATGGAGGGAAAGAGAACATGAAGAACAAGATATGATTGCCTTAAATGATCCGGGTATAGTAAGAGCCCTGCGAGATTGTGGACTGCTTAAGTACTTCAAATTGTCTGGGATGAGGAAACAAATAGAACTCTTGGAGTTCTTAGTTTGAGCATGGGATCTGGCGATAGAGGCATTTCATATTAAGAACCAAGTGGTTCCCATAACAGTTGAGGATGTGTGTTTTTTCACAGGATTGTCGAGGAGAGGTTTGCCATTTCACTCTCAGGGTCTACCGTTGGAGGAGAGACAGTGAGGGATTATATTATGTAGTATTGCTATCCAGGGGTAGAACCTAGCAAAGATGGAAAAATAAACATCCGAGATATCAGATATTTTCCTTTGAAAACTATCCTTTTCATGATCGCTAAACTTGCAGGCACCGTTACACTACATGTAGCAAATAGATCGTATATGCAGTATGCAGTCAAGTGTATGGAGACAAAAATCTTCAACTGGTCTGAAGCTGTTCTATCTCAGATAAAAGAGCAACTGAAAAAAGCAAAGGGAGGAAGCAAGAAGAATTTTAGTTATGGTTCTATCCTTATACCCTTCGCTTTAGAACAAATTCCACTAATGCAGCCACAACATGTGACACTGTATATAGCTAGTCCTAGAGATCCTCAGATGCAGAGATTGGTAGAACTCATGGGTCGGCATGCTAGCCAATCGATTGTTGTGTTCTCTATTGCATTCTTTTCCTGGTTTCGGCGACATATCGTCTCCATCGATGAGTACGAATACGCAGGCGTTGATTTCTGAGGAGATCCAGATTTAGCATTACCAGAAGGTGCTCAGTGGGGTACAATGGGTAAGAATGTTTCGACCATGTTTTTTGATTTTCTTAAGGTTTATACAATGTTTTTGTATTTTTGATTTCTTCCTAAGACTAAAATAAATGTTTGATGTAATGCAGATGTTGGTCGTGTTCAACCAGTAGTGGAACTAGAGCGCGAAGCATATGTGCCAGCAGAGAGGGCTGTCGAGAGAGCAGTCCTTTAGGACCTTGATATGGCTGAGACTCTGACTGAACTTCAACAACACATAGAGGGTTTGACCTTCGGGATTCTAGATTGCCAGATCGAAGAGCTTCCTATGCGACTGCAGCGACATACTATTGGGGTTCCTAATCGTTGGATGCAGTTACTTCGTAGGATAGCTATATCTATAGAATGTTACCATGAACATTACTAGTTTACTTGTGACATTTTGCATACATTTTGAGGTCAAATGACCAATGTGTCTTAGGCACAAATTTTTTAAAAACCTATAACTATCTATCTATATGATTTTATAGTTTTTCCTATGTTTATTGTGCAATCCTATTCAATGATGCGAATGTTTTCTTTACATATGTTGCAAATGTCTGTCTAAAACTTGATTATCTAATGAATCAGTCAATGTGTTCAAATTTCTGGAAATGTGTTGATATTGAATAAAATCAAAATGTCTTTCCAAAATTCGAACTCTTAGGAACAATCTAAGAAGTATTGGATTTATAACAGTATAAACACTAGTAAGTTGTAATACCACAAGTTGTGAGTCTAACCTTATGATTATGTGGTTAATACCAAATGAAATGGCATCAGAGAGAAGTTTGATCAACGCACTATACTCAGCGATATTTTTTGTCGTTCTACCAATACAAATCCCTTGAAAACTCACTAACTCATCGTTCGGAGCGAAAATGGCTTACGTTGCAGAGGATAGATTCTGCATACTACGACTAGCACCGTCAACATATCCAACAAATGGTTCTGAAGATTTAGACATTTGCGATGAAATGTAAAGTGGATTACTAACATCAAGAAAACTCTAAAAGAAAATTAATATAGTGAACGAAAATCAACATCATATATACAATATAATACAAAAATTACTACGCTCATGATTAAGCATAATAACGTTTCAAATACAACCCATTTCTAGGTTGCGCCAATGGAATTCCATTGTAATCAACTAAATCATAGGCACCCTTAGCAAGAACTCTTTTTACAATATAGGTCCATTCCATAATGGCTCAAACTTTCCTGTACCTATTACATTAGCTTCTTGATCGTAAAGAAGGACCAAGTCACCCTCTGAGAAGATGTGAGGCTGGACATTTTTTTCATATTGCGCCTTTATATGTCTTTTATGCGCTTCGTTGGCCAATTGGGCTTCACGACACATTTCATCAAGATGGATGAGGCTAAAAATACATGCTTCTTCTTCTGAGGTGTCAGGTAACAAGTATATTGCAAGTTTTAACGATGACATTTGGCATTGGATTGGTAAGATAGCTTCCAGACCATACACCAATTGAAAAGGAGTAAATCTGGTCGTGTTTCTCACCATGGTTCGATATGCCCACAAGGCGGAGTATAGGATCAAATGCCAGTTTCTTTTACGAACTACTATCATTCGTTGAAGCATTCGTTTAAGAATTTTGTTAATAGCCTCAACTTTTCCATTTGATTGTGGATAATAAGGAGTAGAATTATCATGTGAAAATCCTAACTTGGCAGTAAATTCAGACATAATGTGGTTGCGAAAATGCTTCCCATGATCTGAAAATATAGCCTGTGGGACCCCAAACCATGCAATAACATGATTAAATAAAAAAAATGCAGTTGTCTATCTTATGTTGAAGAATGTAGGCATCGCTTCGGCCCATTTGGTAAAATAGTCGATTGCGACAATAATATAAACATGCCCCCCGAACGAACGAGGGTTACAGGTCATGAAGTCAATACCCCATTTCATAAATTGTCCAGCAAAGACAACATGATGCATTGGCACTGGTGGTTTGCTGTTATGTGGATTGAGGCGTATTTTGTAGTGTCGGCAACATAAGAAAATGGCTCTCAAATGCATCGGGTGATTAGTCCGATTTCGTGAATGCACTGGTAAATCATCTAGATATGGTTGGAAAATGTGCTTGATGTCATTGAAAGCATAATCCATTTCTCTCCGAAAATTTTCCCCAGCGTTCTTTAAACCAAACGAAAGTTTCCTATAAGCGAATGTGCCCCAAGTACAGATGAATGCTGTCTTATGTTGATCACCTGGGCGGATATTTATTTGATTATAGCTGCAAAATCCATCCATGAACAAAAAGATTTCAAATCTAGCACAATCGTCAATAATCTGGTCGACAAAGGGAGTAGGATAGTTGTCTTTTGGACAAGCATGATTGAAATCTCGATAATCAGTGTACACTCTAATGTTTCCTTACTTTTTCATGACATGAACGATATTGGAAACCCACTTAGTTAGCGGAACAGGGTATATGAAACCAGCACACAAATTTTTTTCAACTTCTGCTTTGATGGCAGCGGCTTTCTTCGAATGAACAGGACGAAGCCGTTGACACACTGGTTTGACATCAGGATACATATTAATAGTGTGTTCAACTATACTAGTATCTATGCCGGGCATTTCCTCGTAAGACCAAGAAAATACATCACGAAATTCACGAAAGAGAAAGTGATATGATTCAAGTTCTGATGGAGAACAAGATACACCAACATGAAGATTCTCTACAACACCAGGTTTGGTCGAAATATCGATAGAAATTGTTTCTCCAATATGTTATCTCAAAATTAGACCCTGATAGGCTGCTGATCAAGAAGACTTTGAGTAACTATTTCAAACTAGAATTTAGTTGAGGCTTAGCCTCCTCAACCTGAGAGGGCTCTCTCAATAGGTTTATGATTTTCAAATAGGGATTAGATGGCTAAATCTATGAGTAAAATGGATAAAAATGGATAATTGGTTGTACTGCTAATCAACAAAAATATATTGGGCTTATGGAGTCAAGTGTGTTTTCACAAAACATGAGTATCAACTTCATATGGAAGTCAAGGCATTTCAGGGTTTAGATGCATCAACAGAACAGTAGGACAGAAAATAAACACAGTTCATGAACATATAAAGGAAGTTAGAGCCCCTTAAGTGAATTCCAAGTAACATACATTCATGCCACTGCAGGTAATTGAAAAAGGAAAACCATGAGAATATCAAACATCAATAACCCTTTCTGAATCCTGAGTGATGAAACCAATATCTATGTATTAATATAAAAACACAGTTTCTGCTACAACAAAACAATATGCTTGTTAATGAAAATTTCCAACCCTATGCAATTCGACTTCTTGTCTCTTATAGAGTCATCATTACATTCTTGGATTCTCTCCAAACACTTGAGAAAAATTCGAATTTTCTAGCTTGACACCTATCAACTGCTAAAACAAACTTTTAATTACATCTGACAATTAAACTGTCTGTTCTAGAGTCCTAATACAACTAGGATTAAAACTCTTTATTATAACTTAACAACCTTATCTAAACATTAAATCTTCTATCTGACAGCTACTCCTCCTAAACTTCGACCTTGATGATGTCCATCTCCTTACTGTTAGACTGTATTGATTTGCTTCTTATCTACCTTGAAAGATAGGAACATGCTCCCTGCAAAATAGCTATAGTGTTTCATTTATGTTTCTTCAAACCATTTGCTAACCAACTTGTGCTCAAAAACATGTGGAAATGTATTATTAAACTCATGTAAATTTTCCCTTCCAGCTGTGCCCAAACCAAACTTTTGAAGGAGTGCCAAAACTGTTAACATTGCTGCGCTATGAAACTGTCTGCTGTTTTCGTAGCGCAGAACTTTACCTTTGAAAACTTCACTTGGAACCTTCATTTTTATGTCTTTTTCCATTAGATATTCACTTGTGATGTTTATACATTATTTAGCAGTATCAAGGTTTAATAAACAAGCCTTTTCTCCCTTTGAAACCTTGCAAAATTGTTCAAACTGCATCCTACAGCAGTTTCGTAGCGCGCTACGAAATTGCTGTGTCTATATTTTCACAGCTTTTTCCAAAATTTTAAGTTTCAAAAATTTACTGCCATCCTTCCAGTTATATATAAGTTCTCATAATCAACAAGAATCAACTCTGAACTACTTTCAAAACTGAAATCTTTCCGCATAACCCCAAAAATGTGTTAGGAGATGTCACTTACTGTTTACACTCATTTTTGCTGTGGTTGATCTTCAGGCTTTGCTAGCTGTATTTCAAGATCTTCAACCTTCCTTTTAAGCCTTATATTATTAGCTCTTAGTTTGGTATTAACCATCCTTATGAAATTTTCTTCCTTGATTGCAGGGACGGTCCATATGTAGAATTGATCCTCACCGCTGATTGACTCAATGTTAGAAACCTTTTATAGCTCCTACAGACCTTTCAACCTCTCAAAGTTTGACCTTTCTACAGCATGCATTCTCACTTTGTTCTTCAATTTATCAATTTCAATGTTTGCAAGTCTGAGTTTGTCTTTAACCTCCTCATAACTACTCTTTTCTCTCTGAGTATTAAAAACTCCGTTTCTGTCTTCTTCAAGCATTGGAGATGATATATTTATAGGTTCTTCAAAAACATTTGCATCCTCACCTCCTGTTTGGTCTATCTCCATGTCTGGCTGCTGCAATTTCCTAGACTGCCTAGTCAAGGGTTTTCTAGGCTTAAAGACAAACTCTGACACTTCATCCTCAAAATCTAATTTTTTGGATGTTTTCAATTTCTTTGATTTGCCACCTGTATCCAGTTTGATGAAATCTACTTGAACTAGGGGAGACTCTTCAATGTCAATAGCTTGTAATATATCATTCAAGTCACCTCTTAATTCCAAGTTTTCATTTGTGACCACAACCTTACCCTTCTCATTTTACCTTTGACTCCTAGTCAACTTCTTCTGAGCTGTTTTACTAGTTGACTGTTCCTAAATTGTCTCTTTGACATGAGTTCTCTTCTTTTGTGCAGATTGATGAGTACTTTGGATATTCAGTGATGTGTTTATCATTGGTTCCTTAACCTGTTTCCTGTGTTTAAGCTTGAAAAACCTCCTTGATTTTGTTTCTGTAGGTTCAATAGTCTTTGATGGAGATGTTTCTTTGACTTGAGGGCTAGCACCTGTTCTGTCAACCCCTATTCCATTCAAAAAGAGAAATGCATACCATTCTCTATTCACTTTCTGAAGCTCATGCAAAACTATTAACTTGACTAGACCATGATGAAATAATGAGGTTTCACATGCCTGAGTTTTCATCTGTACTTTGTCTGCCATCTTGGCCAGAATTCGAAATAGAAAGAAAGGTAAGTCTAGAGAGATTATTCCTGTGAAATGCAATAAGAGTTTAAAGTGGTAAGTGTACACCTTGTGGTATCTCCCTTCACAGGTGAAGTACCTTTGGATTTTGTAGAGGATATTGGCAAATTCATCCTTGACATAACTTCTTGGCACAACTTTGTTCAAATCAGTATCTAAAAACTTTGGTTTCAAAAAGATTTTGCAGGGTTGCATTTCAAACCTAAAATTCTTGAACCATCTATCTTCCCCCCTTGGAATTTTTGTGGCTGCTGATATAACTTCAGGAGAAATTGGTAAATTTAGAAAACCAACCTTTGTGTTTGACCCTGTGAAGTTAATAGCAAACTCTTTGGTAACCTGATTATGCCCTCCTTGAAGCTTTTCACAGAACCTCCAATACCCTACCTTCTTGAAGGCTTCTTCAACATATTTATCTCTTGTGAGAGCTTCTAAACCTTCAAGTTCTGTTCTCAGATAATGACCAGACCTGTGATTTCTCTTTTCTTCTGTCATCTTCCTCCTGAAAACCCTATGTCTTCAGCAAACCTGTAATAGACCTCCTTATTGGATGAACTGGCTCGCTTGAAAATTTGGTTTAGCCTTGCTTGATTAGAAATCCTGCTTCAGCCAGCAATTATTTTAAAACTCACTTGATTAGAAATTATCAAAACTGTTGACATAACATCAATTGGGTTCAGCCTCGCTTGGTTAGAAATCCTGCTTTAGCCAACAATTATTTTCAAACTCACTTGATTAGCAAGTATCGAAAATGCTAACATGACATCAATTGGGTTCAACCTCGCTTGATTGAAATTCTGCCTTGCTTGAAAACTTAAGGAAAGCTCTGGTTTCTTATCATGAGCTTCTCTTTCAAACAATAGATATGCATGCAGTGTTTTCTTTGCATGAGACAAAATCGATGATAACCAACCCTTTTTCAAATTTAAAAAGGAACAATGACAAATGACCCCTAACAAATCTCATAATAATTTCATAATTGCTTTGGATGGTTGCATGCGTGAGGGAGGATTCGTGGACTGACACCTAGTCATGAAAATTTAGCCAATATTGATGGATGTGACAGCTAAACCGAAAAATTTCGAATCCCCGATTTCGTAGCACTGGTAATGTGATTTTGGGATTTTGCGCTACGAAAAGACCAACATTTTTGTAGCGTAGAAGCAGTTTAATTAAAAATAAAAAATAAAAAATAAAATAAAAATAAAAATCTTAAAATATGGTTTTCAAAACGTGGTATGAGACATAAAGAGTAAAGCAAGGTTTATGAACTTTATTTGCTGATGAAATGAGACTTGTAACCTATGGTTTAGACCCTATAAACATAAAAATGACTCAAACCCTATCTAATACCTTGACTTAGGAGCAAGTATAAACTGACCAAGTTTAGAAAATTTTAATAGTGATAACACAATATTTGGCAGATTTCGCTCGGACTCGATTGCATTAATGGGAAAAGAATTTGAAAATAAATTTTTGATGGATGGGTGATATAGTTCAATAAGATTATTTTCTTCATAACCAGGAATATGGGAACGATGATGATAATATTCCCATGGTTCTACTTCTGCCATCATGGCTTCCAAAATATTCTCATCTGTTAAGAACATTGAGAAAAACGGATCAACTGGAGTACCAAAATCTAAGGAATGATCAACCCAAAAACTCGGCGACGTTGATTTCAAATTTGCCGCCCAAGCCAAATAGATTGATTTCTATGCCAGCTCAATAGGGTTGGGTGGCAGAAACTTATCCAACGTAGTAATTTCAGAATCACCTGTACTCTTCCTTAAGCCAGATAGAGTGGAAGAGATCATGTAGCAGGTCTCTATACTTTCAATTTCTGTCGACGTTGCGGGTGACAGTAATGCAAAGGTTCACATAAGAGTGGAATCCTTTAAGAGTCCTACACCAATGTTCTGAAGTTCTAGTTGGGGTATGTGAACGAACGGAATGCTTCCAGTTACCTGCGAAGCAGAGGCAAAGAAGGATAGTTGATTAATGGCTGTGATTGTACCTTTGTGTGGAAAGGAAATCATTCTAAAATATGTAGAAACAATGGCAGTCATTGCATATACCCATGGCCTTCCAAGTAAAATATTATAGTCAAGGGGGTCCGTCAACAACCTTAACATCAATATTCATTGTTTTTTCCCCTAGTTCAACATGAAGGTTATTAATAATACCACAAGCTTTATATGTACGTCCATCAAATGCCTTCAACATCGTTGATGATTGTGAAAAGCACGGTGAGCCAAGTGACTTCCAACAGTTTAGAGACATAATGCATATTGATGCTCCCTCATCAATAATAGTGCGATGAACAAGGTGATTGAGAACTTTTACTTGTATGGAGAATGGAAATTCTACTGGTAGTTGCGGTACATATCCCATATGATTAAAGATGACAAGATTAGAATCAGTCGGATCAATTCCATCAATAGCTGACAATAAAGCTTGTTTTTGGGAGGGGAAATTTTGTAATACCTCAAGTGCAGACATAGCTGAAGGGGATTGAGCCAAATCTTCAACTATATTATAATTTTGTGCAGCTCTTGCTCGATGATTATATGTCGATTTATGAATTACTCCCTTTGGTGGCTTAATTTTCAATTCAGTAATAACAGTAGGTGGTACTGATTTTGTATATGGATTCATTGTCGAGGTAGTAGGTTGATCAATGGCCTGAATACCATAATCTTTATTTCGTGTTGACACCAAAATATCTGTTGAAGGTTTTGTGATGGATAACATTAACACTTGGGAACTAGGAGCTAGATCCGTAGCAACCATATTGGTGTCCGGATTTGGAAATGGGTCTGTCAACACAGCTGACGCAGGGAAGTCTTTATGATTTTTGAGACTTCAGCGTGGTGAGGACAATCCCTAAAAAAGTGTTCCTCATTACAGATTATGCATGGATAATGAGGTTTCCGAGGTCTAGACGGTTGATCAGATGATCTTTCCTGCGGGTTAGAAGTTTGCTTTTTCTTTGATTTCCCCTTTTTCTTACTTCTTGGTTGCTTTTCACCTTTGCCTTTGTCAAATGACATGGTATTAATTTTGGATGTAGGAGCAGGATCAGATGCAGTGGTGTGGTGTGTGCTTGCAGTGCCTATCAAGCTGTCTCCGACATGAGAGTCCTTTAATTGAGGAGGAACATTGAAATTGAACATTGTTACCGATGAAATAGGTAACCTGACCTCAAAACAGGAACTCTAACCCAAAAAGACTCAAAAAACATGAAAAAACACCCCAAAAACAAAAAAAGTGTATTCCAGAACGCACTTGGTTTTTTTTGAAGGTCAAATTTCAACATTTTATAAAATTATGCTAAAAACAAAATTGTTTCCTGAAAAAAGGATTGAAAAAACACCCTCAAAACAAAACAAGTTGATGCTGGAATAACAAAAAAAAAAAATTGTGTCATATTTTTAACATTTTAAAAAATAGAAATAACATTTTTTAATTTTTAAAATTCAAACATTAAAAAAAAACCTAAAATTTAAGAGAAAAAAAATAAAAAATTAAAGATTAAAATTTCAAAATATATAAAAAAAAAAAATAAAAATATTAAATTAAAAAAACAACAAGTTAAAAAAAGAAAGAAATTATAAAAAATAAAATATATAAATTAAATTTAAAAAAAGAAAAAGAAAAAGTTTATTAAATTAGAAAAAAAAAAAAATAAATTTTAAAATAAAAAAATAAATTTAAAGAAATATATTAAATTTTAATAAATTTAAAACTTAAAAAAAAAAAACATTATTGAAATTAAAAGTAAAAAAATGAAAAATTAATTAAAAATAAAATACAATAAAAATATTAAATTAAAAAATATATATATTAAAAAAACAAATAGAATTGTTAAAATAAAAAGTTAAAAAACTTTAAAAATCAATTAAAATTGAAAAATTGAAAAATAAATAAATTAAATAAAAAATAAAATAAAAAGCAAATTAATTTGAAAATATTAAGTTTAATTAAATTATATATATATATATATATATATACAATTTTAATTGAAATAAAAAATATATATAAAAATTTTATGTAATAAAAAAAATAAAAAAAATATTAAATTCAAATAAATTAAAAAAAAATACAAAATTTACTAAATTTTAAAAAATTAAATGAAAAAACTAAACATAAAATTTAATAATAAAAAAAAATATGAAAAAATTATTTAAAAAAAAATCAATTAAAAAAAAAAATCAAAAACAAAAAAAATGAATAAAATTAAAAAAAAAAACAAAAAAAACAAAAAAAATTAAAACAAATTAAATTTCAAATATAGCAATTAAATTAAAACAATTTTTTTTTTAAATTTTTTGAATTAAAAAAAAAAAAATTAAAAAAAAAATCAAATTAAAAAAATATATTAAAAAATAAAAAAATAAAAAATAAAAAGAATTTTTTGATCATGGTGGCGCCGCCAATCGGCCTCTCGCCCAGGTGGCGGCGGAAGCTAGCCGCTGGGCGGGAGGCCGATTTCGAGAATCACCCTCCCACGGCGGGAGGCCGATTCTGGGAATCGCCCTGAGGCTGATTCCAAGAATCGCCCTCCCGCGACGGGAGGCCGATTCTGGGAATCGCCCTCTCACCGTGGGAGGGCGATTCCTGGAATCACCCTCCCGCCGCGGGAGGGCGATTCCCAGAATCGCCCTTGGAATCAGCCTCTCGTCGCTGGAGGAGGAGGGCGATTTCGGGAATCGCCCTCCCGCTGCGAGCGAGAGGGCGATTGCCGGAATCGCCCTCCCGCCGCGAGAGGGAGGGCGATTCCCTAAATCGGCCTCAGGGCGATTCCCGGAATCGGCCTTAGGGCGATTCCCGGAATCAGCCTCAGGGCGATTCCCGAAATTGGCCACAGGGCGATTCTCGGAATCGACCTCCCGCGCCGCGGCAGGGCGATTCCTAGAATCGACCTCAGGGCGATTCCCGGAATCGGCCTCAGGGCGATCCCCGGAATCGGCCTCAGAGTGATTCCTGGAATCGGCCTCCCACCGTGGGAGGGTGATTCTCGGAATCAGCCTCCCGTCCAGCAGCCGGCCTCCGCCGCCACCTGGGCAGGAGGCCGATTGGCGGCGCCACCACAATCAAATTTTTTTTTATTTTTTATTTTTTATTTATTTTTATTTTTATTTTTATTTTTAATTTGATTTTTATTTTTTTTTAAATTCAAAAAATTTAAAATTATTTGTTTTTTAATTCAAATTTTTTATTTTAAATTTAAATTGTTTTATTTTTTAAAATTTTCTTTTTAAATTTAATATTTTAGATTAATTATTTTTTAAAATTTAAAATTTATTTATTAAATTTTAATTTAATTTAATTTATTTTTTAATTTTTTAGTTTATTTAGTTTTTAATTTTTAAAATTTATAAATTGTTTCATTTAAAAAAAAACAGTGAATTTATGGATATTTGTTTTTTAATTATTTGCACGTGGTTTTTTTTCATTTTTTTTTGTTTTTTAATGATAGTTTTTTTATTTTAATTTTCTTTTTCAATTATATATATATATATATATATATATATATATATATATATATATATATATATATATATATATATATATATATATATATATATATATATATATATATATTTTTTTTTTTTTTTTGTTAATTTTAATTTGTTTTTTATATTTTTTTTTCTTCTTATTATTATTATTTTAATTTTAATTTTTAAATTTAATTTTTTCTTTTTTGTATTTTATTTATTTTTATCTAAATTTTAATTTTGTAATTTAAATTATTTTAATTTAATTTAATTTTTTTTTTTTTTTTTTTTTTTTTTTTTTAATTATATGGTTTTTTTTAATAACTTAGAAAAAAATGTTTTTGACGTTTTTATTTTTTATTTTTTTGGTTAATTTTTGTTTTTTTTTTTCTTTAAATTATGTGTTTTTTTTTCTTTCAAATTTTGTCATTTTTTTTGATATAATTTTCGAATATTTTTGTTTTTTTAATTTTTTTTTGTTTAAATTTTTTATTACGAGTTAATTTTGTTTTTTTTTACATTTTTATTGGTTTTTTTTATTTTTTTTATATATATATTTTTTTATCTAAGTTTCGTGTTTTATTACCAACATGAAAATTACCACTCTAAAAAAAAAGGTTGATGCTGCATCAATACGTTTCAAAATTAGAATGAAAATCACTGCTCTAAAAAAAAAAAGTTGATGCTGCATCAATACGTTTCAAAATTAGCATGAAAATCACTAGCATTTTAAAACAAATATTCATACTTCATAAATAAAAATATTAGAGTGTCGAAAATGTGCTCCAAAAAAAAAAAAGGTGATTCTGCATCACCACTTTTCAAAATTGGGTGCTTTTTATGCTACCAAAAAAAAGTAGGTAACAGTGCGGTTACCTATTTCATCGGTAACACTGTTATTGGATCTCGACGCATTAGGAATTTTTTCATAGAGCGTGCCAGACTGAGTGTAAATCAAGTCTAAATATTGGGAACGAGCGATAACTTACTCTTCTGTGACGACACCACCATTAGCCACATCCTCTGTTATAGATGGTATCAGGGACTTAATGAACCATTCAACAAGGAGCTGATCTGGAACAAATGTCTTAACCATTCATCGACGATGACGCCACTCATGAATATGATCAGAAATGTGAGTAGCATTAGTCTGTTTGAAATTAATCAAGAGTTCCGTTCTAGTTTCATATCTGATGAGTAACTGGAAATGAGTCAAAAATACAGTAGCTAGGGCTGTGAAATTGTCAAAAGAAGCTCTAGGTAATTCAATGTACCATTTGGTAGCCGGACTTGTGAGCATACGCTGGAAAAGACGTAGTCGAACATAATCATCATTTAGGGAGTTTGATGAACACCATAAATGATAAGTCATAACATGAGTCGACAAATCTTCTCCAGGGTTTCCATTTAACTTAGGAATATCCAAGGGTAATTTGTGAGGTATCATCGGCCACCAAGGAGCATAGTTGATTGGATCATTGGTTAATTGATTTAAATCTGGTAACTCTAAAGTTGCAACAAAAGGCAACTGTCTATTAAGGTCAGGTTGAGCATAGCCAGGGTAAGATGGAATTGCATGAGCAACAGGCCTTTGAGCACTAGCATAAGGAATATGTTGCTAGTAACCCAGATAGGGGTTGTTTTGCATAGAAAACGCTTGAGGATTCTGTTGACCAAAACCTGGATATGATACTTGTTGAGATGAAGTTTGAGGCATTTGTGCCTGTGGCTGCTAAGGGGTCTGTCCACCAATGTTATAACCCAAATTAGGATAACTTGGATTCAACTGATATGTATAACCAGGTTGCGGTTGTGACATCCCATAAAATGGTAGACCATCTTGTGAATAAATTATTCCTGATATAGGTTGTTGTAAATTAATCAAAGGATTTGGAGTCTGTGGACCCAAAATTTGATGATATTGAGTTGATGGACCCACTTGATAAGGTTGATGTACAACATTTTGATTCTGTAACAGGGGTAAAGATGTATTAACAAGTGGTAATGAAGTGGGTGTAACAAGTTGAACCAATTGATACGAGCGTACAACCGTTTGTGGTTGGATAGGTAGAGTGGGCTGCCATTGACAAACATTCATTTCAACATTAGATTGAAAAAAGAGTGATGGAGTACTGTCATATTGGGTGACCAAGGGTTACCCCCCAGCATGAGGAGGATAATAAGATGGAAAATATTGCTCTCCAAAAGCTGGGAGTCCAGTTGATATGGTACTTGAAGGAATGGACCTAGAAGGACCAGATTGATATTTCCCTGATGATGTGTATAATGAGTTAAGCCGTTCAGTACTTATGATAGGATTACCAGTTAAAATACCGGATGATGACATTGGTAAAGTCCATGGATTTTAAGATGCACCAGAAAAAATTCCAGATAATGATTTGTAACCTAATGGGACCATAGGGCCACCATGAAAATATGACTCTAGTGAAGTTGTGAACATCGATGGGGTAGTGAGGGTAGGAGCTAACACAATTGGAACAGCTAGCCAAACCAAAGATGTTGGTTCAGTCATGGTTACTTGATCAAATGTATACCCTTTTGAATCGATTGGAATTTGAAAAAGAACAAGATGAACACAAGCAGAGGGTGTCGATTGAGGAAAAGACTCATACAGGTAAAGGTCCTCCCCAAAATGGGTTCGAGTTAAAGGTGTATTGTCTTGTGGAATTTATTCAATCGCAATTAAACCAGGTGGAAGTATTTCACCGTTAGGCCCAAAGTATATTTCAGGCGGTTGACTGTGTGATATGGGAGATTCAATAGCTACAGAAATTTGTGGGATAACCAAGGTAGGAACAACTTCCGGTTGTTCGAATTCAGGATTCAGATGTTCTGGCAAAGAAGAGATAGGATCTGCATCAATTTGTGGTTGAACAACGTCAGGTCCAGGAGGTATGGTCTCACTGATTGGATGGATCGTAACCACGGGTAGCTGTGAAGACTCCGTTTCGACAAAAATAGACGAACCAGGATGTGTAGAAACAACTTGAGCTAACTCTGGTTTATGGGAAAATGATGTTTCACCAGAGGTATAGATTGTACTTGATTCGGAAGATCGTGATCGCCTTCGCCTACCAAAAGTAACTTATGGTGGTAAAGGTGGTTTTAATGCTAGTCTACGCGAACGACGGGGGAAATGATTTTGTTCTTCCATGATTACTGATTTATTTTAACCAAAAACAAATAAACAAAATAAAAGGGTAATGCTAGGCAAAAGGGTTTACCAAGAAACTATGAAATGCAGAATAACTCCTAGCGAACCAAGAAGTATGGGCAGGCAATCTCCCCGAATGCTGTCTTCGGTGTATCACAATTTACAAGGTGGCTGACTTGGTTCACTATGGATGGATAACACCTAAAAGTTTTCCTCCCAAATATACCTGAAGATATGTGGAGGCCCAAGTCCGTATTAGCACTGTCTGATGCGAAACCGCACAGTGAGAGCACCCCTTTATACTTATCTTACTGTAACACCGCCCGATATACCCGAAAGTATGTGGATGAGCTACGATATAATTACATATGTGGAGTGAGGTATCACACTCAGAATGTATAGTAGGAAAGTTAATGACAAATGCTATGTTTTACGAAGCCGGAACACGTCTCTAGCCTAGACCTTCTAAATGTTATCGTTATGGTTCCAGTGCTTTGTTAGGTAAATTGAGATTAATTTTATGTTGATCTTGCTTAAAAATTTGCCTTTCAAAGGTTCACCACGATGATGTATTGGAAATTCCTAAAATGCAACTAAGGATGATAAGCAATCTTTCACTTTTAGTTTTTTCAATGAAAACCTAGCTACTAAGGGGAAAGAGCAAAAAATTTGTGAGCAAACAAATCAATGAGCACAAACTAAATGCAGATTTCCTAATTGTTCCTTTTGCAAAACACACAAAATCCTACATGCAAATGCAAGTTTTTCTTTTTTAGTTCCTTTAATGTTATGAATGCAGAAAAGAAACTAAGTGCACTAAACCAACAAATCAAATGCTTTTTACTTTCAATAAATGAGGAATAGAAACAACAATTTCTCTTTTGAAGGAAGAATGAGGAATTTAACAATAATTTCTCCTATCTGGAAATGAAGAATTTACGACAATTTCCCATTTCGAAAGCAAATGAGCTTAATGCGACAGTAAAAATACTTCGAAATAAATTTTTCAATGATAAAGAAAAACATTTTAACAAACATTGAACAAATTTTCTTTCAAAGGAGGAATAAATATATAGATTCACTAGTCAATATGAGGTTCAAACTTTTCAAAACACAGCAGTAAACAAACTGAATCAATTTGCAAAGAAAAATTCAAGGGAATCTGGATGGTTTCAGGAGTCAACGCAGTCTCTAAGGGGAGACAGTGCTCTACAACGCAGGTCTGAAAGGGAGACAGTGCTCTGCAAAGCACCGTGTCCTGTCCAAGAGTGCGTTGGGCGCAATGTATAAGGAAAAACACCACTGTTTAACACACTTATTTTGCAAATTAAGATTTGAAAAAGTTTTATCTTTATGAATAAAAACTACTGGGTGCATAAACAAATCAAATCAGAGGCTAAAACACCTAGAACTAAGAGAAATTATCCCCAACGGAGTTGAAAATTAGTTGGACAGAATTGTGAATTATGGATAAAACACACTTCCCTAGACAGGCGATAGTCTAGAACAATAGATTAAAGACTATACGACTACTTCTCCTAACCCAGAACAGATAAACATAAAGGATTAGAGGCTTACTTTTAATCCAAGCGCTTTTAAATGGCCCCTTATGTCGCTTCTGTTGTAGCTTCAAATTCAAGCGGTTTGTGCAAAATGATTTCTGTAAGAAAGAACACTAAAACAAAAAAAGATAACAATAATACAGATGTCTATTCAAGTTAGTTAGCTAAATCAGTAAAACATAAACCATATACATCAACTAAGATCTCACAATATGGAAAATCAAAGCTAATACAGATGCATATAGGAAAAAGTAAGTTGCATTCTTTATTGATGATAGAAGGAGAGGTTACAACCCAATGAATGATTTGAAGTAACCATCTCCAACAACGATCCTCAGCCTCATCACAGTATAAATCTCTCCAGTAGCTGTTACACAAATCTAACTCTCAATTGAAAATCCACCAACATTTCTCTACTCAAATTCTTCCTTACCAAGCACTCAGATCTGTGCTCAATTTATAGAGGATCTGAAGGTTGCTTTGCAATCAATGAATTTCCAATAATGGGTAAGACATGTTCCCAATATTGTAGATGTCAAATGGACACTTGGATTCGAAGCTTGACACATGTGAACTCTTATAGAAGGCACTGGCCAAGTGGAGATTCCGGAACAATGAGAATTTCGCTCCCAATGTGACCAACGCACCCATAGATGTCAAGAAGTGCTTTGCAGAGCAGCCTTGCATGGGGCTAATTTCATATGCAATGCACTTAGTCCCCTTAGAGGCAACGTTGATGAGCTCTCATATGCTATATAATAAACTTCAAACCTTGGAAACCTTTGCTTGATGAAAGTCATGCTTGATTTGTCTTGTTCTTGTCTTAGGGCATGTAGCAACTTGAAATGATAGGGAATGATAGACCCTTATTCATTGGTCCTGGAGATGATGCCCAGTTAACCAGGTCATTGGGAATGATACCCAAATTGACCTATAACACCTACAAAAAAACTTAGTTCATTTACTATGAAAAATAAAAAATAAAGAATAAAAATTATAAAATTATATAAAAAATCTAGCTACTCATATGCTTTGTTTTTTTGGAGTAAAATTTGTATTACCTTTTGAACAGGAGAATATATGGCAAGCTAAGACGTTTGGATTATATGGTAAATAGGGAAACTCGACCAAATTCAAAACAAGAAGATGAGCTAACTAGAGATTGAAAATACAAAATGCATATGTTAATATTCTAGCCTTTGAAGAAATAAATCATCATGGGGTTTTTCGAAGTTATTTTCTTTCTTTTCTCTTATGAATGCTAATACAATCGAAGGAGTTGTTAGGAGGAGGTGACATGTAGAAAATGGCTTCATTTTCTTGATGTGTTTCCATTTCTGAAGGGTTTGCAACAATGGTTGCTTCCTTATCATTTTCTGAGTAATTTTATTCATGAAGACATTTACGCCCACTAGTGGATGAAGCTAGGATCATGGTTGTTTCTCTTTCTTATCCATTTAATGGGTCCAAAAGAGAGTAGGGAGATGGTAGATGAGGAGGAGGTACCCAAGCTTCATTTTCTGAAGGCGTTTCCATTTCCATAAGGTTTGCAATAGTGGTTGCTTTGTTATCATTATGTTCATGATTTGATTCATGAAGAAATTTATTCCCACTAATGGACGAAGCCAGGATCATGGTTGTGTCTCTTTCTTATCCATTCAAGGAATCCAAAGGAGAGTGGGGAGAAGGTGGATGAGGAGGAGCGACCCTAGAATTTATGGGATGAGATGGTGTTGCGAGGGGCTGAGGTGAGGCTCAAGGATTAGATTTGGATGGAGATGTTTTTTTGTGTTGCATGTTGTCTTCCTTATGAGCCGAGGAATTCTTATATCCTTTTTTATCTTTTACGTTTTTCCATCCTCAATTATTTTTATTAGCATAAGGGGGGAATACCTTGAGAAAAAGGGCAAGCATTTTGGAGATGACCTAGTATTAAACAAGACCTATAATATAAAGTTGTGTTTTCATAATCCATTGGTTGTGAAAAGGTTGGCCGCATTCCAATTGACGAGGATCCTATCAAGGAGCACTTTGTTAAGATATATTTAGACACAAATGCATGCAAAGGCTACAATACTACTCCCAAGCCTATTTGTATCTATCTTAATAAAGAGAACTAATGAGTTTCTCACAGAAGATAAGACATCCAAAGTTAACAAATGAATGAGAATCTTAGGAAGTCTTATCCAAACTAGAGTTACCAGAGTTATCATGGATAAAGGATTGAATTCAGGATACCATGGCTAAAAGGACAGCTTAGAGTGGCACCAAAAATAGGGTCCTCTATAAAAAATGATGTAATACCCTCCTCCCACATCTACCCAAGTAACCGGCTAACTTGAGTAAACATGTGACGAGAGGCTACTACGATCTGATTCAACTCCCCATGTACAGTTAAGGAAGTGGAACTGACACAACACAACCAATCTGACCTTCTACACATCCTAAAGAACCTCTAGGATCTAACCCACCCTTCAAGGTGACCAACCCCTAAGGGAACTCAACATTTCAATGAATTAAATCCCCAATCACTCCCTTTCCAAGGCCTCCATGTGATTGAGAGCCCTAGTCACTCTCATGAGCCTGCCTGAGTGCAACTGTATCCTTTTTCTGTTAGTGCCATGCCAACGAATACGATATTTACGGTTGATATATAGGGCTAAGACCCAGTCACTACCCAGAATTCCATGAAACATACAAAAATTAAGAGTAACATAGAAACAATGATGCAAATGAAAACACTTGAATAGAGTATTTATTGGACCCCTACTATCCATGACATTCATTTTGTCAAACATGTCACAAATATGCATTCTACAGGTCATAATAACATATCTAATCATAGTGGTCTCATACTTACCTAATAATCGCTAAGAAGCATTGATACCTTATCACATTAGTTGCATGATGAGAGCCATACACCATTATTGTCATAAAACATACTCATAACCAGCATATAAACAACATAAATAATAAGGATGCAATAGCCATAAGTGCCACATATGAGCCATTACATTTGCACATAAAATATTAAGCAAAGGAAATTTTATTAATGAATGCAAAATTCAACCAGATTTGAGACTTCCACATTCCACTCGACCATATATTGGTTGAACCAAATCTCTCTTCATATAATCACCCTCATGCCATATTCCAAGCATGAATGTGGGACTCAAAGCCAAAAAATCCACCAAGGCTTCCTGAGGATAAACCACCTCACCCTCATCAATAGAACTAGGCTTTATCACAATCCTCATTGGATCACTAGGCCATAAACAAGCATGGATGCCAGTGGATTTCTCCACCTACACCGTGAGGAATTTTTTAATATTCCCACTTTAGCACACAGCTAAATGGAATATTAAAATTTTCTATTTACACATAAGAGGTAAATAAATGGGTAAGGAGGCCCATACATTGCAGAAGAATGAATAAAATCCCTCATAATATGAAAAGGGATATTCAGAAGAGCTGGATTTCATACCCTCAAGTATGAAAGAGGGCATTTGCATGAGGACAAGGTCAAGTTTGACCAAGTCAACATCGCTGGGATGAGAGGTGGAGACCACTTGGAGAGACAACGCAGTGTGAATGGGAGGAAGTTTCCTTAGTGGAGGAAACCCTAAGGAGTGGGACCCATGGGGAGAGAGTTCTCACTTGTTTAAAATGAGGGAAAGGCAGCCATTGTGACTCATGTTGATGATTATTGATTTTATGGTTTGTTTAGACTCTTGTGCATTCTCCTGCTGTTTAGCAGAGTTGCAGTGCTGCTTAGCACAAGGATTTCCTGTTTAGGAATTCCTTCTCCTTTCAAGAGAGGCCTCTTGAAGGAGTTGTACAGATTTTCTCCACATCCAGGCTTGATGCCAAGCTACCTCCTTTAGCTACAACACAGTTTTTGTTGAGAGCTGGGTTGTGTTGCAGGGTGTTACGGTGGAGGGTTGACAACACCACTTCCGGGGCTTGTTTTTCAAAGGAGAAAGCTTTCTTTCCTTTGGAACACTAGTGAGGAAGATTCTAGAGCTTATTGCATATTTTGGCATTTGGCCAAGACATTCCCTTTCTCCTATAGCGCAGTCCCTTCTCTAGACTGTGTTATTTTCAGTGTGCAATTGCAGTAAGGGCTTGCAGGATTATTGGAGGGTGAGGTCTTCAATGATAGGATAAACCTTTCACTTTAGAGATCCATTGGAGGAGATCTATTCATCAGATTCAACATCTTTAGTCATCTCCATCCAGTTCCATTTCTTGAGTTGCAGCTGCTACCCTGCAACTCCGACATTTCTGCAGTTTTGCATATTTCAGTCAATCCTTCCAAGATTGACTTGAAATAGTATTTGGGAGCTTAGATCTTCTCTCCCATAATTGTATCAGCCATATATATGTAGATCTATGTTGTTTTTTATTTCCTGTAGCAGTACTCTATCTATGACTGCACAGTTTTGATCCATAGTCATCCTGCTATGTAGCAGCATTTCGCTTGTGACATATGTGTTCATGGGAGGCTTGTTGCCTTGATCATTTGATGTGTATTGAAATTATTTGCTGCTGATATAATAAAATGGCTTTATGGTTTCCATACATCTTGGTATGATGTTATTCATTACTATTTCCAGTTTGTGTTTATATATTGCTGGATCTCCAATTTAGGAATACTATAACATATTCCTAACATTGTAGATTTTCCCTATTTTGGGATATTACAGTGGTATCAGAGCATCTTTCTGGCACAGCTTGTGGATCTCAGGCACTATGCTATTTAGAAGACAAGGAGAAGAAGAGATGAAGAAAAAAAAGACTCCAT
This sequence comes from Pinus albicaulis, assembly GCA_034641835.2. NCBI lineage: Eukaryota > Viridiplantae > Streptophyta > Pinopsida > Pinales > Pinaceae > Pinus > Pinus albicaulis. Next base: position 637,236,569 of record CM076577.1, read on the forward strand.
TCTTTGGAGGTTGAAAGGAGGAGAAACTTCCAAAGTTTCTATCTCAAACTTTGCAGAGCATTCATGTAGATCTCAAGAAGATGAGGGAGGAGATGTGTAAAGAATCTCCAAGAGGGTTTGAATTTGAATCAAACTCTAGATTTTATTATGGGGAGTGTGAGCATGCAGCCACACCCTATGATGCACAGCGCAATCACATGCCCAGTTTGGCCATGAGGGAGAGAGAAGAAGAAGGAATGCCTAAGAGGGGAGCTCTTAGTGGTTTCTTGCATGAGTATGAATCTCAAACTCATAAGTTTAGAGATCATATCAATTTTTTGGAGTTTTTCAAGATCAAGGTGAGGAGGAGAAAGCAACATAATGTGGGTAGATTTCTTCTATCTACCTTTGATGGTTCACCTACTTGTTCAACCAGGAATTGGGTGGAGGAGCTAGACACCTTCTTGCAGCAACATCAAATTTCTGAAGATGAAGCCATCAGAGTAGCAGCGCTGCATTTCAGAGGTAAGGCCTATGCATGGTGGATATTTGAGTCCTTTTCTTTAAAGAATGCAAATACTTCTTCCTATGCAAGGTTCATTAAAACTTTGGTGGAAAGATTTGGTAGGAAGAATTCTGAAACACATGTGGAGGAGGCAAACAAATTTAAACAAACAAAACCCTTGAATGTGATGGAGGAAACCATAGACTCAAAACCACTTCATAAAACCATAGAGGAGGCTGATATCTTGCATTATACTTTGCTGGAGGCAAGACCTTCATCTTGTATTTTGGCACAAGGAGGCAAGGAGATCCATTTTCCAAAAGAGGATCCAATCATTGGAGGGTTGCCCATTCATGTTGAGGAGGCTAAGGGCAACACCGCTGTCAGATTTGGAGTTGATCTAGCACCTCATGCAGAGGAAGGAGGATCTCTTGCTCCAGCCAGAGGGATTCTTGTATCTTTAAAAGGAAGTCCCCAGGATCTCATGTGTGGAGATCAAGGCACAACTCATGTTTTACATGTGCCATTGATGATGAGGTGTGGAACTGTGGAGATACAAGGAGAAGATAGGGAGGATGAACAACATCATGTGATGAAGAGTACACACCCCTATACATTTTAGGAGGTTGATACACCTAAGAGGGAGATTGGATTGTGAAGTAAGGGCAAGGAAAAATCTTCCCATTCACATATGCAGTCTACTCTTGATGATGATGTCTCATTGCATGGAGGCATTCACCAGGGAGACCACTAGATCAGCAGAGAAGGATGGATGCTTAACATTTTGAGGCATCATTCATTGATTCCAGAAGAGTGGAGACCTTGGGGGAGCTTGGTACAGTGCTGGGAGTCTTGGGTAGACTCAAGGAGAGAGGGAGAATTCTCTCAACATCATCATTACCCACTCCCATTTCAGATTCTGTGCTATGGCAGAAGCAACAGGGGAAGGAAAGCAGCCTTCCAACTTGCATCTTTGGCATAGGAGATGTCAAAGAGGAGGATGGCCATATGATATATTTTCTTCATGAGAGATCATCAATGCTATCACTATGGAGGATAGATCCATATTGGAACTCCCAGATGTTGGTGGAGTATTCCAAGGATCTTTTCACTTGCATGATATTGGATGACCAATTGCATGAGGAGGGATATTCAATCAGAGATGGGGTCATCTACTATCATGGTAGGATCTTCTTATCTGGAGCTTCCAAGCTCAAGGAGAAGTTGGTACAAGCAGCTCATGAGGATTTCCTTTTCAGCCACACTTGTTCTATGAGAGCATACACACCATCATGGAGGGGTCTTTTTGGAAGGGTTTTGAGGAGGAGATATATCAACATATGAGGAGATGCATGGATCATATAGAGATGGAGGAGTTAACATAGCCAACTCTTTTCCCTTTGATGATGAGAGGAGACTCATCTATGAGCCACTCCATTTGTATGAGAAAAACATATGGTAAGGGTATTGTTGATTTGCATAGTAATTTGTATATATGTATGCATCTCTTAACCATATATGCGCAGAAATTTTCTCAAAGGAGGAATATTATTCCTTCTAGATTCCATGGTCTACTTAAGGCCACTATAGATGATCACTCCCTAGGAGGATTTGGGGAGGATATTTCTTATGGAGAACATAATCACCTTGCATAATACATCATTCACTTTCTCCAAACACATGAGGAGAATGGGGCAACAAGCAAGTGGTTGGGAAACCACACTCTTTGTCATTCTCTATTGTAGTTGAGGGTCAAGCTGTGCTGGTTTCATTTGAGGGACCATTGTACTTCTCCATTACTTCATATGGTAGCAAGCATGATTCTCATTATGGTTCCCTTTATTGATATTTTTATTTATTTTCTTGGGAGCATAATTGGGGGAGAGACACATTGGGTGGATGTGTCCTTTGAGGGAGAAATTCCCCACACTTTTTGCACTACATGTTCTAAGGGGAGCATGGGAGATGGTATGGCCACCATAGAAAAACACTTGTTTCCTTATGAGGTGAGCCATATGATTGATGTGATTCCATATGATGATTTCCAACTCATCATATATGGGGATATTTGGGCCAGCATGATTCATAATGTTGGAGAAGAGATCCTTGGAGGTATAATCTTCATCTTGCCACTTGAGGGCAATATTATTGTAGCCCAAGATCAACATATAATCTACAATTATCCTAAATGGAGAGAAGGACAATGTGGGGTAGACTATTTTGTCTACCAAGATCAGATTTTCAGCCCAACTACATTACAGGAGCCAAAGGTGGAAGAGGATTTTCAGGAGTTTCCATGTTGGGAGGTAACTCATTTTGTATGGATTATTGCTTGGGGGATGGAGGATCCACATGGGGAAGATGTTCCTCAACACATTTCATACTCCATGCCTTGGGTGGAGACTATCTAGTTCTATCCTTGCATTTGCTTGAGGACAAGCAATATTTGGGAGGGGAGGACTATAATATTCCCACTTTAGCACACAGCTAAATGGAATATTAAATTTTGCTATTTACACATAGGAGGTAAATAAATGGGTAAGGAGGCCCATACATTGTAGAATAATGAATAAAATCCCTCATAATATTAAAAGGGATATTCAGAAGAGTTGGATTTCATACCCTCAAGTATGAAAGAGGACATTTTCATGAGGACAAGGTCAAGTGTGTCCAAGTCAACAGCGTTGGGATAAGAGGTGGAGACCACTTGGAGAGACAATGTAGTGTGAATGGGAGGAAGTTTCCTTGGTAGAGGAAACCCTAAGGAGTGGGACCCATGGGGAGAGAGTTCTCACTTTTTTAAAAGGAGGGCAAGGCAGCCATTGTGACTCATGTTGATGATTATTGATTTTATGGTTTGTTTAGACTCTTGTGCATTCTCCTGTTGTTTAGCAGAGTTGCAGTGTTTCTTAGCACAAGGATTTCCTATTTAGGAATTCCTTCTCATTTCAAGAGAGGCCTCTTGAAGGAGTTTTACTAATTTTCTCCACATCTAGGCTTGAGGCCAAGCTACCTCCTTCAGCTACAACGCAGTTTCTATTGAGAGCTAGGTTGTGTTGCAGGGTGTTGCAGTGGAGGGTTGACAACACCACTTCCGGGGCTTGTTTTTCAAAGGAGAAAGCTTTCTTTCCTTTGGAACACCAGTGAGGAGGATTCTGGAGCTTATTGCAGATTTTGGCATTTGGCCAAGACATTCCCTTTCTCCTACAACGCAGTCCCTTCTCTAGACTGCGTTATTTTCAGTGTGCAATTGCAGTAAGGGCTTGCAGGATTATTGGAGGGTGAGATCTTCAGTGATAGGATCAGTATTTCACTTGAGATATCCATTGGAGGATATATATTCATCAGATGCAACATCTTCAGTTATCTCCATCCAGTTCCAGTTATTGAGTTGCAGCTGCTACCCTGCAACTCCGACATTTCTGCAGTTTTGCATATTTCAGCCAATCCTTCCAGGATTGACTTGAAATAGTATTTGGGAGCTTATATCTTCTCTCCCATAATTGTATCAGCCATATATATGTATATCTATGTTGTTTTGTATTTCCTGTAGCAGTACTCTATTTATGACTGTGCAGTTTTGATCCATAGACATTCTACTATGTAGCAGCATTTCACTTGTGACATATGTGTTCATGGGAGGCTTGTTGCCTTGATCATTTGATGTGTATTGAAATTATTTGATGCTGATATAATAAAATGGCTTTATGATTTCCATACATCTTGGTATGATGTTATTCACTGCTATTTCCATTTTGTGTTTATATATTGTTGGATCTCCAATTTAGGAATACTATAACATATTCCTAACATTGTAGATTTTCCCTATTTTGGGATATTACAAATCTTCATATCTCCTAGTCTCTAGGCTTTACCACAATCCACATTCCAATCTAGCGATCACTAGGCCATAATCGTGACACCACCCTCCAGGATTTACTGTATATCTCGCCATTCACCGACCAAGGATTCCTAGGCATGATCAAGGGCAACCACCTCTAGGCTTATCCATCCATTCACGAGTCGAGTATTCCTAGGCCCATCGAGGCACACAATACCTGACTTTACTGCAACCCACAATCCGATTCAGGGGTTGCTAGGCCAATGGATTTACCACAATCCACAGTCTAGTTCGTGGATCGCTAGGCCATATGTTATTTCATTCAGAGATCCGCCTCACTCAATTTTGAATCCATCCATAAATCCAGCTTAACCCAAACATGAGAACCCCATCACACCATGGCTATCTGGAAATGGAAAGGCAAGGTTGAAGAACATTGTCACACTTGGAAAAACCCATGCCGATGACAACAAGAGAACCAAGAACACACATGCATAACCATGCATGCCAAATATAGAAAGGAAATCACACATGAAAATCGATACCTGAAAGTAGACCCGATGTAGCTACTTGATCCTGCTCTTCCTTGCTCGGTATTTTCTTCCTCTTTGCCTTCTTTTCCTTTCTTGATCCAATGATGAAGTGCTCCAAGAAAAGTCTAAGTGTCCAAGAGTGAGAGAGAGAGAGAATTAAGAGAGAGATCCAAAATTGAACTGACAAAATATTCCAACTGATCCTTAGAAGCATTTTTATTAACGAGGCCTCCATTTTCATCATTTTCTATTATTTTCCTTCATTTTCCTCCTCACATGCAACCTGTTACCTTTCACCTTCCTTTTCTCATATTTTCCATTATTTTCATAAATAAATTGCCAAAAATTCCATTTTGCCTTTCCAAAGCCTTTGTGATTTCCTTTGCCAGTTTCCTTAGCCATAATAATTAAAATGAACACCCACACTAGAATGTTTTTCCAACATTCATATTGGAATGTGTGTCCCATAACCATGGTTATTATTTTTCCTTTATTAACTTTTATTACATGGAATTTTCACCGGGGTTGTTACTGAACCCTCCCCCTTAGGGAAACACCATCGTCGATTTTCAATGACACCTATAACGAACAATAATACTGAAAGAAAAAAAGACTTCCCATGGAGCTTTATAACTTAGCTCGTTGCAGTATTTACAATGATAAACCTGCTGAGAATAAAACCAACATGACAATATAACAACATGGAAACCGTAATGACATAACACCCATGTCACTTATTGGAGATTTATAACACAACTCATGGCGGTATTTACATCCATATACATATGTACATATACCAAAACATCATACCAAAGCATATACTGAAAACATACACCAAGGAAATTTTCTCAACCAGCGAATGAAGAAGGATACATATCCCACATCTTATCTGTCATCTCCCATGTAGCTTCATCAGGCCCAAAGTGCTTCCACTGCACTTTAACCTACTCGATTGCTCAGTTCCGGAGCATGAGCACATTTCTCTGCATTATACATTGAGGTTATGAAGGAATTATCCATATGGATCCACCTGCAATACAGACCAATCAATCACATGATCAACGCATTTAACATACTTCTTAAGTAATGATACATGTAAAACATCATGGATTTTCATTGTTGGAGGTAGTGCAAGTCGATAGGCTATTGGCCCAATACTTTCAAGAATCTTGAAAGGCCCACAATATCAAGGTGTCAGCTTGGAACATCCTTAAGGATCTCTTCTTAGGATTGATGTGTAAGCACACCTATTCCCCAACCTGAAACTCCCTAAACAACCTATCCCAATCAACATAGCTTTTCCGCTTGTCTTGTGCTACCTTTAGATTCTTCTTGATTGCCTGCATTTCCTGTTCCATTTCTGCTAACACTTCTGGTCCAATCAATAACCTGTTCACTAGATCACTCCAACTGATTTGACTATTACAACTCCTCTCGTACAATGCCTCAAACAGACTCACTCATCCTCAGTGACTCCAGGTAACCATTGTTGTAAGAAAAATCAACCAATGGAAGATACTCCTCCCATCTCCTTTGCTAATGCATCAAATATATCCTCAACATGTCCTCCAATATCCTATTGAACTTATCTATATGTCTGTTTATCCGCGGATGATAAGTTGTACTAAAGGCCAAATTTTTACCTAAGCCTACAAACAACTCCTTCCAAAACTTGGAAGTGAACTTTGCATCCCTGTCTGACGCAATCTTCTTCGGAACACAATGCAATCTAACCACATCTATGATGAAAACCTGTGCCACATCACTAGCTAAATACTATAGATAATAAATCAAAACAAATAAATAATTTTAGACACAAAAACATGGTGGAAAAGGATTTTAAGCCCAAATGTATTATTAAAAAAAAATAATGATACAATATAAATACATCAAGCTATGTCTCAACATAGTTAGTCTATCTTGGACATGCAATATTGCGTTTGAGTGAATATCTAAATCACACACCAATCTAGGAGGCTAACTAGTTGGAGAGAATCTCTCAACCAACTAGACCTCAAAAAACTCCCAAGTATTAGGAACAGACTCATTCTAGAATTGATGAGCACACCAAAGACAAGTAGGAATTATATTTTCCAAGTTTCATAATTTTATTATTTTGTGAATACTTGGAATTATTGATTGTTTATGTGATTATGAGGCTAACATTCCCCCCCTCAATAATAAGTCCATAGTAAGAACCTAGTACCATATCCAAGTCTTCATGTTGAAATTGCTGAGTTGAGCCTCAATGAAAAACTACCTCAAAAAACCTCCAAAACTGGATGCTGAAAACTCCAATACGAAGAGAGTACACCAAGAGAAGTGAATCAACTACAAGTATGACACATCCTTGAAAATGCGTGACAACTCAATCTAATTCCAAGATAAAATGAAAAAGGATCTATATATCCTTTTCTAGGTCCAATTACCATCTAATTGAACAAAAATTCTCACAAATGTACTCTCAATCAACATCCCAATCGCTTGTCCACTGACAATTTTTTATTCCCCCTGGAAAATTGTGTTGTTGTCGAAAATTTCAGTATAAAAACCATCATCGGCAATTCAATTTCAATTTCATCATCAATTCCCCCCTTTTAAAACTAAAAGGAGAGACCATAACCATCTGCATTTATTTTGAACTACCCCCCTTCCCCCCTTCATATGTAGGAGATTTTAATTGTTGTACTCCCCCTTTTTGGTGCATGAGAGTACCATCTTTTCACTATTGGATGCAATATTTGTCTTCATGTGAGATTGAGTTCTACGGTAAAACATATACAATTATTTAATTGTAGATAACCACTCCCAAGGATCAATCCAGGCATAATTAATCTTTAATATGGTTGGTTGGTTTCATTTGCAACATTTCTATGACAAGTGATTCTTCTTGCCACAATGGTGATAAGGATGGATATCAAAACAATGATCTTCCATATGACAATTTCTTTGAAATTGTTGACATTTTGGAATTTATTCAACTTTCTCATTGATTTCTGATGTTTCCTAATCAAGAAATCCTCCACTAATGAACTTTATTGGTTTTGAATAATCAGGAATATACAATTTGTTGTCATATTTTTCATATCCTAAACCACGTTGGTTTTTGTTAAATTGAATTTCTTCCCATAGTTTGATGATTGGCTTGGAAAAATAAGGTTGAAATTGATCATGTACAACTTCTACAGTTGAATTTTTATCACTAAGTGGATTGGAATCATCTTCATCATTTAAAGTTTTGTTGTTGAATGTCTTAGAAACACGACTCATCCGTTGTAGCTCAGCTCATTGTAGTTGTCACTCAAGTTGGAGAAACTCAATCATTTATTGCTCCTGATGTAGATGCATTTTAATATCAACAAGAGTGTCTTTATTGATTTTCATTGTGTCCTCAGTAGTGGATAGTATCATATTGTTCAAAAAATTAAAAAATTGAATACTTTGCTTCATTCGAACTTTCTCGCTAGAACTCTTGAACTCGCTTGCTTGCATTTGTTTGCTTCAAAATTTCTTTCTTGAATTTCACGCTCGCTTGATCTTATATTTGTACTTTGATTCTCTCAATTTCATGCTCGATTTTGTTTTAAAAAGCTTAGGGTGTCCGCTACCACCAAAAATGCACCCAGGTTAGTGATCTTTACAATGAGTAGATGACAAGTTCAAATGAATTCTCTTGAAATAACTCAACCACCTATCAATTTTGACTTAATGTTTCAAGGCTTGGGCATCAGGTTCAACCAGGAATGCACCTTTTAGTTCAATTACAATATTGAATTTGATAATTCAATTGACCCCTAAAAAATTACTTGGAATTTCAATAATGACCTTCCCTTAAAAGAAAATTCATTTATCGCTCCAAATATGACAAAAGAAAAGTACACCTTATCTCTCCAACAATTTACACCTTTATTAAAAAATACCTTATTACTCCACTATAGAACAAAACACTCCCCAAAAAAATATTACAGACCTTATCCTTGTTGAAATAATACGAGGGGGGGGGGGTGAATTAGTATTTCTTACCACTTAGCACTTTTTAATCCTTTTGAGAGAATTAGTTATTATTTAGTTATTATTAATGTTCTTCTTCAACAATTATAAATAATAATCAGCAGTAAACAACACCATACAACAATGAAGAAAGATAAATCAGTAGAGATAGAGATTTTTAGGTGGAAAACCCCCTCCGATTCAAAAACCACTGAACGCTTTTCTAGTAATTGTCTTCTTCTCACTTTAAAAGGAATGTTAATTACATCAAGATTTAAACTACAACTAAGGATGCGTCAACCCCCTAATTCACAGGCCACAACTTGCAGGACTCTACTAAACCCTAATATCTTGCTGCAACAAGAAGGACGCCCCAATGCCCTGTAGATCAGGCCACAACCTGATGAGTGCCCCAACACTCTGTTTACCAACTACTATTGAAAAGGATGATTCACTACCCTGTTATTTTATGAGCCACAACTTAATGGACACCACAAAACCCTGTGAAAGAGATAAATTTCCCTAGCACCACCCTAAAACCCTGAAGTGTTCTCAGGCCACAACCTGAAGGTGACTCCAATCACCCAGAAGAGTCGATAGATCACATTTCACAATTTTCAGTCTGGATCCCCTGTACTTTTAATGAATGTAGAATAGTTGTAAGAAATATGTAGAATAAATGTTGAATCCTGGTATCCACTAATCACTGTTCCCACAAATTGATAACTACACAATTCGACATATCAAGCTATCATTGGTCAACTGCACATCACTATTGCTACACATTGCATATAACTATCACTACAAATCACTGCACAATTGTTGGATGTCATTGTCGCTGTTCAACTGTAGAACTCCTGGTTGTCACTGCATGTCATTATACTAAGCCACTCATGAATGACTATGCATAAATTCTCATACACTAATATCAAATTACTTCAAGTTGCACATGATGCTGCAACCATCTGGCACTGCTATCAAATGATGGCACAAACCAAGGTGCTTCATATCATCGTGATGACCTTTAGTGAGTGCTCTGAAACTTTGTGCTAGGAGAGCTACTAGCATATATGTAAACACATTTTTTGATTGGTCAAGCCCTGCTATCCATTCTTCTTCAATATATTGTGAAAACGGATGTGATTTCCTTCAACACTTGCCACCCTGCAAGATTACAATTATGTCACTTGTGCACAGATCCCTAGGTCATACAAGAGAAACCCTAGGTTATTATTTCAAGATTGACCCTAGATCAATATTTTCATAAGTCCATAAGTTAATTCAATTGGCCAAAGTGGAAGATGTCAACTCAAATGGTAATGCAACATTATCATTCCAATGATTAGGTGTCAACTCAAATGTCATGTTTGGATATTATTATGATGTCACTATATATTTAAAGTCAAAGCATCATAGAATGCTTACTCAAATATTGTCATGTTAAGGTGTCAAGAAAATATCAAGGTCATGTGATAGTGTAAAGTCATGGTAAAGGTATTATATTAATGTCAATATGTCACTTACCTTCTCACTGTAACAAATCTCATTATTTCCATCAAAATGAAAATTCTAAGATTGTTAATGTATTATAGTCATATCAGTGTCAAGGTCATCTAAGTGAAGCATATTGTGGTAGTATTTTTCATGTTACTATTGTCAATGTATAACATAATTCATGTTACGAATCAAGTTTATCATTTTCTTTCAAAGTCACAACATTAAGTCATTTTGTCACAATTATTACTTGTTCAAACTACTAAGTCAATAGTAAAGTATCTTGTCATTTTCACTATGTCAACCAAGATGCAAAGTCATTTGTCAAGGTAAAAACACCTGTCGACTAAGTGTATAGTATCTGTTTCAATTCAATAGACCATGTAAGTGTTAATTCAAGGTCAACATATCAGTCAAAGGTCAACATATCAGTCAAACATTACATTTCTTGTAGAGTATCAAGCCTAGTCAAAGTCAACATGTCAACATGTATTATGTCCATTGGAACTACTCTTACTAAGTTTAGGTCAAGACAAAAACCATCATACAAACTAGACCCATACTGATGCAACCCTCATTGAATGAATTAGATAATGAAATCTAATCTTTTTTCTCTGCCAAACTTATTCACAATCAACTGTCATAAGCCAACCATTTGCCATCAATTCAAGTCAAGTCAATGATGAGATATTGGGGCCATTTATGTACAAGTCATTGTCTAACAGTCATGAATGAGTTATTGGGTTATTATTACTACAAAGTATTTTTGTAGGTTTTATTTTTTATTGTAAATGAATACAGTCTTATTACTGCTATCAAAATAGAGAAAACTGTCACGAAAACTTGTTAAGTCTATGTCAATTTTGTTAGTTGTCAAGTCAAGTAATTGTCAACAACAATTGTTATTCAAGTGGATGACAACGTCTTAGATCAAAAAAAATTATTCCAATATGAGGAAAGGAACACTTGTTACGGTTTGAAGAAGTAAATAAAAGAATGTTATGTTATTCGTGCTCTAATGAACTCTAAAATCCTTTATCAATTCATTGTCCTAGACAGGGATATGGTTGCCAATATTTTGAATCAGTGATGCCCTAGCAACTTCAGGCTAACCTAGAATAAGTCATAATTAGGAGGTCTGAAGGGCTAATATATTAGCCTTATTAAGGCCGAGACTTTTAATGAGGATATCAAGGCACAATACTAAGGCTAGAAGGCATGAATCTATCATCAAGGAGGGCTGACGTGTTTTTCAACCCTCTGATCTCTATCCAACACTTAAAAACATGATTCAATCATAAAAAATATAAAATTACCTTGGAGAAATAACAAGAGAGAATATTTGGAGGGCTTTGCTACCTTAGAGGCCTTAAGAAAACAAACTTCGGTTAGCCACTGAACTTTCGCTAGCCCTAGCTCCTTCACAGTCCAAGTAGGCCAAAAATTGCAGAGAATATTTTCACTAAATTATGCGTTGAGTACATGCCTTTGGAGGGTTCATAGGATCTCTTTTTATACAAAAGGTTTGGGATTAGGAGGGAATTTTTTATTATTTAAAATATGACCGTTGGAGATTAGATACTTTTAAGTTTCTTTTAAAAAAAATTAATTGTTGAAGGGCTCCATTAGGTAGACATTAGAGTAGGCATTACTAAGAATTTAAGGATTAATTTTTTTACATTAAATGGGCCTTGTAATTTAAGGAAGGGGTATTGTAGGAAATTTAAAATAATTTGTATTCTTAATAATCATTAATTTAATTTAATAGTTGTTATTTACTTGTTTGTTTAAATACCAAGAAATTATTTACTAACCCTTTTTGGTGTGTTTTGTAGGTGACACATGAGTGTAGTAAGTCAATGATTGATTTATTGTCTTTATTTCTTGAAATTATTCAACTTATATGTGGTTAGATTATGGTGATAATCCCTGTAATATATTGACAACCGTTGGTGAATAAGGTGTCATGTCTCTACCCCCTAGGGTTTTAACCCACAAAACTAGGTCTTCAACCTTAAACTCAATTTTTTATCAAACCATAAGGAACCGCAGGGCGTACCATATATCAACGGAAAAATATTGACGAGGAGAATATAACGACATAGATGTTTGACCAAAACTCTAGGAATTGGGTTTTCAACCATCCAACATTATAGCTACTATCTTGATGTAATATAACAATTACTAAGATGTGTTAATTATCCATTCGACATTAATGATTGTTGTTTTTAGTGAAAGGAAAACCCAATCAACTCCATGGGTGGACATCAATGACAACATCATTCAACAATCTCCCTCTTTATCATTGATGGAAACACACATACTCCTTCTATGAGTACAACTCCCCCTGACATCATGCTTCACCTCCTTATCGATTTTTCAATCTCCTTCTCATGTTTTTATCTCCCCTTTTGACATCAATAGCAAAGGGTTACTCCCCCCAAGAATTTTCTTGCTTCATGTGGACCTATTATTTGCTTGTTCTCCCCTTGACGAGAAGCCCTAATAGTTTTTCAATGATGATCCCTGTGGACCTATGTCTTGTATGTGATTCCTTTGAAGAGAAGCCTTCCTTTGTGAACCTGTAATCCTTCAATTGTTTTGCTCCCCCTTAACCTGTTATGAAGCAACCATCTTGTTCAAACTATCTATCAACAATAGACCTATGCCACATACTGCTGTAATACTCCCCCTCTTCAAATTTCAAGGATTATATGAGCCGAATTGTTCAAAATAGTGTATCATTTAACGAACCATGTATACTCGAGTCATTAATGGAAGCAATTGTTGATTCCTTACGAATTGTTATGAATCCTACAAGCATAATTGCTGAAACATTCTCTCCTTCCTGCTTTAATTACTCATCATGTACCTATTCATCTCGTATATGTTTTATTTTCCAAACCTTCTTATTCTTGTCATCAAGATTTTAATTCATGGTTGATCTCATCTTGTACATCCAGTAATGAGCTATGTGTCCATAGTTATGACATTTGTAACATTCCTTATCAGGATTGTACCTGCATTATTGAGCTATGTGTCTGTAATTATGACATTTGAATAATTTAATGTAATCCATAGAAGATTATGTTTGGTATCAATCTCATGATCTTGCAAACTTTCCTCTAGGGTTTTGCAGATAATTATTGTACATATCCAAAAATTCAAAATCCCTAGCCATATGTCCATAGTTAGCACATAAAAAGAAATATCCATTAAATGAATGTGTGTACCTGGATAAATAATTCGAAGACGATGGTCCTTGATAGTTGTCCATGTGTATATATTTACAATCCCTAGCCATATGTCCAAATTTAGTCCATAAAAAATAATAACCATTAAATAAATGAGCATACCTGGAAGATTTTCATTCTTCTTTGGAGGCAGTGTTGTTGTATGTTGTCGTCCTTTATCCTTGACTACTTTGGAATCATTCTTCGGAGTTACAATGTTCTTCTTTGGTTTAATCGTCTTCTCAATATCACTGTGTGAAGATGTGGTGCTTGTACCTTCATCAATTGGAGCCTTACCTGTTCTTTTTGCCAATTCTTTATTTGTTGTGTCCATAACCTATAAATAGTCCTTTTATTTTATCTTGTTGATCTCATTAAGTGTTGCATCAATTTCTTCTTGCTTTTGAGCAAGATATTCTTGAAACCATGTTTTCAAGATATCCCTTCTTTTTGTGCCTCCTCAACCTGTAACTTGAGAAGAGTGGTCTTCTCTATTTCTCTATTGAGAACCTATATTTGTTCCTTCTGCTCCTCATTTTCAATCTTGAGCTTTCTTACTTCGGCTGAATAGGTTTCCAATTCCTTTTTCTTTTTTTCAACTACAGATATGTATCTTTGATCATGTTCCTTCCTTTCAATTTTTTCTTCCTGCATTTGTTGTTTGATCCCTGTTAATCTCTGCAAAGGCTATGCCGAGTTCTTGTTTCTTCTATTGGATTTATCTCTTGAGGTATTGTGTCTCTGTATTCTTGAATTATTCCAATTGAGTTCTAAGACCGCTAATCATCTTCTCAGACTCTTCATTTTCCTTGATGAATTCTTTTGGTGTCTTCAATTTTGCTTCCAAAACATTTCCTTTTGAATTTTGAGTTCCTTTATCACCATGATCACTTGATTTTGAAACTATGCCTTTGAATAATACCCTTTATCTTTGTCGATAGATGTTTCTCCAGAAATAACTTATTCCCATACTCCATGTTCATGTACTTCCATCCTAGATTCCCATATCCAGTAATTGTCTGCATCAAAATCATGGGCTGGTACAGTACAATACTCACTTTCTCTAAATTTTGTTGTACATGTACCTTCCTTTGAAATCCTTGCAATCTACTTCTTTGACTTTCCCATATTTATGCTCTAAAAATGCCTTGTAGCGGTTAAGATGTCACTGAAGGAACCAAGCTTTGATACCAATTGTTGGAAATACTGAGAGGGGCAGGGGGTGAATTAATATTTCTTACCAATTAGCATTTTTTAATCCTTTTCAGAGCATTAGATATTATTCAGTTATTATTAATGTTCTTCTTCAACAATTATAGACAATAATCAGTAGTTGACAACACCATACAGAAATCTAGAAAGATAAAACAATAGACACATATATTTTTAGATGGAAAACCCCCTCCGTGTTTGAAAAACCATCAAACGCTACTCTAGTAATTGCCTTCCTCACTCTTTAAAAGAAATGTTAATTACATCAAGATTTCAGCTACAACTGAGGCATGCGTCAACCCCCTAATTCATAGGCCACAACTTGTAGGAAACTACTAAACCCCTAATATATTTTTGCAACCAGAAAGACGCCCCAACACCCTATAGATCAGGCCGCAACCTGATGATTTCCCCAACACTCTATTTACCATTTGTTGTTGGAAATGATGATTCACTTCCTTGTTAGTTTATCAACCACAAATGAATGGGTGCCACAAGGCTATGTGCAAGCTAAAACTTGCCCTAGAACCACCCTTCCACCCTGAAGTGTTCTTAAGCCACAAACTAAATGTGACTCCAATCACCTAGAAGAGTAGATAGATCACGTTTCACAATTTTCAGACTAGATCCCCTATGCTCTGAATCAATGTAGAATATTTGTAAGAAAGATGTAGAATAAATTTTGAATCTTGGTAGCCACTGATCATTGTTTCGACAAACTGATCACTGCACAATGCTACACATCAAGCTATCAATATTCAATTGCACATCGCTATCACTGCACATTTCATATCAATGTCACTACAAATCATTGCACAACTGTTGGCAGTCATTGCATGGCACTGCCACTATTCAACTGCACAACAACTGATGGATGTCACTACATGTCACTGTACTAAGCCACTCATGAATGAATATGCATCAATGATCAAACACTGCTATCACATTGTTTCAAGTTGCACATGATGTTGCAAGCATTTGGCACTATTATCAAATGATGGCTCAAACCAAGGTGCCTCAGATCGTCCCAATGACCTACATTCAATTCTCCCAAAATTTTTCCTAGGAGAATTACCAACATATATGTAAACATGTTGTTTGACTGGTCAAGCCTTGCTATCCATTCTTCTTCAATATGTTGTGAAAATGGATGTGATTTCCTTCAACACTTGTTGCCTTGCAAGATTACAATTATGTCACTTGTGCACAGTTCCCTAGGTCATACAAGAGAAACCCTAGGTTATATTTTCAAGAATGACCCTAGATCAATATTATCATAAGTCCATAAGTTAAGTAAATTGGACAAAGTGGAAGGTTTCAACTCAAATGGTAATGCAACATTGTCATACCAATGATTAGGTTTCAAATCAAATGTCATGTTTGGCTATTATTATGATTTCACAATAAAGTCAAAGTCAAAGCATCATAGAATGCTTACTCAAGGTATTGTCATGTCAAGGTGTGAAGAAACTATCAAGGTCATGTAATAGTGTCAATTCGTGGTCAAGGTAATATATTAATGTCAATACGTCACTCACCTTCTCACTATAAGAAATCTCATTATTTCCATCAAAAGGAAAATTGTAATATAGTCAACGTATTGTAGTCATATCAGTGTCAAGGTCATCTAAGTCAAGCATATTGTGGTAGTATTTGTCATTTTACTATTGCATTCATGTTACTATTATCAATTTCTAGCAATAGTCATGTTACCAACCAAGTTTATCATTTTCTTTTAAAGTCACAACATTAAGTAATTTTTTCACAATTATTAATTGTTCAACATGCCAAGTCAATAGTAAAGTATCTTGTCATTTTCATTATGTCAACCAAGACGCAAAGTCATTTGTCAAGGTAAAAACACCCGTCAACTAAGTGTACAATATATGTTTCGAGTCAATATACCATGTAAGTATTAATTCAAGGTCAACGATCAGTCAAACATTACATTGCATGTAGAGTGTCAAGTCTAGTCAAAGTCAACATGTCAACATGTGTTATGTCCATTGGACCTACTCTTACTAAGTTCAGGTCAAGAAAAAAATCATCATAAAAACTAGATCCATATTGTTGCAACCCTCGCTGAATGAATTAGATAGTGAAATCTAATCTTTGTTCTCTGCCAAACTTATTCATAGTCAACTATTTGTCATCAATTCAATTCAAGTCAATGATGATATGTTAGGGAAATTTATGTACAAGTCATTGTCTAACAGTCATGTATGAGTTGTTGGGTTATTATTACTACAAAGTATTGTAGTAGGTTTGCCTTTTTATTGTAAATGAATACAATCTTATTACCGCTATCAAAATAGAGAAAACGATCACACAAACTTGTTAAGTCTATGTCAATGATTTTAGTTGTCAAGTCAAGGAATTGTCAACTACAATTGTTGTTCAAGTGGATGGCAATGTCTTAGATCAAAAACAAATTATTCCAATATGCGGAAAGGAACCCTTGTCACGGTTTGAAGAAGTAAATAAAAAAATTGCTCTGTTATTCATGCTCTAATGAATGCCAAAATCCTTTATCAATTCGTTTTCCTAGACAGAGATATGGTTGCTAAAATTCTAAATCAGTGATGTCCTAGCAGCTTCAGACTAACATACAGGAAGTTTTAATCAGGGGGTCTGAAGGGCTAAGATATTAGCCTTATTAAGGTAGATACATTTTATGAGGAGATCAAGGCACAATACTAAGTTTAGAAGGCCTAAAGCTATCATCAAGGAGGGTCGAGGTGTTGTCAAACCACCGATCTCTATCCAACACTTAAAAATATGATTCAATCATAAACAATATAAACTTACCTTGGAGCGAATAGCAAGAGATAATATTTGGAGGAATTTTCTGCCTTAGAGGCCTCAAGGAAACATACTTTGATTAGCCACAAAATTTTCGCTAGCCCTAGCTCCTTGATAGTCCAAGTAGGCCAAAAATTGCAAAGAATGTTTTCACTAAATTATGTATTGAGTACATGCATTTGGAGGGTTCATAGGATCTATTTTTATACAGAAGGTTTGGGCTTAGGAGAGCTTTTTTTTAATAGATGACTATTGGAGATTAGATACTTTTAAGTTTCTTTAAAAAAAAAAATGTTGAAGGGCTCCATTAGGTAGATGTTAGAGTAGGCACTACTAGCAATTGAAGGATTAAATTTTTTACATTAAATGGGCCTTGTAATTTAAGGAAGGAGGATTGTAGGAAATTTAAAATAATTTCTATTCTTAATATTCATTAATTTAATTTAAAATTTGTTATTTACTTATTTGTTTAAATACCAAGAAATTGTATACTAACCCTCTTTGATGTGTTTTGTAGGTGACACATGAGTGCAGTAAGTCAATGATTGATTTATTGTCTTTGATTCTTGAAATTATTCAACCTATACATGTTGCGATTACAGTGAGAATCCCTGTAATATATTGATAATCGTTGGAGAATAAGGTGTCATGTCTCTACCCCCTGGGGCTTTAGCCCACAAAACTGGGTCTTCAATTTTAAACTCAATTTTCTCTCAAACCAGAAGGAACCATTAGGGGAATTTTGAGGTCTAAAATGGGCCTCCTCAATAAATTTTAAAGTAATAGTGGAGATAATATAATAATATTATATTATATCATCAAATGTTAGAGGGAAAAAAGAAAAAACTATTTTTTCAACTTGTATTTTCAACTTATCTCCCTATGGGTTTACTCAAATTTTGAGCGGAAAAACTCATTGGATGCAGAATTTGATTCCTCATCCAAGGAGTACCCATGTTGTATACTTTTGATGGACCATGCTACATGAAAAGTGAGAAATACTTGAAAAACATGATTACAATCACGTTTTTTCATGTATTTCTCATTTTTCGTGTAGCAAGGTCTACCGAAAGTATGTAACATGGGTACTCCATGGATGAGGAGTTAATTTTTTCATCCAATGAGTACTCCCGTTCGAAATTTGAATAAAAACTTAGGGAGATAAGTTGAAACTACGAGTTGAAAAAGTATTTTTATTATTTTATTATTTTTTAATCTTTTTAATTTTTTAATGGTGAATCATCCCCCATGGTTGACATCATCATATTCAATCCTATTGGTTTTTATAAATTTTATTTTGGTTGTACATTTTTCTTAGGAGGCCTATTTTAGACCTCAAAATTCCCCTAATGCACGGTGTGTACCATATATCAACGAAAAAATCTTGACAAGGAGAATATAATCAGATAGATCTCCAACCCAAACTCATTGATTTGACCTACCAAAAACCCTCGAGAAGTCAGGGTATATCCTCAGTCCAAGGAACCCAAACTCTAGGACTTGGGTTTTCAACCATCCAACAGTATAGATGCTATCTTGATGTAATCTGAAAATTACTAAGAAGCGTTTATTATCCATTCGACATTAATTACCGGTGTTTTGAGTCAAAATAAAACCCAGTCAACTCCATGAGTTGACATCAATGACAACACCATTCAACAATCCTTTCATTAACTTTATGATCACAATAAAAAAACTTTATACCTCATCCTTTTCACCTCTCAGAAGCTTCTCTAGGCCATCATCCCTTGCTTCATGCTTTTATTAGCATACACACTAATTATTTTTCTATCCTTTACATTATCAAACTCTAACATGTGGAATATGCCAAAGGTTTCAAGGAGTACAACAGAGATTCACAAAACATAATGTAAAAAGCAATTTTGAGCAAAGAAAAACTCAAAAGATAATATTAAATAGTAATAGTGTCTGAAAACAAACATCATACAATGGCCCTATAGTTGGTGTCTCCAGAAACAAAGGATTGATGTTACCTTATATGGTTGTAAGAAACCTATTTTGATATATTTCAGTAATGAGAACAACGTCGCGGATGGATGTGCAAGATGCATTTGTATGAAGTCCTCTCGAGATTTTCGGGCACACAATATTTTATGCACAACTTAATAGAAATGATATAAATGTTCCATGCAGTTCTTCCACACTATTTTTGTTGACTAATATTAGATCCTTTAAAGTTGGCCACTGTGACATTGTCTGAACACCAATTCCTGTAAATTCTGGCATTTACTCTCAATGTAAGGCAACAATTAAATCTCTGCTCTTTTCTACTTTAACTGTGGAGCCCTCTCATCAACTAGCGATTCTATTTTGTCCACACCGGTGAATCCTCGTCCATGCATACCATCAATATAATAATGCATGTAGGTCTGCACACTTGTTCCAAATCCATTCACTACAAGAAGCTCTTCAACTTAGGGAAATTCATTCCAGGGTCTCAGAACTGGCATATATGATACGCTGGCAGTGTATAAAAAGACTGCCCTTTGCGCTTTCAATCTTACACATGATATTAATTCCTTTTGACTAACAACGTAACACTTGTAGGTCCAATGTAGACATTACAAAACAACCAACTTGGAGACGAGAGAGTATGGTGTTAATTTTTACGATGCAACATTATACAACATTCATTTCACACTTCTTGTGTCTCCTTCTCGTGGATGGTGTTTGACACAACCACTACAACGTCCCACTATAATTCAGCACGATGATACAACTCATACTAGCTCCAAAATTCATTCACATGTAGTCTCCTTGAAGCTTGGTACCAATTACGCTTTCAATGCACACATGGTCTAAGTTTGTTCCCATTCCAAATCATGTTTTATTCTTCTCCTTTCTCAGATTCAATAACATTCATAAAGGTGGTGACCAATTTTTAGCTTCCGTGATAACCACCATCACCAGTGCTTTAATAAAACTACAATGAGGGAGATACAATGATTTATTTGAGATTGTGACCTCCCCAAGTGGCTTATCCCTTCCAACCTCTAACTTACCATCAATCAATAAAAATAATAATACTTCCATGAAACTTATTAATATCATTACGTTGCTTCAAACTCCATGCAAGATCACTAAACAAATCTACACATAATACTACAATGACGTGCCTTTATTTACCTTTAATCCACCTCAACAATTTCGTGTTCCATATCGAAAGATATAGTCACTGCAAGGAAAATACCCTCTAGCGGAGGTTATAAAAGAGGTTTTTAGTGTTATAAAATTGGCCAAAATTGTCAAAAAAACATTTTCTACAGCATCTGTTTTCGGTAACGGAGGTTTTGG
The DNA here is from genome assembly GCA_034641835.2 of Pinus albicaulis. Lineage (NCBI taxonomy): Eukaryota > Viridiplantae > Streptophyta > Pinopsida > Pinales > Pinaceae > Pinus > Pinus albicaulis. Next base: position 637,257,473 of record CM076577.1, read on the forward strand.
TGGAGCTTCTCACTGAATTTCAACACAACTAAAAAAATGGGAGGCCGAAGGTTGTTACGAATGTTTTTAGCATCGGTGCACTGATCAAATGTCAACGCACCGGTGTGTTTTACAGTGAACACACCGGTATTGTAAACCTACCAAGCAGTGGAACATAAAACAATTTTAGGACGCCCTGAGGCATTTAGTAACGTCTCGGTGCATGTCATCCAGACAGTCGCCCCAAAGCGGTCGTTGGTGCATGCACCGAGCCGTTAAGGTGTAAAACTACACTGAGCACACTGTAGGTGATACAATGCACCGAGTCGTTCTAATTGGTATTGGTATTTCTGTGGTGCCCATTGGTTGTATCAACGCACTGGTGTGTAGTATTGTACAAATGCACCGACGCACAGTATCGAACAAACGCACCGAGCGTTCTGATTAGTATTAGTATTTGTGTGGTGCCATAGGTCGTAGAAATGCACTGGTGAGTAGTCTCACATTAACACACTGATGCACAATATCACACAAACACACCGAGCGCTCTAATTCGTATTGGTATTTGTGCGGTGTCCATTGGTTGAAACACACCGGTGCGCATTACCATACAAACACACTGGTGTTCATTTTTTATTTTTTAGAAACATCGACTTGTGACAGTGCATTATTGTGATTTTTTAAAATTCATTATTCATCAAAACTCGACACATATCTTAGAAAAGTATTCATATCAATTAAATTTTTATTAGTGCATTTGAATGTGATGTTTGGATTAATTTGTTATATCATATCATCAGATTTCGCATCTCTTCATTATAATATTTAATCATCCATATATTTAATCAACGATGTTACATTTCACAACGACAATGGAGAATGTAATAGAATAAAGTAAAACGTATTTTATTATATATATATGAATAAGACACTCTTTTTCATACAAAATGGGACCGTTATTTGTATCTCTCTGTCTTTCAATTGGGACACTATGTCCATTACATAAACAAAATGTCTGATTTCACAGGCAAATATTTCAAAAAATACAACGCCTTGCTTTGATATCCAAACATATTGATCATCATTCTTTGCTTGAATTGATGTCACTGCTCGAACTACTTCCATGAATTGGGTTATTTTGATGAATGTTTTGTTCACAATGTTGATTGTTTTCTTCTTCTTCACCTTCCATCTACAAACATAAAAATAAACTGTAATGAGTGTATATACATTGGTGAGAATAATGAAAATTTCAATATTAAATAATATATGTCAATGTAAATTGAAAATAAATGGCGTGCCATAGCAAGAATTAATTCATGAACTACACATTCTTTCAAAACCAAATTTAATGACATCTTTCAACATTTCATTTGCTGGTGCAGTTCACTGACTTTGTTTCCTGCAAGTTTTATACCCCATAACAAATCATATATTTAATATAATTTTTTTTTGTTCTATTAATTATAGATAAAGCTAAGTAAAATAAGATCGATAGATGTTTACAAATTCCACAATTAATTTATGATATGCCAACATATACTGACAACCCATATTTAACCCAATGTCAATCAATTCGTCTAATGGTTCTTGTTTGTATATTAGTACATGTTTGAAGACAATCAATGATGATTGTTGTAAAACAACTTAAAATATACAAAAATGAAATCTAGTTAAGTTTTTATAAGGAAGTAACAGTTACTCACAAACTTAGATATCAACCCTTTTCTTCCTTGTCATCCTGTTTTATTTGTTGAATGGGTTCCATTTTTTTTTTTTTTTGCAAGAAAATACTTGAAAATTAATATTTAATGCTAAATTGTTTATTTATTGTACCTAATCGAAAAATTCAATGATTACATATTACATTTGAAGCACATTGTTGTTGAGATGGATCCTCGTGCGATGCAATTATTTCCATTTCTTTTACTGTCTCCTTGAACACCTTTTTGGACATTCCTATTGGCATATTTCTAATATGATCTCATTCCTCCTTTGAGATTTTCATAATGTTTCTGAGAATGTAACATGACAATAAACTATTTAATTTTTATATTGATATATGAAAAGTAAATATAACAAAAGTGATATTATAAATGATGGATTTCTATTAATATATACATATAATTCTAGAAAAACATTTAAAGGAATATTACTTTTTTCATTCCATATTTTTTGTTGTTGTATGTTTTTGCTATTAAAAGTCTGACATGTCTCACTGATCAATTCTCTGGAAACTCATCCTGTAGTTTAGATAAAATTTGGTTCTTGGAATCATTGGATTGATTTTTGTATTGTAAGTGGAAAGAACATATATACATTCATTCCACTAGATCCCTCAAAGTTTTGTAAAAGCCCCCCCCCTTTTCGTTAACCTTCAACACCACTACATATGAGCTAAGGAGCAATTCATTTTCATTTGCATGTTCTATTTTTTTCTTTTCTTAGAACAACATTCCTTTTCTAAGTTGTTGGTCCCTGTAGAACATTAAACATATGTGAATTAATAGATTGTTTGAAACATGTTATCTAATATTTTTAAGTATATTATTAATGAAAATTAAAAAAAGAACTCATATTGGATCGATAGTATTTTTTCATTCACCTGATTCATCCTTCTGTAATTTTTCCATCAATATTCTATGCTCTTATGGTCGTAGATTAGAAATAATGTTATCGAGCTTTGTCATTTTGTGGCTCTTCATGATACAAAGTAAACAATACATATTAGTTAAACTTACATATAGTTCAAAAATAATTATTCTTGTAAAGAATTTACAAAGAACTTGCCTTTTTTCTTTTGTCCATGTGCTATTAGTATTTTTGTTGCTTGATATCTTGTCAGCCATTTATTTATCAATATGAAACCTGTACCATACCATTCATTAATATATTTTAGAAATAAATCAAAAAAAAATTCAGGTTAAAAAAATAAAAATAAAGAAAATGGTGCGCCTTTCAAGCAGTACGCACCGACGTCGGTGTGACGTGTTCTTATAAACACATCGCCAAAATATTAGAAAAATCGTACGATGATCTCTGTCAACAAGGAGAACCAGTCCATTTTATGTCAACCGGTGCACTGATTAACACAGACATAAAATAAAAAAATTGTTTTTTTTCAAACAGTACATGCGCAGTGCGCTATTTTAGACAGGGCGCACTGATTAAAAAAACAAAAAATTGTTTTTAAAATGGTTGTATGAAACAGTACGTGCACGGTGCACTGTGATAAAATAACGCACTGCTGCGCTATTTTACACAGGGCACACTGATTAAAAAATTTATGTGCCAACATGGATTAGGATCCGAATTTGCAAGTCGTCCCGTGGGTTAGATGTCATAGGCCTATATATATAGCAATACAAACCCTATAAATCTAAAATGAAAAGCGCTAATTCTAAAGTCACAGAAATGGGAAGAAGCAAGGGAAAAAAAAAAGAATCAAGGGTTTAGTGTAAGAATGGATTATTTATTTATTTATTTCTGAAAATGAAGAGTAAAATTTAAATTTTTTACTTACCATGTAGTAAATCAAATAGAAAATGTAAAAAAAATGATTATTACAGTAAAATTTAATCACCGAATGGTTTGAAATTCTATGCTACAGGGTTTGAATCAACAAAGGTTTAGAATTTTGATTTTTTGAATAGTTCTGTTCAAAAGTATTTCGTTGCTCCACAGTGCTCTCATGCTCTCTTGCTCCAGGTATGTCTCTCGTGAAATTATCTCCCTGAATGTTTTGCAAAAATAATGAAATAATAAAAATATTTTACTATTTAAAGAATTGTTTTATGAAATTAGATTTTCGAAAATAATTTGCCTCCCATTTTTCAATTTACCGTTTTTTTTTCACTTTAAAAAAATAAAGTTGTGTTTTTTTTATTTGCGGCTATTCGACACCGGTGAGTCAATTAATAACACAACACCAATGCGCAGTGACTAAAACACACCGGTGCGGTTAACTGTACATTAGCATCAATAACAATAAGTCCCTTTTTAAGGCACCAAAATTACTTTTAGGTCTGTACACCAAAATTTATTGTTGATTTTTCTCAAATGTAGGGAGAAAATATCATAATTATATCGAATGGAAAATTCCTCAAAATCCAGCTCGTTCCATAATATTTCTCAAATTCCATCGCAAAGTTCTTACTATCCATCTCGAGACGTAATATTTACTTCTAATTTAATTTATATTTTCATTATCTAATTGAATTTATGTTTTTTATCCATGTCAATCAACTTAATAAAATTAATGTATACAAATTTGCAGGTTCATGCAGATTCATAATCGACTTTGGATGCACAAAATATTCAAACAAATCCAAAACGTCATAAACTCTTATTAGGAGCAACATACCGCAAGGTGCATTTGGTAGATGAAAATGGACAGCCGCTTCACCCTACCAATTGTAACATTGCATTTTCTAGCTACAATCCTGGGACAATGATGGTAATAATAATTGTTTGGTATATCAATGTAATTATTTCAATGTCAAACCAATTAATCATGCATTATTGACATGCTTACTAATTGATATCATAGATTTTGTACTAATCATGTTCAAACATATTTTTTGAAATTATTAGGATTCTAGTGATGATGAGCGACCTACCCACCATGTTTCGTTGCACCCCATGACAATGTCAAATCGGGAGAAGGCTGAACTAAGAGAAAAAATTGGAGAGGAACGATACAAGGAATGGTTGAATCAACCACCTATTCAATTCCCACTACGTCCAGATTCATCAATTAGAAATGAATACAACAATAGTAGTTCTTCACAAGCTTGCAATGGAGGAAATCAAATAGAGGTTGGTATGGATGATTACTTAAGGCATAGGACTGCCATCGAGACAATTTTGTTAGATGCATTCAAAAATGATGATCAACTAGGGGATGATGCTCATATCGCTGATACCTTTTTCGAAAGTGTTACACAACATTTTGTCACTGTCCCTGCAATCTCCAACTCGCACATTGGAGGGTCATTTCTGTGACTAATACGCAGTGTCATGCTTTGCAAATAACATCCTTGCATATGAAGGCGACATTCTTCTTGTTGACATTTCCTTAAGCAGAGCTGTAAAAATCCCTATTTTTGCCTTGGCGCGAGTAGCCCTTTACCTCCTCACGCTGACCTGGAAATTTAACATTGAGCCCGCGCCACTTGGTGCTCTGTGCCAGTTAGGCACCCGCGCCAAGCTATTTATGAAATTTAAAAAAAAAATAGAGGTTGAGGTTCCATTCCAACCACCTCGGGGATGAGTCATTGGGAGTGGTTGAACTGAAACAACCATGGGCTCCCTCCTTTAGTTAATAGTTTCCACCTCCCTTGGAACACTCCTAAAGGATAGGCCTCCCTTACACATTTGTAGGGATACCAAACTCCTCCTTTTCCTCTATATAAACAAGCCTTCTCCCTTTATGAAAACTAGCTGAACAAAGAGAATTATATAGCTGAAGCGCTGAACTTGGAGAACTGAGCTATAGATGAATAACTGAGTTATTGAGAAGGTAGAATAAGGAAGAAATCCATTGAGAGGGCCTTTATCTCGTCTGAATTCCTTGACGAGATTTGATACGTGCTTCATCCAAACCCTGCTGGAGGAGACCGCAACGTCAGAGCATGGTTGTATCTCTTCTTTCTACCTAATAATATAAGTGACTATTGTCTAGTTCCCATCTTGTATTTTGTCTTTATCGAATGAAATATGCTTAGACTTCTCTGACTGACTAGTAGATTTTGGATGAAATGAGTATGTGGGATGTGGTTATCGTTTTCTGATCTTTGTGTAGGTGTCCAAGCGTGATAAGCGAAGGGATTGTGACTTGCGAAATCAGAAGCGAGAAGGCCTCATCGCCACTACAATTGTTGACAACAGCATTGGACCACAGGTAGGCCATCTTATCACGTCCTCTTTCATTCAAATATATAGGAACCTACACTCTAGCATGATTCCTTGTTACTAGACCCACTCTAGGGCTAGAGGTATCGTATTTGTCCGCAGAGAGGATTTACCTACATAACAAGTTGGCGACTCCTCTAGGGATCAGTGTGAGTTTGTCTTTGATCTTGTGCGGTCATTTTTTTGGGTTTTTTGTATTGTTTTTTACCTTTTTGGTTGTTTAACTATGCTTCAAATGTTGTTCAGCCCCATAGTGTCAAGATTGACCTTTGCTCTATTGAGTTTTTCCCTTTTCCTTGGTTAACTGGCTTGGCGCGGTTTTTCCCTGAACAGTCACACCGATTGGCGCATGTTGCTTTTGTAGCACTCGCGCCATCTCCTGTTTGGCACTGAATACAGCCTCACAGTCGCGCCGACCCCTGTAAGTTTTTGGGTGTGAGCTTTTCATGAGTTTTTGGTTGATTGTACTTGTTTCTGGGTTATCTTTAAGAGTAATTGAAGTGTTTTGGACTGTCTTTGATTGCTGGAGGCTCATTTTCCTTAGTTGTTTGTCCATTTCTTATTAGTGTGACTTGAGGTCTTAGGGTTTCCAAGTGCCTTGGTGCACTGAGCCTTTGGAGATTGAGTTTCTTGATAGTTGTCGAATTCGTTCCCTATTCAATTTCTCTTGGTCTCTTTGATCTTGTTGAATATGTTCATTGGTTGAATGATCATTTATTTTCTCATTTGATTGTTCTTCCTCTTACTCCAAGCACCGATCACATTGCTTGTATGGGTATTTTTGGAGATTTCTCTTTGATTTGAAAAGGTTGTAGCATTGGTTTGAGTATTTTTGTGTTTGTTTCATGTTGTTGGAGCCATTCCATTTCAACTTTTACATTCGCTCTCTCAAGCTAGTGTTTAGTTTTGTTTTTCATGTTATTTAGTGCATTGTTTGCTTTATTGCATTGAAAAAACCAAAACATTTCATTCTTTTTGCTTTGAAAATGAAACGTTCTCTCACATAACTAGCATTGCATAGGCTAGGAAAGAGTTTTGTTTTCTATAGATTGCATTAGATGTTGGGTGTGGAGCCTGATTATCTTGTTTACTTTGTATCACAGCATTGGACCCCTGTACCTTAAAAGGGGTGGCAATGCCGCTCGTAATTAATCGCTGTCGTGGGGGGTCCAGGGGGGGCAGCAATGCTTTTCGGAGCCCCCCCCTGGCGGGGGCTTTCGGGGGCAGCGCCCCCGAAGCTAAAAACAGATGTAAAATTGCCTTGTAAAAGTATAGTAATTTCTAGTCAATCTGGGCCGTTCATTAGGAAAATGATCTGACGGTATAAGTTATGTTTAGATTAGGGTTTTTTGCCCTAGAAGGCAACCCCTCGCTTTTATGAGGGCATTGTATTGCGGCTGTGCATTGTATGTGTATTCTCGGAGCGAGAAACAAAGAGGGAGACTGTGAGAGAGAACAGAGGATATTACAGCGGATCTGCTGTAGGTTTTGTCTCTTCATTTTTGCTGGATAATAGAAAGGAAGGACTCGCTGTTCGGGGTGGACGTAGCCCAAACTGGGTGAACCACGTATATCTGTGTCTCTCTGGTTTTATGTGTTTTGTGTGCTTGTATTTTCCGCATATTTTATGTGTTTCATTGCTCCATAATATATAATTTTCTAACAACTGGTATCAGAGCCGAAGGTATATTTGGCTGATAAACTCGCAGGAAATAAGGGTTCCAAGTTCGAGTGGGAGCAATGGCGGATGATGGTAAGTTTAGGGTCGAGAAATTTAACAGCCAAAACTTCCCACTGTGGAAGATGCAGATGGAAGATTATCTGTATCAGAAAGATCTGTACCTACCATTGAGCGGAAAAACAAAGAAACCGGCGGCCATGACAGACGCGGAATGGAAAATTCTCGATAGAAAGGCACTCAGAACAGTACGGTTGTGCCTTGCAGAGTCCGTCGCCTTCAATATTTCGAAGGAACCAACAACAGAGGGTTTGATGCAGACGTTGGTGAAACTATATGAAAAACCCTCAGCCTCAAACAAGGTATTTATTATGAAACGAATATTTAATATGAAGATGTCAGAAGGTGGATCTGTTGCAGACCATTTAAATGAATTTAATACAGTTACCAGTCAGTTAAGTTCTGTAGCGGTAAAATTTTATGATGAAGTTAGAGCTCTGTTATTCCTGTGCTCATTACCAGAAAGATGGAATGGTTTAGTTATGGCCATTAGTAACTTTGTCTCTGGATCTAGTACTTTAAAGTTTGATGATGTTGTGGGTGCTATCCTTAGCGAGGAAATGCGACGGAAAAGCTCTGGTGAAACATTGGGTAATGCTTTGAGTGCAGAGTCTAGGGGAAGAAGAATGGAAGGAGGAAAGAGCTCGGGATATCGTAGTAAATCAAGGAAAGGTAGATCCAAGTCTAGATCGGGGATAGTGTGCTGGAATTGCGGAAAGAAAGGACACCTAAAGAAAGATTGTAGATCTCAGAAGGGAAAAGAAGGAGACACACAACAAGAAAAAAATCATGAAGCAAATGTGACATGTGATGTGTTACAAGATGCTTTGATTCTTTCTTTCGAAAATGTTACTGATTCTTGGGTTGTAGATTCAGGGGCTTCATTCCATGCCACACCTGATAAGAAATATTTTCATGACTATGTTCAAGGAGATTTTGGACAAGTTCGTTTGGGTGATGATAAACCCTGTAAAATTGTTGGAATGGGTAAAGTTATTGTAAAACAACATAATGGAAACCAATGGCTACTAAAGGAGGTAAGGCATGTTCCAGATCTAAAGAAAAATCTGATTTCAACAGGGCAGTTAGGCAGTGAAGGTTGTGTGACAACTTTCACAGATAAAACTTGGAAGGTCACCAAAGGAGCGCCGGTAATAGCAAAAGGTGAAAAGGTTGGTACATTGTATTTATGCAATGGTATTTCTAACTCTGTTAATGCTTTAACTTCCAAAGGAGTAGATGCAGCATTATGGCATCATAGGCTCGGACACATGAGTGAGAAGGGAATGAAGATTCTTCACTAAAGAAATTTGTTGCCAGGTTTGAAGAATGTTGATTTGGATTTCTGTGAGAATTGCATTTATGGAAAACAAAAGAGAGTCAGATTTCTCAGAGTTGGGAAAGAAAAGAAGAGAGAAAAATTGGAGCTTGTGCATACAGATGTATGGGGACCTGCTCAGGTATCATCTCTCGGTGGCTCTCGTTATTATGTTACTTTTATTGATGATGTAACTAGAAAAACATGGATTTATTGTATTCAAAATAAATCTGATATATTTGATACTTTCAAGAAATGGAAAGCTTTGGTTGAGATTGAGACAGGAAAGAAGTTTAAGTGTCTCAGATCAGATAATGGAGGTGAGTATTGCAGCAAAGAGTTTGATAGGTACTATTTAGAGCATGGAATTCGTAGAGAGAAGACAGTTCCAAGAACACCACAAGAAAATGGTGTGTCAGAAAGGATGAACAGAACAATCATGGAGCGTGCAAGGTGCATGAGATTGCATGCAAGATTGCCTTTACAATTTTGGGCAGATGCTGTAGATACTGCTGTTTATCTAATAAACAGAGGGCCTTCAAGTTCCTTGGATGGTGGTATTCCAGAGGAAGCATGGACAGGTAAAAAGGTAAACTACTTTTTAAAGCCTTTTGGTTGTGAGGCCTTTGTCCATATTAATAAAGAAAATAGAACAAAGCTTGAGGAAAAATCAAAGAAATGTACCTTTATTGGATATGGTGCTAATGATTTTTGTTATCGCTTATATGATTATGAAAATCACAAAATCATTAGGAGCAGAGATGTAATATTCAATGAAAAGGTCTTGTATAAGAATCAGTTGCAGGAAAAGAAACAAGAAAAAGAAAGCAAGGAATATACGGTTCTTGATGAGATAACTGAAAAAGTAAAGGTGCCTGAAAATAATAATAATCAACAACCACAGTAGCAGCAACCACCACAACAGCAACAGGCACCTCAAACACCTGAAAGTGGTGTTAGAAGATCTACCAGGATAAGTAGACCCCCTGAACGATACTCTCCTTCATTATATTATTTATTGTTGACTGATTCTAGTGAACCCGAATGTTATGAAGAAGCAATGCAGGTTGAAAGCAGGAAGAAGTGGGAGCTAGCCATGGAAGAAGAGATGGACTCCTTAATGCATAACCAGACTTGGGACTTAGTCAGGTTGCCTGCAAGTAAAACTACATTGCAGAATAAATGGGTTTACAGGCTGAAGGAAGAAGATGGAGGAAAACAGAGGTACAAATCTAGACTTGTGGTGAAGGGGTTTGCACAGAAGAAAGGTATTGATTTTGATGAAATATTTTCTCCTGTTGTTAAAATGAATTCAATCAGAACTATTTTAAGTCTTGTAGCAGCGGAAGATTTACATCTTGAACAGTTAGATGTAAAGACAACATTTCTCCATGGAGATTGGGAGGAAGAGATATACATGCAGCAACCAGAAGGATATGAGGTAAAAGGGAAAGAAAAATTGGTGTGCAGGTTAAAGAAGAGCTTGTATGGCTTAAAACAGGCTCCAAGGCAGTGGTATCTAAAATTTGACAAGTTTATGTCTAAACAAGGCTATACTAGATGTCACTCTGATCATTGTGTTTATCTAAAAAGGCAAAATGATGGCAGCTATATTATATTGTTATTGTATGTAGATGACATGCTTGTTACAGGATCTAACATGCAGGAAATAAATGTGCTCAAAAGAAAATTGGAAAATTCATTTGCAATGAAGGATTTGGGAGCTGCAAAACAAATCCTTGGTATGAGGATAACTAGAGACAGGAAAAATCGCAAATTAACATTGTCTCAGAATGAGTACATAGAGAAGGTGTTGAAAATATTTAATATGCAGAATGCAAAACCAGTTAGTACACCTTTTGCTAGCCATTTCAAACTTAGTAAGGAGATGTTCCCAAAGACCAAAGAAGACATGAATTATATGTCTAAAGTTCCATATGCATCAGCAATTGGAAGCTTAATGTATGCAATGGTCTGCACAAGGCCTGATATTTCACATGCAGTGGGAGTTGTAAGCAGGTACATGAAAAATCCAGGAAAAGAACATTGGATGGCAGTAAAATGGATTCTCAGATATTTGAGAGGTACCACAAATCAAGCATTATGATTTGGTGGTTCAAAAATTGCTCTACAGGGATATGTTGATGCAGATATGGCAGGTGACAGAGATAACAGGAGGAGCACTACAGGATATGTATTTATTGTAGGTGGAACAGCTGTCAGTTGGGTTTCAAAAATCCAAAGTGTTGTTGCACTTTCAACAACAGAAGCCGAGTATGTTGCTGCTATAGAGGCTAGTAAAGAAATGATTTGGTTACAAAGGTTTATGGATGAATTGGGTAAGAAGCATGATATGGGCACACTATACAGTGATAGCCAAAGTGTTATTCATCTTGCAAAGAACTCAGCATTTCATTCCAGGACTAAACACATACATCTCAAGTACCATTTCATACGGTCAGTATTGGAAGATGGAGAGTTGAAGCTGGAAAAGATACACACTAGCCAGAATCCGGCAGATATGCTAACAAAAGTTGTAACCAGGGAGAAACTGAGAATGTGCTCAGTTTCAATTGGTCTTCAAGGATGACGATGAAGATGAGGAATAGCCAGGTCCAAAGAGGAGTCATTATCCAGCAAATGAAGCAGCGGTGGAGTTGCTACAATCAGTCTCCAAGTGGGAGATTGTTGGGTGTGGAGCCTGATTATCTTGTTTACTTTATATCACAGCATTGGACCCCTGTACCTTAAAAGGGGCGGCAAATCGTCAGAATTTGACCATCGTCAGCTCCGAGCTCCCTCAGGGCAGCGCCCTCGAAGCTAAAAACAAATGTAAAATTGCTTTGTAAAAGTATAGTAATTTATAGTCAATCTGGGACGTTCATTAGGAAAATGATCTGATAATAGAAGTTATGTTTAGATTATGGTTTTTTTCCCTAGAAGGCAATCCCTTGATTTTATGAGGACATTGTATTGCGGCTGTGCATTGTATGTATATTCTCGGAGCGAGAAACAGAGAGGGAGACTGTGAGAGAGAACAAAGGATATTACAACAGATCTGCTGTAGGTTTTGTCTCTTCTTTTTTGCTGGATAATAAAAAGGAAGGACTGGCTGCTCGGGGTGGACATAGCCCAAACTGGGTGAACCACGTATATCTGTGTCTCTCTAGTTTTATGTGTTTTGTGTGCTTTTATTTTCCGCATATTTTATGTGTTGCATTGCTCCATAATATATAATTTTCTAACATTAGATGCATTGGTGGATGTTTTCGCATGATTTCATTATTTGCTATTGCTTGAAAGTTTCCTTTCTTTCTCGTAGATAGCTTTCATTGAACAAAAATGGTATCCTTCTGCATGTAGTTTTTCATTTAGGAAGATTTCAGATCTGACATACGTTAAGGCTTGGAAATTGAAACCTAATCCAAGATCAACGTTAAAATCTATTTCAATTAACCTAAGGCAACATTGAAACCTAATGAAATATTCTAGTGGTCTAAGTTAGAGACGTGTTCCGGTGTCTTAAAACCTAGTAGTTGTCGTTTGCCATCTAGCTCCAGATAGCGCTAGTACGGACTTGTGCTCCTCATACCGTCGAGTATATAAAGGGATACCCTTCTAGGTTACAATCCTTTTATCCATAGGAAGCCGAGTCTGTCGCCCTATGACCGTGATACATCAAACATAGCATTCGGGGAGACTACATGCACGTACGTTAAGCCCTTGGTCATTTCTCTTTCATTTGATCACCAAGGTGTATATGGCAGTTCATGGAAGCCTGGCATACCCTCTTGCTTAGAATACTTGAGCAGTCATTTTTTATCTTTACTGACTCCTTAAATTTGAAAAGATCATCGAGCACTTGTCCTTTCGCACTTGTTCAAAATTGAAAGTGACTAGAGTCATATTTTGCATGTTTCTTGACTCTTAAAACATGAAACAACAAAGTTTGGTTTCAGTGTCGTAAAATAAACTACCCATGATCACATGCCCATTAAAAAGTCTTAGCACTTGGCTTGTTTTTGTTTGCCTTGGTTTTTTTAATCTTTGTTTAGATCTCTCTTTTTCCTTCTTGTTGTGAAGCAGTCATGGTGGCGGAACCACTGATTTCATCGTCCTTTCTCCCTTCTAGAGTTAGTCCTTTAATGGACAGTTCATTTGAAACTCCTCAATCCTCTAGGTTTGCCGAGCTTCAACAGCGTATTCTCCCGTCAGTCTTACCCCTTGCTACCCGATCTCTCGCTTACGAGCCAATTGAGTTCAATTGGCCTCCCTTGGGTGCTTGGTCTGGTTTTGGGGACGAGGAATAATTCCCTCCTCTTACGTTGGGATCACAATTTTTAGCTGCTGTTGTACCTCCTAGTCCTCATAGTCTTTTTGAAGATTTTATGGAGGAGTTAGACATGGACACATCAGGTCTTATTGGTAGTGATGGAATTCCTGTTTCTACTGAATAATATCAACATTTCCCTGAAAAAACCACTCATGTGTCAGCTCAATCTTCACCATCGGTGTCACTTCCAGCCAGATATAGGTCCCTGGGTCAAATTATTGCTGGTGTTGCATCCATGGCAACATCTACTCCGTCCAGGAGTCCAGTCCTTCCATCATCAGGATTGTCACCAACGACACCTGCTTCTTCACTTGCAGTTACATCTGTCCCAGTTCAACCTACTGTCTACATGGCTGCATCTGCGCTGGTCACTCAGTCACTAGCGGCCTCGACTGAGATACCTGGTGGCCTCACTTTTGAAGAATATTTTTTGACTATTCAGTAGCAGAATTCGCAAGGTTCTCAACAGCCCCTACCTCCTGGAAATCCTCGTTTTCATCATTATGATGCTGTTGGTACTCCCATATATGAATATCCGCTTCATTATGATGACCGTGGAAATCCAGTTTATATGCCCCCTATAGATCCTTATCAGGCCGTTTATGATTCTTATCAAGTGCAACCTCTTGGTCCACAAGGACAACCCTTTCATCTCAGTCGAGGCTTGCATTTGGTCCTCAGGGACAACCTTATGGTCCGCAAGGCCAACCTTTACAAGGTTAGCCTATGGCCCAACAAGGACAACCCCAGGGGCCTTCCAGTCAACCTTTGTATCAACCAAGACCTTCTTATGGTCTTGGGGGGAAAATCTATTCGTCTCAGGGACAACCTTTTGTCCAAAAACCAGTATCGTATATTCAAACTGGTACAAACGTTGGGCAACAAGGCCAACCTTCTGGTCCTCCTCCAGGGCAACCTAGTCCATCACAACCATCAGGCCAACTTTCTCAGCCAGGGCAACCCGGTTTTCCTCAGCATCCAGGCCAATCTGCTCCGCAGGGGAAACCTACTCAATCGGCCCAAAAACCGGCTCAGTCTGCTCAACAACAATTTTACTCTGCTTCACAGCTGTAATATTCCTATTTTAATAGGAATATTCAATTTCATTTTGTTTTCTTTGTTTAAAGAATAATTATGTAAAGGAGGGTCATTAAAATCCTAATGGAAGAATAAATCCATGCCCAATGTGAAATGGGGTAAATCTGTTCCACTTTAATAAACACCCTTGAGGGTGAAAAGAACAAATCCACTTGACTGGTTCAATCTTGACCATATCTACAGTGCAGTATTGGAGGAGTGCTCATCAATGAGGCACAACGTAATTCTTGAAGGAGGTCTCTTGTGTGAAAGAGATAAGTTAATGAAGGTGGTTTAGGGTTTTGGAAAGCTCTCATCTTATAAAAGGAAGGGGAAGGCAACATATGGAGGTTGTTCATGATATTTGATTTTGATGTCTATTTAGACAATTTGAGTTCTCTTGGCTGTTTAGCAGAGACTTGTGAGGATTTCCTGTTTAGGGATTCGCTCTCTTTCCATTGAGTAGCTCTTGGAGGGCATTGTACTTCTCTTACACTATCAGGCATATGGCCAAGATCCATCTCCCTTAGACAGCGTAAATCATGTTGAGGTTTACTTGTTTCAGTGAGCTGCAACAAGTGGAGACTAGATCTGCTCAGATCTAGATTATACTAGTGCCTCTTCTCAGTGAGTGTGTCTTTTAACCTCCTGGAAGAGTGTATTAGCAGTGCGGGCTTCATATTTTGATCTTGGAATTAGACCAATCTATGCTTCAAGCTTACAACGCTATTTACCCTCTTAGACTGCGTTATTTCCAGCTGTAAGGTTGTAGGGCATTTTGGTATTCATTTGGAGAAGAGATCTCTGGTTGATGGATCCTTCCTTCACCATGGTGATCCATGGATTAGCTATATAATCCATGTCTACTTCAGATATGATTTATTTACTGTTGTGCTTACTTCATATTTTCTAAATAATTCTGCAGATCTGCTGCAGTAAAACTCAGATCTACTCCTGTTCTTTCATGTATTGCTGAAATCCCTAAGGGGAATGTAAAGTAAAGACAATCTAGTGTACTGATCTCTTATAGATCTGATATTTTATGCATAGATCTGTCTTATATCTGAAATGTAATGCATAGCTGCTATAGCCATTGAAAATTATGCTGTACATTCTTGTTGCAGAGAAATAAAGTGTTGCAGCACCTCATTCTTGAGGGTTTCTTCATCCATTCTTCCATTTTTCTCATGATCTGAGCAATAAAATCCATGATATGATGTAATGCAATGTATGTATGTATTTTCCATAATATTGTATCATAAAACCTCTGAAAAATACGTTGTGAAGGCTTCAACAAATTCTGCATTAGCTAAGTCATGGGGTTTGAGCCTTTTTGAGCCATACCGGGATGGGGAGATCTGTTTAACATAGCTAGAGTGCTTTGTTTTCGATGAAATTTGATATGTCAGTCCCCTATAACATATTATAAGGGATAAAACCGTCATTTTCCTCTGTTTTTACGCATATCTCTGAAATTAACCTTTTTAGGGCTTAAATTGCTACTTTTCCCCACTTTTTGGGTTATAAAATGAAGAAGAAGTTGTTGTTGTTGCTTGATTGAAGAATATGTGTTATTAACACATCATATGAGATATATTTCTGCCTCTCAAACTTGATAATATCTCAAGATATTCTTATTTTTGTAGAAATCCCTTATTTTGGGATATTATAGTGGTATCAGATCTTGATCCTTGGCTCAGCCTATGAGCATCAAGCCAAGATGTCTTTTCAGGAAGGGAGAAGATAGAAGATGGAGAATGATTGCATGGAAGACATAGAAATTAAGAGTCAAAACCATTTACTTGGAGGAATGGAAGGGAAAGAGTTCTCAAGAATTTTGTTCCAAACTTTGTTTAAGGCTAAGGGAAAAAACAGAGAAATAAAGGGGATAGACCATGAAGTTTCCCCAATTGGATCTAAAAGATCTATGCATGAGGATAATTCCAGATCCTCATCTTATGGGTATGAGCACTCAGCCATATCATCAAAGCTACCATGTTCTATCAACACCTTATTCAGGAAGAGGAAGAGAGGAGATGTGCCAAAGGGAGGATCTACAAATCCAACTCCACCTATGAATACCATTGAGAAGAATGTGAGCTTGTTTGATACCTTTCCTAGGGCAAGATCCTCATTGGATGAAGAGTCTTCTTCTCAAAAAGAAGACATGAATATTCCTCTTTCAAAGATAGACCAAGATCTAAGGTCTCCTATTGATGATGAGGCATTTTCCACCATTGAAGAAAAGGCTAGGGGTGATAGCGCAGTCATAATAAAGGCATCTCTAGCATTTCATGAAGAAGAAGAAGGGGCGGCTACTCCAAGAAGATAAGCTCTTGCATTCTTACAAGGAGTTTCAAAGAGTCTCACATACAGAAATTACGGCACCACCCATGAGCATCATGTGCAATCATTATCAGATGGTGAGATCCTGAATACTGCAGAAGATAAAGGGGAGGGCAAGCTTCATAGGGTAAGAAACATTTACCCCTATTTATTTCAAAGGATTGATGACCTAAGAAGGCAAGAAGATCTATGCAAGAGAAGCAAGGACACATCAGTCCATACATCTTGCTATCATGATCTATGCCTTGATGTCTCCTTACTTGGAAGAAGCCCACCAGGGCAACCCCCTAATCAAAAGAGAAAAGTGTTCTCTCAACCTTGTACATTGATGATAAATTTGGCCAAGAGAGGAACTATCACAGCACTGGAGATTTTGGGTAAGAAGCATGCTTATGTCAATCACATTTTACTTTATGATTGCATGCATTCTTTTACTTTACATGTGTAGGCCATGACTCCTAAAAGGAGTGTCTTACCATATAAACTTCATGGCCAACTATGGGCCAAAACTATTTCCAAATATGGCCACTCCCTTGATGGGCTAAGGGAGGTCTTGCAACATGATGGGTGCTTCTCTAAAGCACCAAATATACATTTCACCTTCAGCCATGGTGGAATGATGAGGGTAGCAATTAAGTGGCATGTAAACCACTTACCACATCTAGATCTGAAACAGGAAGGAGATGACCTGCGCTGGTTTCTATTGGGTGAGTGTGGGTACCAACCAAATTTTTTGATTTTCTTGTCTCATGCCTTGTATTTCAAGGAAGGAATGCATAAGAAGAAGGCTTGGTTGCTTGGGTTGACAAGAGGAAGTATGGGCACCCCATGATGAATTCCATGTCCATACATTTTCTTATGCCTATGATGTATGTACATGTATTTCTGTTTAGAATGAATATCATAATCATGTATGTACTTTGGGTTGGGGGAAAATGTAACCTTCTCATGAGGTGGCATAAGGGAGCTTGTTTATATCATGATGTCAATAATGCTCCAATATTTGTTATAAACATGAGAGGAGGAACGACACATTGGGTGAATGTGTCCATTGGGAATGCAATCTCCCATATTCATTTGTACTCGAAGAAGAGGATAGGACCTTATATGACTGCTGCCTTATATACTATGTTTTCTTATGCAAAGGGTCATGTATGGGGCTTATGTCATGGGAAGAGATCTCTCACAAGGGAGCACTTGGAGCAAGACATGTGTTGCTGGAATCATGTTCAGCCAATACCTATTATCCTCCATCATTTTCAAGCTTTGAAGAAGCTTATTGCAGCAAGAAGGTGGTGGTATGGCCACTTATTGCACCATGATTTGAGGCAGCAAGATGATGGACAACGCTGGTCTCAAGGGAGGGACTGTTGTCACCATCCAATATATCATATGACACTTAGTCCATGTTTCTTTTGGAGCACATATGGTGAAGATAATATACTCACTATATGCGTAGGAGATTGGGCAAGGAGACTCACTAGAATCAATGAAGAAAATCATGAAGTTCCAAGTTCCTTTTGGCTTCATGAGGAATATTTTATTGCAGCGTAGGATCAGTAGCTCCACATTCATGAAAAAGGGGAAGATGGACAGCGTGAGTTGAGTATCCTATTCTCTCATTTCTATGCATGGAGCCCCTACAAAATGCAAATGGAGGGGATTGGTGACTTTTTCTATGAGCTACCTAGGATGGCTCACTTTGTTTGGATGATAGCATGAATATTGAAGCCTCTCATGGGGTTGAATTACCCTACATTTACCATCTCTCATTCCTTATGAAAACCAATGGACAACAAGAAACTATTTCTATGTATCTCCCACTTCTTTATGATGAAAACTGATTGGTTAATTCACCAAAAGCACACTTATACACTTGGGAGGAGACAATTCCATTGGAATATTTTGCAAATTCCTTGTAAGTTGCTTGAGGGCAAGTAACATTCTGGAGGGGAGGACTGTAATATTCCTATTTTAATAGGAATATTCAATTTCATTTTGTTTTCTTTGTTCAAAGAATAGTTATGTAAAGGAGGGTCATTAAACTCCTAATGGAAGAATAAATCCATGCCCAATGTGAAAAGGGGTAAATCTGGGCCACTTTAATAAACACCCTTGAGTGTGAAAAGAACAAATCCACTTGACTGGGTCAATCTTGACCATATCTACAACGTGGTATTGTAGGAGTGCTCATCAATGAGGCACAACAGAATTCTTGAAGGAGGTCTCTTGTGTGAAAGAGATAAGTTAATGAAGGTGGTTTATGGTTTTGGAAAGCTCTCATCTTATAAAAGGAAGGGGAAGGCAACATATGGAGGTTGTTCATGATATTTGATTTTGATGTATGTTTAGACAATTCGAGTTCTCTTGGTTGTTTAGCAGAGACTTGTGAGGATTCCCTGTTTATGGATTCTCTCTCCTTCCATTGAGTAGCTCTTGGAGGGAATTGTACTTCTCTTCCACTATCAGGCATATGGCCAAGCTCCATCTCCCTTAGACAAAGTAAATCTTATTGAGGTTTACTTGTTTTAGAGAGCTGCAGCAAGTGGAGACTAGATCTGCTCAGATCTAGATTATACTAGTGCCTCTTCTCAGTGAGTGTGTCTTTTAACCCCTTGGAAGAGTGTATTAGCAGTGTGGGCTTCAGATTTTGATCTTGGCATCAGACCAATCTATGCTTCAATCTTACAATGCAGTTTATCCTCTTGGACTGCGTTATTTCCAACTGTAAGGTTGCAGGGCATTTTGATCATTTGGAGAAGAGATCTCTGGTTGATGGATCCTTCCTTCACCATGCTGATCCATGGATTAGCTATCTAATCCATGTCTACTTCAGATCTGATTTATTTACTGTTGTGCTTACTTCAGATTTTCTGAATCATTTTGTAGATCTGCTACAGTAAAACTCAGATCTACTCCTATTCTTTCATGTATTGCTGAAATTCCCAAGGGGATTGTAAAGTAAAGACAATCTAGTGTATCGATCTGTTATAGATCTGATATTTTATGCACAGATCTGTCTTAGATCTGATATGTAATGCATAGCTACTATTTCCCCTGAAAATTACACTGTACATTCTTGTTGCAGAGAAATAAAGTGTTGCAGCACCTCATTCTTGAGGGTTTCTTCATCCATTCTTCCATTTTTCTCATGATATGAGAAATAAACTCCGTGATATGATTTAATACAATGTATATAATTATTTTCCATCATATTTTATCATAAAACCTTTGAAAAATACGTTGTGAAGGCTTCAACAAATTCTGCATTAGCTAAGTCATGGGGTTTGAGCCTTTTTGAGCCATACTGAGACGAGGAGATCTGTTTAACATAGCTAGAGTGTTTTATTTTCGATAAAATTTGATATGTGAGTCCCATATAACATATTCTAAGGAATCCAACCGTTATTTTCCTTTTTTTTTACACAGATCTCTGAAATTAACCATTTTGGGGCTTAAATTGCTACGTTTCCCCACTTTTTGGGTTATGAAATGAAGAAGAAGTTGCTGCTGTTGCTTGATTGAAGAATATGTGTTATTAATACATCATATGAGCTATATTTTTTCCTCTCAAACTCTATAATATCTCAAGATATTCTCATTGTCGTAGAAATCCCTTATTTTGGGATATTACAACAGCAGGGTCCTACTTTTCAGCAGCCTGTTTAGTTTGCTCAGCAACCCATTCACCCTATTTATTCAGCTCAGAAGGGACCCAATTATCAACAGCTAGCTCAACCCCAAGGCGTTTATTATCCTCGTGGTTAGTATCGACCAGTATATAGTGTGCCTCATGGTTTTACTTATCACCCTCGATCCCAGTTGCCGTATAATCAACCGCAAGGCCACACTTACATTCCACTGCAAAATAATCAACAAGGACCTCGATGGTATACTCAAAATCAATATTCTGGTCCTCAATATCAACAGAGTTATTCAACTTATTCCACATATCGTCAGAATCCTTCTGGACAGAACCAATGGGGGCATAATTTTTCTTAAACATGATGGAATGCAAGTTCGGGTTCTTATCAAGGACCTGCTATGCCTTTTAACCCTCAATTTCCATTTCTCGCCACGTTGGAGTTAACGGATGTGTTGAAGTTAAAAAATGATCCTATTCTTCATAACCTGTATTGGCCTCCGGTTTCGACTAAGATTCTTGGTGATTGTCCCAAATTTGAGGGCAAGTCTGGAGAAGACCCCCAAGCACATGTTATGACTTACCACTTGTGGTGTTCTTTTAACTCTTAGGTTGAAAATTCTATTCGACTTCATCTTTTTCAACGGACTCTTACTGGTGTTGCTGCTAAGTGGTATATCGAGCTCTCTCTTGGTATCTTTCAAGACTTCAACTCTCTCGCCATGGTGTTCCTTACTCATTTTCAGTTACTGGTTTGTTATGATGCCGGGACACATCTCCTCACTTCCTTGAAACAGGACCGGGCTACTCATATCTTGGACCATATTCATGAATGGAGATGTCATCATTGCTTGATCAAATTTGAAATTCCTAATCAGCTTCTTACTCATTGGTTCACTGCCTCCTTTGTCAATCAGATCGCGAAAGACATAGCCATGGGGGCATGTGTAACCGAAAAAAAGGCCATTTCTCATGCCCAGTACCTTGATCTCGTGTACTCTCAATTAGGCATATTGTATGATATTTTGACTGATGCCCCTCGAATTGGAACTTATAACACACCGGCAACCCTATTTGTCGACGGTATTATTGGTTCTGTGTCTCAAACTTCACGTAAGTCTTCTTCTTCTAACCCTGGGAAGAAAAAATCTAATTCTTCCAATGATATTGCTCCTCAGTCTAGTCTGAATCATGGTAAAACCTCGAAAGTTAACGTCGTTCAGGCCAATCCTGCGGATAAGACTTCTAAAGGAAAAAATAAGGGTAAAGGCAAGGCCAAGGCCGATGCCCCAAAACCAGATTCGTCCGAATATCATGCTGATGATGGTTCGCAGCATAAGCCGAAATATCCCTGTCTGATTTGTGGTGAAGAGCACTACACCAAAGACTATCCTCGATGGTCCGAAGTGAGTGGATTTCTCAAGGGCACTCATGGTACTCCTGCTATCCTTAAAGAACCTTTTCCGTCTCAACAAACCCATATGGTCGAGCAGCCTCAGTCATCTGCTCCATTTGGCTCTCAAGTGTTCATGATGAATGACTCTGCATCTGTTTCTATCGCTACTCGGTCAAAACATTATGCTGGGTTGCACCAGGAAACGAGAAAGGAGATCACTGAGGGTCCTCCTCCCCCACCTATTTCCGACCCTCTTGAGATTGAAAGACCCAATGCTGAACCCGTTGTGCAACTGCATTCCAAAGGTGTTCCCCAGAAGTATTCTTATAATCCCAACACCTATGCTTCTCAACATTACAGTATTGTTGAGGATTTGGCACAGGCGTCGTCCGTGATGTCCGCGTTAGAAGTACTTCAGAGTTGTCTGTCTCAGTGGAAAGCTTTATTATCTGCGATCAGCGGGGTTGATCCTGCTGATACTAGCCTTCTCGCTTTCGATCTGGAGAATTTCGTCCGACGACTTCTGCACCAGATTGCACTCATTATACAAGTCGTTATAAATGGTTTCAACATCCATCGAGTCGTTGTGGATGAAGGTGGATCAACCCGTGTCATGTCAGCTTCTTTCTGGAAGGCCATTGGCTCTCTGGCCCTAAATTCCTCACCTAATGCTCTTGAGGCATTTGATGGAAGGGAATCAAAACCTTTAGGTGTTCTCGTGAGTTTGTCGATTAAATTGAAAGGGAAGACAGTCAATGTCGAAGTAGAAGTAGTTAATGCCAAAATCAATTACAATCTTCTGCTCGGTCGCAGTTGGACTCACACTATGCTTTGAGTTCCGTCCACCCTCTTTCGTGTTTTGAAATTTCCACACAAGGGTAAGATTGTTATTGTCGATCAATTGTCATTATTCACTCCTTCTTCCAAGAACAACGTTCCATATGTGGATAAGATCCCTACTCCCTTTGAGAGCATTGGGCCGGGTCTCTTCAAGGATCCAACCCTCATGGGTAGTTTTCCCCTTTCACCACCAAATACTGTTCAAGTTAATATGATCTCTCGGTCTGATGACCCATGGATTATTCCTTCACTTGAACAGGTCGATTCATTTGGAGATTCAATGCCTTTGAGTTCGATTGAAATCGATTATTGTGAACTCATTGCTGCATTGAATACTCCACCTTCTGATGGCACTCCTTTGAGCTTCTCTCTTGATGTGTATTCTCAATCCCCCTAGCTTGGAAATTTAGACTCGCCTGATCCTTTGAAAGAAGTGTTCCTTTCGATGAAGCCATCGTGGAAACCATGTCTCTCGAAGACCTGTCGTGGGACAATGGTCATCATCGTTCTTCATTTATGCCTAGCCTCGGGGCTATGTCTACATGTCTTGAGCGTTTTTCATCTCAAGTCCCTTCTCCTCTGCTTCAAACGCCAATTCTGGCACATGAAGTCCTTACAGAAGGTAAATTGAGCAATATCACATAGATGATTCCTATTGAAATTTCCGTGAAGTTAGGAATCGTCGAGAACATCCATGTGGGGGTCACTTGTTCTTCAGATGAAGTCCAAGTTTATACTCGCCTTTTTCGCGAATTCCATGATGTCTTCGCATGGTCCTATGAAGAAATTCCCAGCATTTATCCTAGTATAGTAGTGCATGAAATTCCTAACTATCCCGGTTTGAAGCCTATTAGCCAGTGTCTTCGTCCGGTGCACCCTAGAAAGGCGAATTTTCTATGCCGTTTTATACCAAACTATGCCGAAGTAGCTAAAGGATACACGCGAATTTTGAAACGTGACATCCCTTTCTGTTGGGATGAGATTGCTCAACAATATTTTGACACACTCAAGACATTGTTGGTCACCGCTCTTTTATTACGTCCTCCAAATTATCATCGTGATTTTTCCCTCTATTTAGCTACTGATTTTAGTAAAATTGCCATGGTTTTGGTACAAGACGATGATGATGGTCACGAACATGTAATTTATTACCTATCTCGTAACCTTATCGATCCTGAAACACGTTATGCTCATGTCGAGAAGTTAGCACTAGTTGCAGTCCAGGCCATCCAGAGCTTTCATCATTATATCCTTTTGCTTACCGCGGTGACTCTGCTTTCCGATTACAATCGCATGACCTATATTTTGTCTCAACAATTTATGGGGGGTAAATACTCGAAGTGGATCGTTATCCTCCAAGAGTTCGATTTGGAATTTACTACTGCCAAATCAAAGAAATCACTAGTTTTTGTTGTTTTGATTTGTTCCCTCCCTTTCGACTTTGCTCCGTCTCATTCTCAGGACCGTATTCCAGATGATACACTTTTCTTGATTAGCACCCTCGATCCCTAGTATGGTGATATCATCGTATATCTCCAGACTTCCACATTATGATCTGAGTTGACAAAATATGCCCGCTGTCGAATCCGTCATCACTCGCAACCTTATCGTATAGTCGGAGATACACTCTATCACATTGGAGTTGATTTCGTACTCGGTCGATGTTTGACCCTCGAGGAAGCTGTGAAATTATTGAATGATTTTCACAGTGGCACGTGTGGTGGTCACATGTCTGGTTACGCTATCGCACAAAAGATAGTTCGTGACGATTATTTTTTGCCTTCCATTTTCAAAGACTGTATTGTCGCAGTTCTTAAATGTCATGATTGCCAAATTTATCAACGCAAATTGCATGCGCCACCTGTTCCTATTCACCCTGTCATTACCATTGGTCCCTTTGCCAAATGGGGTATTGATTTTATGACGTGTAATCCTCACTCAGCCAGGGGGCATGCTTATATCATCGTAGCTGTAGACTACTTCACCAAATGGGCCGAAGTAATGCCTACACTTGCCGCTGACGATAAGATAGCTTCTCAGTTCATTTTCAATCATATTATTGCTAGGTTTGGTGTCCCTCAAGCCATCGTTACCGATCATGATTCCAATTTTCGGCATTATATGGTGGCGGAGTTGACTTCTGAGTTGGGTCTGCATCACGATAGCTCAACACCGTACTATCCTTAAGCCAATTACCAGGTTGAAGCTGTGAACAAAGTTCTTGTCATAATGCTTCAGTGTACGATTGGGATCCTCAAATCAAGCTGGCATCTCATGTTATTTTCGGCTCTTTGGGCATACCAAACTTCAGTGAAGAGTGCGACCGGATTCACCCCTTTTCAGTTGGTTTACGGTCTGGAAGCTACTCTTCTGATAGAATGTGAAATACCTTCACTCAAGTTAGCTGTGGAATTACTGCCTAACACTTTGTCGGAAGAAGAACATCTCCTTTACCTAGAGAGGTTAGATGAAACTCATTGCTTAGTTGCTTTGGTCATCGAAGCACAAAAGAAGCGAGTCAAAGCTCATTGTGATCAATCAGTTTCCCCTCGTTCTTTCGTTGAAGGATATCTCGTCCTCCTGTATGACCAAGCTCATGATAAGTTGGGGGCAAGAAAATTTCAACCTATGTGGCATGGACCCTACATCGTTAAACGTGTGTTGCAAAATGGGGCCTATGAGCTAATTGAATACAAAGGCCATCCTCTTGAACAACCCAGAAATGGGTTGTATCTCAAAAAATATTATGCATGAGTCATTTATGCATAACAGGTGTACATAGGTGTTATTTTAATTTTTGTACATGTTTTTGGGTTTGGTGTGCTTTGTGAGCATTTTCATGCTTATTTGGTCTTGCTTATTGTGCAGATGTCTATTACCCCTTATGTCGGTTTCGCAGATGGTGCTTCCCGCAGTACTAGGAATTTGTCTTCAGCAGCCTGGATAATTTATAATCTTGCTGGTGAGTTGATAGACCTGCAAGGTATTTTTCTAGTACGAACTACAAACAATGTCGCCGAATATAGCGCTGTTATTGAGCTATTAACCAAGGCAATCAACCTCGGCATATGCGCATTGCTTGTAAATCTAGATTCACAGTTTGTTGTTTTGCAACTCAATAATCATTAATCGGATCGAAATCCATACATTTTGAGATTGTATTTACGTATTCGTTTGTTGGAAACACATTTTTATTTCATTAATTATCAACATATTCCTAGACGAATGAACATGTTAATTTATACAGTGGCTAACATTGTATTACATATACATTTGTGTAATTTGTAAAAGCATCATCGTATGTAAAAAGATCCATGAAAGGAAATAGATGTATATATATATCGCATGTTTGCAACTGTGTACATCATAACGTCAAAAAATATATGTATTTTTTTGTTACATCCCAAGACATTATGTCTTGCAAAAATATGCAGATAGAATAAACCTAGGTGTCTAATTAGCATGATGCTCTTGATAACATCTCATGGCCCATACTAGCCGCCTCAGTAAGTGGTGGATCCGGTTGGGCACCCCTATAGTATGTCTCTGATAGGCGCGAGGAACATCATCAAAACGTGCATAGTCTGGGACTCCTCGGGTGATCCCCTCCAGGTTGCGCACTACTTCATCTTCCTCACCGCTCTCACCTTGAGGGTCGAAATCGTGAGGGATTCACCTCACTATCGGTGACATACTGGAAGGTCTCTCTGGGCCAACATCTGCATCACATGGATTTAATGTCAGAACATACATAAATAAACAAAAAAATCATAATACTCATAAAATTCAAAAATTGAGTCTTACCCAAATCTTCATCCCAATATTCTCCCTCCGGGAGTGGCAGGTCCGGGTCATCAGTGAAATCTGTGCCAGAGTAGGGCCAATCCTCCATGACAATCAGTTGTCGACAGAACCAATAAAAAAATTCCGACCTTCAAGACATTTGTTGGCCGCCCCCTGCCCTTGGCATTAGTGCTGCCCATCGGGCCATCCGTGGTTCTCTCACTAGTGGCGTTGGAACTATGACCTCCTGTCGCTGAAAAATTGGTAATCGTTCCAAGAAGAACGATACCAGGATGGATCCATAACCAAATTGTTTTAGTTTGGTATTCTTGCATTTGGTTAGTTGGCGCTTCATATTTATGGTCACAACCTCTGCCTAGTTGTAGATGGTCGGAGCCATGCAGTCCAAAGCAAGAAGAAACTATGTCTCTGTTGCTTCGTGTGGTGGTTGTGATCTCGCAGCCCGTGTGATGGTGTCCAATACCACGCGTAGTGTCAAATCTGGGATATTTTGTATATCAAATTTCCCGCTACTGGATCCTTTCTACACTCCTTGACATACCCTGTCTATCACCATGGTCATGTTTTCCATGCAGGGTCGATTGCCAGTTAAGAGTGGAGTTGCACCTCTCTGTGATAATCCTGTGATGAAGTACACGTCTAGAACATCAATCTCAAGTTCTTGATCCCGCAAGATGAATTTCTCTTGATTTTCGTCCCATATACTAATAAGATATTGTAGCAATTCTTGTTGGGCTCGGAGACATGGCGTTAGAAAGATTTTTTTCAAACCACAGTTTCTGAGGGCTTCCATAACTCCCTCATTTTCCATGGCTAACTCATCTTCTTCACTATGTTCCCGTTCTTTCCATTCAATGACCATTTTACTCCTTTCTACCTGCAAACACACACATACAAATGGTATTAGTCAGTTTTCATCCTTTAAATTGTAAATAATTGGGACATTTGATGTGTATTTTTGTTTGAAATTGGTTTGCGCCATTAGCGTGCCCTCGTATTAAAAATCGGGCGGTTGGCGCGACTCCGTGCCCAAAACCCGCGCCAATCGCGCAACCCTAAATTTTATAATTTCTCCCCCCAAATTCAAAATTGACAAATGTAGGCAGAAAGAAATCATTAGGGGAATTTTGAGGTATAAAATGGGCCTTCTAAGGAATATGTACAATCAGAATTCACTTTATGAGAACCAATCATATTTTAGGGGATGACATCATCCATAATGGTTGAAGTGGCATTGTTTGAGTTAAAGATACCTACTTGTCACATTCTCAATGGTGGTTAAAAATTCATGGTTAACCATGGTCGTGCTCTAAGTACCTTTAAAGTCAAAGTAAAGTACTCATAATAAATGTCATTCCACACTTTTTGAATAAAAATATATTATTGTCATTTCATATTTCTTGAAAGAAACAATGCATATCCCTATACATTTATTATATTATATTATATTGTATTATTTTTATATAGTATATTAATTACATGTTATTATACAATTTAAATCATATAAATTTTAATTAATAACATATAATATAATTAAGAATTTATAAATTTATGTTATATTTTATTTTAAGTTATTTAAGTACAAAGGACAAATGCATTAGTTGTTCAATGATAATGACTTTTTCTTGAAAAGCTCATTCTTATTTATAGTCACATCAATACAATTTTTTTATTAATTTTGTTTTGGTACAACTTTTGAATTGAATTTAACTATGGTTAGATGGATTGTGGTGCAAAAAGTGAATGGAAAATTCATAAATATTATTTTATTAGTTTAGCCATTATTTTATTATTTCCTTAGGAGGCCCATTTTAGACCTAAAAATTCCCCTAATGAGCTTAAAATCACAAGAGGGATCTCAACTCTTACCTAGAGTTGAGGGATTTGCGATTGATCTACTAGATTGGCCGCTATCGTCGCTGAAAGATTGCACAGTAAAATGAGTAAATATTGCTCCACAAGAGGTAAAAAGTGAAAAGTAATTATTTTTACTATTTTTGGCATTTTATAACTTTTCCACAATCCTAATTAGGTTTTAAGACATTTTTTTCGATTATTTTATGGTATTATTTTCGAAAAATGGGTTTTATACATCTCTTGTGCAGCAACAGGTTTTCACGCGACAATGATGAAGGAACGAGTTATATTTTATACTTTTTTGGACTCGGTAAAAACACGAAAAACTCACTACTTGAGTCACCTTTCAACTCTTTTCTGACTCTCTAAAATTGAAAATATTTCCGAGACGCTTTTCGTTTTGAACTCGTTAAATGGCTGCGAAACGATATCTACCCAGTATATGTTTACCCCTTTTTCGGGCTGGGATAGATTATTTATGAAAAAGGAATACCTTAGCCTGTCGCAACTAAGAGGTTCTCTTAGACACATTTTTCTACCTTTTCGTATATGTGAGACTACCTATGAAAAGGAACTGCTGGAGTTTTCTTTTCTGCTTTCTTTTCAAACTCTCTAAACATGAAAAGATGCCGAGTTCTTCCTTTGTTAGACTCGTTAAAACCTGATGACATCGGACTTCGTCACGATGACGTTATTCAAGTTCCTCCTTCCTAGGGCTCATTAAATGTACTAGGATGGATTTTTCCGAAGGACAAAATTACAGTGCAAGCATATGATATCCCCTTCAAGCTTGTTTTTCAAAAATAATTGGGGTACTCGCCAGAAATGGTGGGGGAAAATGGAACTAGATTCTAGTTGGAAGTATGTCGCTCTTGAACATGGCACTTGTCTGCATTCGTGTTGAGTTGGGGACATCTCATTTCATCATTTTTTGCCTCCATGGGTTTGGGTAATCTTTTTGACCTCTCATTTGCTCTTTTCCACGTCACCATGACCTCAGATCCTTTGATCTCAAATACTGCCAAATCCAGTGTCGTGCTCCTGATATGTTCAAGAGAAATTTGCCTCTGCAGTTTTCAACCTCCCTCTGATTCTTTGTTGGTATTGATTCAAAAACATCATGTTCCTCTATCCCATGTCATTGATGTGGGAAACATTATGGCCCTCCTTCGACCAGGTCACTTCCTGTCGAATTCAGCTCATTATCCAGGAATCTGATCTAGAGACTCCCTTCCGGTACCTTGGAGCTTGCATGCCTTAATGGCAGGTTCTTCACATTCGACGCAAGGTCCACATCATTGGCCTTCGATCGACTGACTCTGTAGGTGTTCAACGCCAGATAACTGTTCACATTCTGTGGATTGTACCTTTCGTACCTTGAGAGCCATTGTCATTATTGGTGGTTCCTCTCGCATCTGTTAACATCTTTCATCATTGGCTGGTAATCAGATTATTTTCTTGCATGTTTGACTTCAGCTCATACATTCACATGCTTGAATTTGTACTTGTTCGGGTCGAGATGGAGCGCAAGTCCTTGGTTTTTGTCTGATAAAATCCAGGTTGCGGGTTCTTTGTGGATTATCATGACTTATTACATGAATCGTTGATGGGATGGCTGCGACCATATGTGAGTCTATTTAGTGATCTTTATTGCTGGATGGCTGCGCCCATACCTAGATCTCAGTTTTTATATACTCTATTATGGATGGCTGCATCCATGCCACATACTCATGTATCAAAGATATCAATTGTATTTATGATTGCAGGTTGTCCGACAGCAGTGTTTGGTTCGAACACGTTCTCATAAATAATTTCACCCCTCCCTCTCCCTCGGACCTCATGCTTTGAGGGGCATCTGTTACACAACATTTTGTCATTGCCCCTACAATCCCCAACTCGCACATTGGAGGGTCATTTCTGTGACCCATAAGCAGTGTCATGCTTTGCAAATAACATCCTTGCATCCCTTTTGATGAAGGCAACATTCTTCTTGTTGACATTTCCTTAAGCAGAGCTGTAAAAATCCCTATTTTTGCCTTAGCTCGAATAGCCCTTTACCTCCTCGCGCCGACCTGGAAATTTAACATTGAGCCCGTGCCACTTGGCACTCTGTGCCAGTTAGGCACCTGCACCAAGCTATTTATGAAATGTTTTTTAAAAATAGAGGCGGAGGTTCCATTCCAACCACCTCGGGGATGAATCATTGGGAGTGGTTGAACTGAAACAACCACGAGCTCCCTCCTTTAGTTAGTAGTTTCCACCTCCTTGGAACACTCCTAAAGGATAGGCCTCCCTTCCACCTTTTTAGGGATCCCAATCTCTTCATTTTCCTCTATATAAACAAGCCTTCTCCCTTTATGAAAACTAGATGAAAAAAGAGAATTATACAG
This sequence comes from Pinus albicaulis, assembly GCA_034641835.2. NCBI lineage: Eukaryota > Viridiplantae > Streptophyta > Pinopsida > Pinales > Pinaceae > Pinus > Pinus albicaulis. The sequence goes on from CM076577.1 coordinate 637,288,107, forward strand.
ATGAAGCGTTGAACTTGGAGAACTGAGCTATAGCTAAATAACTGAGTTATTGAGAAGGTAGAACAAGGAAGAAATCCATTGAGAGGACCTTTATCCCGTCTGAATTCCTCGACAAGCTTTGAGATGTGCTTCATCCGAACCTCGCTGGAGGAGACCGCAACGTCAGAGCATGGTTGTATCTCTTCTTTCTACCTAATAATATAAGTGACTATTGTCTGGTTCCCATCTTGTATTTTGTCTTTATCGAATGCAATATGCTTAGTCTTCTTTGACTAACTAGTAGATTTTGGATGAAATTAGTATGTGGGATGTGGCTATCTTTTTCTGATCTCTGTGCAGGTGTCCAAGCACGATAAGCAAAGGGATTGTGACTTGCGAAATTGGAAGCGAGAAGGTCTCATCGCCACTACGATTGCCGACAACAGCATTGGACCACATGTAGGCCATATTATCATGTCCTCTTTCATTCAAATATCTAGGAGCCTACACTCTAGCATGATTCCTTGTTACTAGACCCACTTTAGGGCTAGAGGGATCGTCTCTGTTTGCAGAGAGGATTTACCTACATAACAGAAAGTCTTAAATTTTCTTCCACCACCCCTCTCTTTGGACTTGGCGGTCAGTCAAAGACTACCCTGTTGGGGACAACGATGTTACTATATAGCTTGAAAGAAAATTTTGGCTCTTCAAATTCATGTTTCTCGGAAATTTTGAGGTACGTGACCATAAAGTCCTCCCTTATATTTTGAGAAATATAATCACACAATGAACATCACAAATGGTTAATTTTATGAACATTAATGATTATATCAAAATTAATGTACATTTAATATTATTCATGATCACCAACTACAGGTTATTCAAATATAAGGTTTTTCCGAGTGATAATGTCTTGCCCATTAGCTGCGAAGAGGCAAAGAAATTGTTGAAAATGTTGGGTGTTGAGTACATATCATATCATGCATGTCCAAATGATTGTATTCTATATAGATGAGAATATGTAGACAAAGAGATATGTCTGAAATGTAGGAATGAAAAGTATGATAAATAAAAAAAGAAGGGTAAATCACGTGGTCCTCCTTTTAAGACATTGAGGCACATGCCTATAATCCCAAGGATTCAAAGGCTCTTTCGTTGCAAAGAATTAGCTATGTTGCAGGGATGGCATGCCTCACACAGAAGTGAGTTGGAAGTTATACGAATCCCAACAGATTCAATATCCATGAAGTATATAGAGGATACATGGCCCGGAAAATTCAAGGATGAAGTACGAAGTCTACGACTCAACATAGCCATGGATGGCTTCAACCCATATTCTCCTGATCGTCAGTAGGATATACATCTGAATCATTTGGTGGCGATGGCATCTCATCACCAACAAATTACCCAATATCTACAAAATATATATACATACACAATAATAATTACACAATTTCATTAAAAAAATTAATAAAACAAGTTAAATAACATGTTAGAATAAATTTAAATAAAACACTAATATTACCTCTCTCATCTGGCGGCTCATCATCTGTGAAGAGGATGTTGGCACACCCTCACCAATCCAAACTATCATACGGACATGGCATCGGAAAAAAGGCGTGATCATCAACATTGGATAGAAACTCTAGTGCATCATGAGATATCCTGGTGGAAAAGTCAGACTCGCCCCTCATCTTGGGCATCATATGGCCCCAAATCTCCATACGTATATGCAACTTCGTTCTACGAGGTTGCCAAAAAAAAGTAGGCCTCATCTCTGGAAACCTCTCAAAAAATAAACAAAATAAATCTGAAGCAAAAGGGAAGTTAACCCTCCCTTGTGCCTGAGAAAGACATCTATCTAATGTTGTACAAAATTGCCGCAAAAAAATCGTAGACCACCTCACAAGTCATGGTGCATGTAATAAAGAATCAACATAAAATAAACGCAGGCAACTAATGTGTTGCCCATCACTGGTATGGTGTGCAATGGTTGTTATCAGTAGTGAGAGGAACCTCACCTCTTCTGCATGAAAAGAAGAAATACGTAACTGACCACCGGAGACCTGAAAATATGCAGGAGAAAGTATATCGGTGCTAATGTATCTCTGGGAGAACCCCAACTGACTCCCTGCTGCATAACCGTCGGGGAAATCTGGGAATGAGGGAAAATCCTGCCCTCTCCTAGATAGGCGAGTAATAAAATATATTTCCCCCTCAGTGGGCGCGTACCATTGGTTAGGACCAAGTCAGAAAGCCTGTCGGTGGGCATCCCCCCTGAAGATGAGCTGCCCCAATAACCCATTATGGTCCTTCAGGGATGTAGCCTCCTCATAGAACTTGAGGATGCGTACCTCCATTAGGAGCAACTGGGTGGCTGTTGTAATAGGTCGAGGGTACATAAGTCTCTCCCTCTCTTGTGCCTCCCACAGGTGAACCATGTTATACTGGTCCACCACATGTTCTTGTTGTTCCCTTTCTTCTCTCCTTTGATGTCACTGAATGATTCGCATATTAAATACATTTTTGTTATTAAATGAGGCATGTATTTACAAACATAATATATATATATATATATATATATAATTTTTTGAAAAAAAAAACAGTTGGTGGGCCTAAAAAAACAATCATGCTCCAGTACTGGTGTGTCTGTTTTTATCGCGCACTGTCCTCGGTCCACATGGAAATTCCCAGCGCATCGCAAAAAATGAAATGTACTTTATCCTATGGTGAGTTGATGAAACTATCCACCCTGGGGCGGATAGTTAGGGCAACGCACCGACCAACATTAATTCATCGTCAACGGTGCGGTCCTGTAAATGACCACACCGTTGACTATGTACCAATGTCGGGAGGGCGGTGCGCTGATGAAACTATCCTCCTGACATCAGTACACGGTCAACGGTGCGGTCGTTTAGACGACCACACCATTGAATATGTACCAGTGTCGGGAGGGTGGTGCATTGATCAAACTATGCGCCCTGGGCGGATAGTTCCATTAGCACACTGCTCCCTGAAATTAGTACACAGTCAATGGTGCGGTCATTTAAATGACTGTACCATTGACTATGTACCAGTGTCTAGATGGCGGTCCGCTGACTGAATTTTCCGCCTCGGGGCGGATAGTTTAGTCAATGCATCACCCTACCGACACTCTAACATAGTCAATGGTGCGGTCATTTAAATGACCACACCGCCATATTAGTTTTTAAAATACACGGTGTGCATTTTCGGTACCACACCAGACCCGGTGTGGTTTCCGTTAGCACCATTTTGTGGTGTGGCCTGTAAATTTACAGGAAGCACCGCGAACGGTGTGAGCTGAACGACTCGAGCACACAGTGTAGGGAAATTTTCCTTTTTTAATTGGTAATTTTTTTTTAACAAATCTAATCCGCTAAAAATTTTAATTATTGAGAAACAAGTAAAATACCTGTACATTTGGGCATTGAGGAGGCATATTTGCTGAAGAATTTTCAAAACTAAATTTTCCCACCGTTTTGCAAAATTTGAACTCAAGAAGGTGAGCAATGGATGGCAACAGTGCATGGAATGGGAGCACCGATGGCAAGGCGCCTCACACAAGGGAAATTCGCACTGGTGCTTGAGATATCTGGAGCACTGAAGAAGTGAAAATGCGGATTTTTTGGCATGTAGTTTTTTTTATTTAACCCTGTTTCAGTGCGTGGGTTTTTAGGTGCACTGTGTGGTTTGTGCGTAGCGCTCCGGGTCTGTTTCTGTTTGGGCGCAGGTTTTTAAGATGCATCGGGCTTGTTTCTGAGTAGTGCACCGGTGTGCTACAGTAATGTGATGCATTGGGCAGGTTTGTACAGAGAGCATGGTGTCTCAGTGTGCCAAATTTTAGTACGCACTAGTGCTTTGTGAGTTAAACGCACCAGTGTGTGTAGAAATTATACAAAAAATATGTATACCGATGGATTCAATCTGATCATGCAATATGATAAAGCAAGATATTCAATCCTTCTAAAAATTAATTGCGGAAAATAAACACGATCGCAAAATCACACCAAGTAAAAGAAAGAAGCAAATTAATCAACAACACATATATTTTTCCTGGGGAAAGCTTGCTACTCAAAACCCCTCTATCTCTATTGTATAATGAACCAAGGAATCATGAAACAATACAATGCACTCTTCTCACAAGAATCTGTTGCACTATCCTAACTCCCTCACACTGATCTGGACCAAATTGGGCTAGTACTTAGCCAATTCTTAGCCTCTACTCAGCCTCCCTTGCTTATGAAATCTCTAGGCAATTAATCCCTATTAAATAGGATAATTAGCCTTCCTTGACTGCGTAATACATTATGGGCATCCTATGGTGTATATAATTGCGCCCAGGCAATTTTCTATAAAGACAACTGATAGATAACTTCCCTTTAACCTCTGTCTCAACTGGGTCTTCATCATAACTAACATGCATGCAAATATTAATATTAAATCATTAGTCACTTGACAGATCACTGCATGTGAAGTAAACTTGATTTAATTCACTTGACCTCTCACTAGTGCAACAATTAGTTACAACTAGTTAAACTGATTTTAACTCAATTCAGTTAATTGATTTCTCATGCATTAAACTAATACACTAACTGCAACTTGGACTCTAAAACAAATCGAATCACTCTACATGCCTCACCAACCACCCTCAACTCGAAATTTCATGAGCTAACTGAGTCTATCACACTTAGTTAACTATTACAAGTGATTATGAGATAAGATTAAAATTAATTGTCCAATTTATTTAAGGGATAAATAAATTTGACACACATTTCTTCTAATTTAATTAAGAAATAATTAGATCAAAAGCTCCATGGTAGCCTTCTCTAGATGCCAATTTCACTGTTTCTTGTTGCAAATTTCAACACTCCCTCTCAACAAGAAATGAATCAATCTGTCACGATCCGGTACCTTCGGAATGTTATTGCCTGCAACACTTCTAAAATTGAATAACCTACAAACAACTGGATCATTATAATGTATCTGTCATCAGAGCCTTTTGACTGCTGGATCCTACTGCACATGTCTACTGGAATCTCTACACTATTGACATTTGCATCCATGCACTCTACACTGCTGCCAACTCTGATCTGCGCTCCAATATCCGACACCCGCCACTCTGATTTTTGTCTTCCTCACATCTGACTACATCAATATAACCGATCCTTCCTGCTACTTTTGTACTATGGGCTCCTCATATCCAGATTCGATCCATGAAACACACCATCTCAAAGAACCCTGCCCAAATTTCTTCTTGGAATTAATCTTGCACATTGGCCCACCTCACATCTGGAGGTATAGCTGCATGTACTCCCTCTGCCATTTTGGCTCGAAATTTCCCCCTCCTGGAGGTCTCTTCTTGAGTGGAATCTTTGACTCGGTCTCCTATATGCTTCTCCAATTGTGGCTGCTCCACAACCTTCTGAGACTGCTTTTGAGGCTGCATGTTGAGAGATAATTTCTCCCTCTCAACCACCAAGTCATTAACCACTGATTTTCTCCTCAAAGCCTTGCATGTATCCTCAACCTCGAGAGCATATAGGTTCTTGACTTTTGAACTGATTTGCTTCACCTGTCCTATGGCTATGTGTTTAAGGAAAACTTTTCCTTTTCTAAACATCACTTCCTCACCATGGTCTTCCAATACTGCTACAGAGACAATATTCTTCCTTAGGCCTGGAACATACAAAACATCTGCTAGTCTAAGATGAGAGCCATTCTCCCTCTGAAAGGTAACTGTACCTATGTCGGTAGCGCTATACCTCTCGTCATCTCCAAACTCTATGCTCTTTTGGAGGTCCTTCTCCTCCAAGTCACTAAAGAGATCTTTATTCCCCATCATATGGAACGAGGCACCGCTGTCTAAATACCACATACATCCCATTACACTACTGTCCATGCATGCAATGAGAGTAAAATCAAGCTTGAACTATGAAGCCAATGATTCATCCTTTGCAACTACAGGCTCCTTCTTTCTTGCCTTCTTATGTGGACAATTTGTAGCATAGTGCCCATGCCCGTGACAGTGAAAACATTTGATCTTGGACAAGTATTTCTTGCCCACTTCAACTTGTTATTTATTTCCCTTGGCCTTCTTTTCATTACTTTCCAAGGAAAAATATTCCTTGTCATTAGTCTTGGATGAGGATCCATCCCTGGTATTCCGCCTAAATTATTCTTGTACCAAATCCGACAAAAGTCGCTACCAATCTGGTAACTTCTCCCTCCCATTCACCGAGTCCTAGTAACTATGTCAGCTGTTGGGAAGGACTAGAAGTGCTAGGCTCACCAAGTCATCATCTGCTATGGTCACACCAACACTTCCAAGCTCATCTCGACATTCAGTGAACTTTTCCAAGTATGTTGGTACCGTCTCGCCCTCCTTCTTGATTTTCCTGAGCTTTTCCTTTAGCGCCAAATTTCTTTGGTCGCTGTTGTTCTGAAACAGATCTGTCAAGGCCTTCCACATTGCATATGGAGTCATGTTTCCATGGAGACTCGAGACAATGTGATATTGAACTCCATCTAATAAGATCCTCCTTGCCCTTGCTACCTTCTTTTGCCAAGCATCAAGAAGAACTGTGTCTTCTGCTGCGGGCTTGGGAATATCATTATCAATGAATTCTTTCAAACCGTTGTCTTCCAGAACTGCCTCCATTCTGTCTTTCCATGTGATATAATGATAAATTCCCTCAAGTGCATATTCCAATCTTAATCCAATGAAAGCCATCTTGATCTACTTGTCACACCAACGAAAGTATCTGCAAGTTTGAATAATTTTCAACACAAACTCAATTTCTTCTCCACTATAGTTATTTCTGGCACTCTTATACCAAGTATAAAATATCTAACATAACTCTAATACCATGTAGAAATTATACAAACAATATGTATACCAATGGATTCAATCTGATCATGCAATATGCTAAAGCAAGACACTGAATCCTTCTACAAATTAATTGCGGAAAATAAACATGATTGCACAATCATACCAAGTAAAAGAAAGAAGCAAATCAATTCAAAACATAGATATTTTTCCTGGGGAAAGCTTGTTTCTTAAAACCCCTTGTTACACAGTAATTTGTCACCGTCCTTACCATTCCCCATCCCGCACAATGGAGGACCCATTCTGTGACCTGTGGACATTGTCATGCCTTGAAATCATCATCAATGCATCCCTCTGAACATGAGCTTCATTTGCCCTTGAGACATCTCCTTGCAAAAGTCATGAAAAACATCCCTTTTGGCATTGGCGCGGGCAAGCAGTTCAGTACTCGCGCCAATGGAGAAATTACTGCAAAGGGGTCGCGCCACCTGGCGCTCTGTCATAGAGCCGTAGTCGCGCCACCCATTTTGGGAGTTGTTTTTTAAATAAGGATGAAGTAAAGCGAGTTCTAACAAATGACAAAACCACGATCTCTTGAGTTGGGAGGTTGGCTGCGGGAGTTCTATGGAAGGGAAGTGGTTTTGCCACCTCCCATGGAACCTTCCTTGTTGATAGGGCCAATCCCACAATAATAGGGATCCCAACTCCCTCCTTCCCCATCTATAAAAGCCTGCTCAATTCCATGGCAAGCTAGTCCTGAAGTGCCTAAGCTTTGAATCTCCAAATTCCCAAGAGCCTTTGTGCTGTAAGAGCCCTCTTTCTTCCCTTAAGGCCGACTCAAGTAAGGAGACTATTGTCGAGAGACTCAGGAGAGGTTTGCCCTTTCCCTGGCGAGCCACAGATGTGATTCAATTGAGACCGTCTTCGAAGGAGACCCGACGTGTAACTGCCATCTTTTCTTCGCTGGTTATTTAATAGATGATTATGATTATGGTTCCACTCCGTTTTCCATCATGATAATGCGAGTAATGTCCTTTCTGACTGATGTTTAGTTATGTATGCTGGTTTCTACGCTTGCATCTGTTCGTTTCTTCCATGTGCAGGTGTTCATCCGCGGAGATCGTGGAGGGATTGTGATCTGCCAAGCTTGAGGAACGGGGACGCTTCTTCTTCAGATTCTAGCGTTGGAATCCAGGTAGGCTCTTATCTCCAACCTTTTCATTCGTAATTAGGAACCTGCGTCATGACATTGTTTGTTTGTTGCTAGACCCCTGCTAGGCTAGTAGGGATCGCCTCTGTCCGCAGAGGGGATTTACCTCCTCAACAAATTGGCGACTCCGCTGGGGATCCAGCTTGTTGTTTGATTTGTAAACTTTAGACGGAGCCTGAAGTACAGCCAGATAGCCTTCGAAACGCTTCTTCTTTGCATTAGCGGAGTAGATCAACGCTACTTCAGTCGATCTCTGGTTTGGTTTGCAGACTGAACGACTTGGAGTCTTTGTCTTGCCTTGCCGTTTGTATCTTGTTTTTCCTTGCTTGATGAACCTTCTGGGTTGGATTTTTTGTGTGTTTTTTCTTCTTGGATTGCTTAGCTTGCATTGGTCTGTTTCTGGAGTAGCTTATTTTTAATTTTTTGCTGAGAAACTCGACTGGCGCGGTTTTTAACCCGACAGTCGCGCCACTTGGCGCATGTTGCCTTTGTACAACCCGCGCCAATAGCCTTCTGGCACCAGTTTCACTCCTACAGTCGCGCCACCCCTGTAAGTTTTTTGAGTTTTCTCATTTCTGAGCTCTCTGAGGTTGATCAGTGTTTTTCTTCTTGATTTTCCGACTGCCTGAGTGTGTTGGAGTCTTGTTTGGCTGGGAATTCACCTCTGTCCTTTGGTTGTTTGCTTCTATCTACCGATTTCACGTTTTAAGCCCTAGGTCATCTAGTGGCTTAGTGTATCGAGCCCTCCTTGGGAGTTTTGGTGTTTGGATTGTCCTGTCAACTATCTGATTGATTCTCCACATTCTCTGAGTAGTTGTTCATTGTTTCATTGCGATTTTTGGGTGATTGTTCATTTCTTCATTCGAAACTCGTTTGGTCTTGCTTTGGACTTAGATCACACGGTCCATTGGAAGCTTTTGAGTCTTTTCTTCGCTTTGAGAGACTTTGGTCGATTTGGGGATCTGATTGCTTGTGTTTTCGAGTGGAATGTGTTTGTTTCGCTCTCTTGAATATCGTTTCTCAAGTTGCTCCATTCTTTTTCAAGTTTAATTAGTGCATATTAGCCATTAAACATTGAAAATAAAAAAAAAATCTCTTTTGCTTTTGTTAATTAGTGCAAATTGTAACTTTTTCCATATCGCTAGTGATTAGTGTTTTGAATGAAAAGTTGTCAATTGCATTAGTTACATTATAGAGCTCATTGTTTGGTTTCCGTTCATTTCGTTTGTATAAAAGCTCTCAACTCTTCTCTAATTAGTTTTCATCGAACGAAATGTTGCATTGTGGCATATAGCTTTGCATTTAGGAGACACTACATACGATAGGGCCTGGAAATTGAAACTTAATTGAAGATCAATTGTAAAATTTATTCAATTAACCTAAGGCAACATTGGAACTTAACGCAACATATTTAGAAGGTCTAGGCTAGAGACGTGTTCCGGCGTCGTTAAACCTAGCAGCTGTCGTTCGCCTATTGGCTTTAGACAGCGCTAGTACGGACTTGCGCTCCCCGTACCGTCGCGTACATAAAGGGAGACCCCTATAGGTTTTCAATCCTTTATCCACAGGAAGCCGAGTCTGCCGCCTTTTACCCGTGATACACCGAACACAGCATTCGGGGAGACTACCTGCACGTACGGAAAGTCCTTGGTCGATTTCTGTTTCATTTTTTGAAACCAAGGTGTATATTGCAGTTCACGGATATTTGGTACACCTTTTGTGCCTAGTTTTTCCTGAGCAGTCATTTGGTCTTTTCTGACTCCCTAAACTTGAAAAGACCGTCAAGCGCTTGTCCTTTCACGCTTGTGTCAACTCCGAAAGAGATAGAGTCATCTTTTTATCGTTTCTCGACTCTTGAAACATGAAACGGTAGAATTTCTTACTTTCCAATGTGGTAAAATTAATCGCCCACGATTTCACACCTATTTAGACGTTGCTTGTTGACCGTTTGAGCGTGTGTCTTAACTCATTTTCAGCCCGTGTGTGTGTGTGTGCCCTTTTCTTTTAGTCTTTTGCCACAGTGGCGGAACCATCGGTTTCGTCTACTGGTAGTCCTTACATGGACGATTCTTCAGAAGCTTCTGAGCCTTCTCTTGAACCACAGCAGCCTGTTGTTTCCGAGTTTCCTGACGGGGGACCGGTTCTCGCCGAGCAACCCTTTGGAGGACCAGTTGAGTTCAATTGGCCCTTTTCGGACCCTGTGTCTGAATTGAGATTAGGAGCTGATTTCCTTTCTCTTACATCGGGTTCACCGTTTGTTGCTGTTGTCTTTCCTCCTAGTCCTCGCCGTCTTCTGCGTGATTTAACGGCAGGATCAACCATGAGTGATTCTGGTGAGGAAATTCCGGGGTCTGATGACTATCAGCGCATCCCTCGTAGATTGTTTGAGGGAGACGGCTCCGAGCTGGCTACCACGTCGTCAGCCAGTCCTTCTTTACCACAGGGATACAGATCTCTGGGTCAGATCATTTCAGCTGCAGCCTCTATGGGGATATCATCTCTCGCGTCGAGACCAGCTGCCACTACACCCGGGGTGTCCCCTTCGACGCCCGTCACTTCTGTTCCCGTTCGGCCCACTGTTTGTGTGGCTGCCTCTTCTGCTGTTGTCTCAGCATCTGCTACCAGGGCTGGGCCAACTCCTGAAGACATTTACCTAGCTACCGCTATACCGGAGAATATCTCTCCGGAGGAGTATCGGTTGTTTTTACAGCAGCCGAACGCCGGAGCTGGACAAGTTCCCCAAGATCCTTATCGATCCTTCTTTTCGCACTATGCACAGGATGGCACTCCCGTGTATGCATTCCCAGGTCAGGTCGACGAGCACGGGGAGGTTTTGCGCCTTCCTGCTCCTGAGGCTTATCTGTATGCTCAAGGTTTACCATACAACCAGGCTTATAATCCGCAGGGACAACCCTTCCAGGGCCAACCTGCGGGCCAACCTGGCTATTTGTACAACCCACAGGGACAGCCCATCCAAGGCTACCCTGCGGGCCAGCAAGGGCCATTGTATAATCCGCAAGGACCATATTATAGCCCTGCTGGTCAACCTACTCAACCTCAGCTAGGGTATCAACCGGGACAGGCCTATGGTCCTGGGGGGAAAATCCAGCCTTCTTTACCGATGCAACCGCAGTATCCTGTCGTTTCTAACGTTGCATATCAGCCAGGACCACCCTATGGTTCTGCTTCAGGTCAAATTGGTTTCTAGCAAGCACCTGGTCCTGTTCCTCCACCAGGGCAACCGGCTCATCCGGTACAGCCCGGTGTCCCGCCTCCAGGCCAGCCGGCCCATCCGGCACAACCTGGGGCTCACTTCCAACCAGGTCAGCCTGCGCAACCAACACCACCTGGTCACCCGGGCCAGCCTGGTCATTCAGGCCAGCCCCCTCACTCGGTTCAACCTGTTCATTCAGGGCAGCCCTCTCATTCCGTTCACTCTGCTCAACAGCCTGTTCATTCAATGCCGCAGCCAAATCAACAGCTGCGCCCTACGTACCAGGCTCCGCAGGGTTCCACTTATCAGCAGCCTACTCATCCTCAGAGTGGTTATTATCCTCATGGTCAGTCTCAATCGAACTATAACCACTCTGGAGGCTCTCAGTATCCTCCTCCTCCACCCGGTTCTACCTACGCTCAGCAGCCAAATCCAAACGCTGCTTATACAGGGCAGACACCTAATCAGGGCCCGAACCCTGGTTATCAAGCCCCGCACTATGGTTACCAGTAGCCAAATCAGTCTGGTTATACGAACTATGCCCCCTACGGTCAGAATCCTCAGGGACAGAACCCATGGGGGCAGGGATATTCACAACCATCGTGGAACGCAGGTACCGGACCTTATCCTGGGACTGGCATGGTAGTTAACCCCCCATTGCCGTTCCTGGCTACCTTGGAACTGCCGGACGTTTCGAAGTTGACCAATGATCCGATTTCTCATAATCCATATTGGCCTCCGGTTCCCACCAAGATACCAGGTGACTGTCCCAAGTTTGAGGGCAAAGCTGGAGAAGACCCCCAGGCGCACGTGATGACGTATCACCTCTGGTGCTCGTCTAACTCTTGGACCGACGATTCGATTCATCTGCGTCTTTTCCAGCGTACTTTAACAGGAGCTGCTGATAAGTGGTACATAGAGTTGTCCCGTGGTATTTTTCAGGATTTCAACTCGTTAGCTATGGCTTTCCTCACGCATTTCCAGTTACCGGTCCGGTATGAGGCCGGGACGCACCTCCTGTCTTCCCTGAAGCAGGACTCGGCCACTCACATCTCGGATCACATCCATGAGTGGCGGCGCCGTTGTCGACTGATCAAGTTTCACATACCTGATCAGATTTTGACTCACTGGTTCACCACCTCCTTTGTCAATAAAATCGCTCAGGATATCGCGATGGGAGCGTGTATGACGGAGGAACAAGCTATCGCGCGTGCCCAGTACCTGGATCTTGTTTATTCACAATCTGGCACACTTTATGACATCCTGCCTGATGCTCCACGGCCCGGAGCCACAAAGGCCCCGCCTACCCCTACGGTGGATGGTGTCATTGGTTCCGTTTCTCAAAATTCGAAGAAGTCTTCGAATGGGAAGCAGAAGGCTAATTCTTCCAACAATACCTCTGCTCATTCCCCCTCATCTGATTCTGGTAAAACCGCGGAGGTGAATGCCATCCAGGCCAATCCTACGGACAAATCCTCCAAGGGCAAGAAGAAGGGCAAAGGCAAATCAAAATCTGATGCCCCGAAACCGGAATCTAAATCTTGAACTGAGGATGGCTCCCAACGTAAGCCGAAATTCCCTTGCCTCATCTGTGAAGGTGACCATTACACTAAGGATTGTCCACGACGATCCGAAATTAGTCAACTTCTTAAAGGCTCAAAAGGGACTCCGGCTGTTTTAAAAGAGCCATTTCCATCTCAGCAGACCCAGATGGTCGAACAGGGCTCATCATCTGCACCGTTTGGGTCTCAGGTTTTCATGATGAAGACTAATGCACCTATCACTATCGCTACGAGATCGAAGGATTATAACAGTCAGCAGCAGGCACCCGGGAAGGCAGTTGCGGAAGGGCCAACTCCCCCACCTGTTTCTTGTCCGTTAGAAATCGAGAAGCCGACTCTCGAACCCGTTGTGAAGCCACCTCCCAAGGGTGTTCTTCGGAGATCCTCTTACAATCCAAATGCTCGTGCCGCTCAACATTACAGTATCATTGAGGATCTGGCACAGGCGCCATGTGCCATGTCTGCACTTGAGGTTCTTCAAAGTTGTCCTTCACAACGGAAGGCTTTACTGTCTGCCATCGGTGGTATCGATCCCGCCGATTCGAGCCTTCTCACCTTTGATCTGGAGAACTTTACTCCCCGGCTTCCACATCAAATCGCTTTGGTCATTCAAGTCGGGATTAACGGTCTCAACATTCATAGGGCCGTCGTAGATGAGGGTGCATCTACTTGTGTTATGTCCTCCGCCTGCTGGAAGGCCATTGGCTCTCCAGCCTTGTCGTCATCTCCCAATGCCCTCGAGGCATTTGATGGTCGGGAGTCTAAACCCCTGGGAGTTCTTGAGAGTCTTGCGATCACATTATAGGGAAAAACTGTCAACGTGGAAGTGGAAGTGGTTGACGCGAAACTCAACTACAATATACTTCTTGGCCGCAGCTGGACCCATGCCATGCTTTGCGTGCCGTCTACTGTCTTTCGATTCATTAAGTTCCCCCATGAGGGCAAGATTGTCACGGTAGATCAGTTGTCGTTTTTCACCTCTAGCTCTGAGAACAACGTACCATACGTGGATCAAATTCCGAATCCCCCAGACAGCATAGGACCTGGTCTTTTCAAAGACCCTGTTCTCATGGGTATATTCCCCGCACCGCCACCGAATACCGCTCAAGTCAACACGTTGTCCAGGACTGATGACCCCTAGCTTATTCCTTCACCTGAGCAGGTATATGAGTTTGGAGAATCCATGCCTTTAACGCCAGTAGAGATCAACTACTGTGAGATTGTTAACGCATCGGACCCTCCACCTCCTCAGCATGCTCCGATGAGCATGGCTCTTGACGTCTACTCACAATCCCCCTGGCTTGGTCAGGCTGATTCGCCTGATCCTCTTAGAGAGACTTTTTCTTCAGATGAGGCTATCATTGAGACTATGTCTCTGGAGGAGCTGCCTTGGGGCGATGGACATCATCGCTCCTCGTTTATGCCCAGCTTGGGGGCAATGTCTGATTGTTTGGAGCGTTATGCTACTCAGGTTCCTTCCCCTCCTCTTCAAACACTGATCTTAATGCATGAGGTCTTTTCGGAAGGTAATCTGAGTAACATTACTCAAACGGTTCCAATCGACATCTCCGTTAAATCGGGGATTGTCGAGAACATTCATGTGGGTGTGACTTGTTCTCCCAAGGAGATTCAGGTCTATACTGAGCTTTTCAAAGAATTCAGAGATGTTTTCGCATGGTCTTACGAGGAAATGCTGGGAATTGATCCGAGTATCGTCGTGCACGAGATTCCAACCTACCCAGGTGCGAAACCCGTGCGCCAACGCTTACGTCCCATGCATCCTCGGAAAGCCGCCGCCATCAAGGCAGAAGTTGAAAAACTTCTGAACGCGGGTTTTATTTATCCTATCCCCCTTACAGAATGGGTGTCCAATATCGTCCCTGTTGATAAAAAGCAGGGTACAATTCGAGTCCGTGTCGATTATCGCGATATCAATCGCGCCTGTCCTAAGGATAATTATCCCACTCCGTTCATCGATCAGATCATCAACGAATGTGCTGGGAGTGAGATCTACTCCTTAATGGACGGTTTCTCAGGCTATAACCAAATCAATATTGCGCCTGAGGATCAACATAAGACCACATTCATCTGTCCGTGGGCCACTTTCGCGTACAAAAAACTCCCGTTCGGCTTAAAAAACGCTGGTGCCACATTTCAGCGTGCGATGTCCTACGCTTTTCACGATATTCGCCATATTGTCCAGCCTTATCTGGACGACTTGCCAGCCCATTCGGGTAAGCGAGAGGACCATCCTGAGCATCTCCGCCAGATATTCCTTCGTTGCAGACGCTACAATATCAGGCTCAACCCTCATAAGTGCGTCTTCTGCGTTGATTCTGGCCGTCTTTTAGGCTTTATAGTCTCGAAAGATGGAATTCGCCTCGACCCTCTAAAGGTTGAGGCCATCGTAAATCTCCCATCACCCTCCTCCCTGTATCAGTTACAGAGTCTACAAGGGAAGGCGAATTTTCTTAGGCGCTTTATCCCGAATTATGCCGAGGTGGCCAAAGGATTCACTCGTTTGTTAAAGCAGAATGTCCCCTTTCACTGGGACGAAATTGCTCAAGAATCCTTTGAGAAGCTGAAGACATTGCTAGTCAATGCTCCGTTGCTTCGTCCTCCGGACTACCACCGCGATTTTACTTTGTATCTAGCCGCCGCATTAAGCACCATCGCTATGGTCTTGGTGCAGGATGACGAGAACGGTGATGAACATGTCGTTTATTACCTATCTCGGAACCTTCTCGACCCAGAAACGCGTTATGCACATGTCGAGAAGTTGGCCTTAGCAGCAGTACATGCCGTACAACGCTTTCGCCATTACATCCTTTTGCACACGATAACAGTGGTTTCAGACTGCAACCCTATGACGTATATTCTTTCTAGACAATTACTAGGGGGCAAGTACTCCAAATGGATCGTGATCCTGCAGGAGTTTGACTTGGAGTTCACTACTGCCAAGTCAACTAAATCACTGGTCTTCGCGGATTTGATATGCTCTCTCCCTACAGACTTTGTTCCTTCACACTCAGAAGATCATATACCGGACGAAACACTGTTTCTTATCGATACTCGCGATCCTTGGTATGGTGACATTATAGTGTATCTTCAAATCGCGACATTTCGGTCTGAGTTGGATAAAACTGCCCGCCGTCGGATTCGGCACCAGTCCCAACCCTACCGTATCGTAGGAGATACCTTATATCGTATCGGAGTAGATTCGGTGCTCCGACGATGCCTTACCTTGGCAGAGGCTGAGAAAATCTTGAATGACTGCCACAGTGGCGCCTGTGGCGGACACATGTCCGGGTATGCTACTGCCCAGAAGATTCTGCGGGCAGGTTATTTCTGGCCTTCCATATTCAAGGATTGTATCACTGCAGTCCGTAAATGCCATCCGTGCCAGATTTTTCAGCGCAAGATGCGCGCGCCGCCATTGCCTTTGCATCCCGTTATTACCGTCGGCCCTTTCGCGAAATGGGGCGTGGATTTTATGATGTGTAATCCTCACTCGGCCGGGGGGCATGCGTATATCATTGTCGCCGTCGACTACTTCACTAAGTGGGCCGAGGCGATGCCTACACTAGCTGCTGACGGGAAAACGACTGCTTCATTTATATTCAACCATGTTATCGCACGATTCGGGGTTCCTCAAGCCATCGTCACTGATCATGGTACTCATTTCCATGATTATATGATGACGGAGCTGACTTCAACGTTGGGCTTGCGTCACGACAGCTCAACACCATACTACCCTCAAGCGAATGGTCAGGTTGAAGTGGTGAACAAGGCCTTGGTCACCATGCTTCAGCGAACAGTTGGGATTCATAAATCCAGTTGGCATCTCCAACTGTTCTCAGCTCTCTGGGCATACCGAACATCTGCTAAGAGTGCAACTGGGTTCACACCTTTCCAATTGGTGTATGGTCTGGAAGCTACTCTGCCGGTTGAATGCGAAATTCCTTCGCTTAAATTAGCTGTGGAGCTATTACCGGATACCTCCCCTGAGGAAGAACGTCTTCTATATCTCGAACGATTGGATGAAACCCGTCGACTAGCTGCTTTGATCATCGAAGCACAAAAGAAGAGGGTCAAAACTCATTTTGATCAAACTGTTTCTCCTCGTTCTTTTATTGAAGGAGACCTCGTTCTCTTGTACGATCAGGCACATGATAAGCTTGGAGCCGGTAAACTCCAGCCTATGTGGCACGGTCCCTATATAGTAAAACGCGTTTTGAAAAATGGGGCCTACGAGCTTATAGATTACGAAGGAGTTCCGTTGGCGCAGCCCAGGAATGGGCTGTACCTTAAAAAGTACTATGCCTGAAGTGATTTCTTGGTGTGGTGTGTGTACATAGGTGTGTGATTGTCATTTGTGTGCATAGTGGTGTGCTTTGTAAACATCTTTCTGCTGATCGGGTCTTCCTGGTTGTGCAGATGTCTATTCATCCATTTGTTGGTTTCGCGGATGGTGCCTCCCGCAGTACCAGGAATCTGTCTTCAGCAGCCTGGGTAATCTACGATCCTGCTGGTGAGTTGATTGACCTGCAGGGAGTGTGTCTAGGGCATACCACGAACAACATCGCGGAATATAGTGCCGTGTTGGAATTATTAACCGAGGCAGTAAACCTTGGTATCCGTGAATTGCTCGTGTATCTAGATTCACAACTTGTAGTGTTACAGCTGAACGGACACTATTCGGTAAGGAACCCGTCCATCTTACGTCTGTATTTGCGTATTCAATTACTGGAAAGGAATTTTGACTACATTACATATCATCATATACCCAGACATTTGAATACATTAACAGATGCAGTAGCAAATTTGGTATTAGACAGGCATTTGCGCAATTTATAATCATCATCACATGTAAAGAAAGACTCATCTAGAAATAGATATGTATATATATAGATATCGAAATGTTTACATAGAGTGTGTCACATAAAACTCAAAAAATATACATAATCGTCTTAGTACATCCTGAGACACTGTGTCTCTCAAAAAATAGGTGTGGCATAAATCCTAAGGACTAATCCGCATGGTGCTCATGGTAGCACGTCACTGCACGCACTAGGCGCCTCAGGATTCGGTGGATCCGGTTCGGAACTCCCACCGTGTGGCGCTGGTATGCCATCGGTACGTCTGATAGTTGGGCATAGTCTGGGATCCCATGGGCAATCCCCTCAAGGTTCTGGATCAGTTCCTCTCCTCCGGTGCCTTCCCCCTGAATCTCAGGGGCGAGTTGTGTCCTCCGGGAGATTGGAGACATCCCGACTGGTCTCTCAGGTCCTACATCTGCATGCATATATAATTGTGTTAAGACGAATGTGTATTAACAAAAAAAAACATATAAACATAAAATCAAAAATATGAGGTCTTACCCAGCTCCTCGTCCCAGTCATCTCCTTCTGGCAGTGGGAGATCTGGGTCCCCGGTAAAGTCAGTTCCCGAATAGGGCCAATCTTCCACGACGATCAGTTGACGCCGTAGCCATCTAAAGAACTCTGGCCTCCAGGACATCTGTTGGCCACCTCCAGATCTGGGCATCAATGCTGCCCAGCGAACCATTCATGGCTCTCGTGGTATCGGACTCGCCACTGCGGCCCCTTAGCCCTGGAAGATTGGTATGCGTTTCAGAATGAACGATACCAAGATGGAACCATACCCGAACTTTTTTAGTTTCCCCTGTTTGCACTTTGTGAGCTGCCTTTTCATGTTAATGGTTACTGCTGCTGCCCAGTTGAACAGTAGGGGACCCATGCATTCTGAGGCCAACAGGAGTTGGGTCTTCATAGCCTCGTGCGGAGCCTGCGATCCAGCAACCCGCGTAATGGTATGGAGAACTACTCTCAGTGCCAGGTCTGGGATGGTGGAGATATCCACCTTCTTGCTTCCTGATCCTGTTTGTGCCCCGCGGCACACCCGTGCCATTACCTGTTCCATCTTTTCCCCAGATGGTCTGCTTCCGGTCAATACAGGGATTGGACCTCTGCGGGACAATCCGGTAATAAAATAAACATCGGTGACCTCCAATTCTAACACCTGGTCTCGTAGCCTGAACACTTGTTCGTTTTCATCCCAGATGCTGATTAGATATTGGAGGAGCTCGGGCTGAGCTCGTAAACATGGCGTGAGGAAGAAATTCTTCAATCCACAGTTTCTAAGTGCGTTCATGCAAGCTTGGCTTTGCATGGCCTGTTCATCCTCGTCTCCGTGCTCTCATTCCTTCCATTCGATTGCCATTTTGAGTGATTATCTGCATTCATATGGTCAAAAACCCCTGATTAGATCTTTAGTGAGCTTCAAATTTCAAGAAATTTGGTTTAAAAGTCGAAATTTTGGGCGGAAATTTAGGCTCGGCCACTGGCGCGGCTGTTTTGCTAACAGTCGCGCCATGTGGCGCGAGCCCTTTAGTAAAAAGAGCTCATTGGCGCGGGTCCGTGCCCGATACCCGCGCCAATGGGCCCGGCCCTAAAATTTCAAAAATGCCCATGCAAGACTGATTTTTAAGGGAAAATCATTAAAAAATGAATGAAAATGTAGAGCAAGGGAGCGCCTCTTACCTGTGACAGACGAGAAGCTGAATGGTTGCCTGGATTGGTCGCAATCGCCGACGAAAGTTTCTGCTCCAAATGGACCACTGTTGTTTTCTACCAAGGTAAATAGTAAAAGTAATTTTATTTTTACCAATTAGACATATTTATAACTTTTTCGACATTAAATGAGTTTTAAAAGTTATTTTTATCAAATATTTGCATATGTTATGTCGAAAATGGATTTTACGCTTGCTTGGTATGTGCAGCAGCAGGTTTTTGCGACTTAAAAAGATGGACACGAGTTGTATTTTATACTTTTTCGGACTCGGTAAATACACGAAAAGTCACTCTGGAGTCATCTTTCAGCTCTTTTCTGACTCTCTAAATATGAAAAGATCGCCGAGGCCCTTGTCGTTTCGATCTCGTTAAAATGGACGCGAATCGACATTCACCCAGTATAAGTTTAACCCTTTTTCGGGCTGGGCTGGATCGATTACGAAAAAGGAATACCCTAGCCTATCGCGACTAGGAGGTTTTCCCGGATATTGTTTTCTACCTTTTCGGATCTGGGGAACCATTTACGAAAAGGGACCTGTGGAGTTTTCTTTTCCGCTGTCTTTTCAAACTCTCTAAACATGAAAAGACGCCGAGTTCTTCCTTTGTCAGACTCGTTAAACCCTGATGACATCGGATCTAGTCGAAATGACGTTCTCCGAGTTCCTCTTTCCTAGGACTCGTTAAATGCACTAGGATGGATTCGCCCGAAGGGCGGACTTATATTGCAAGCATATGCTATCCCCTTCAAGCTTGTTATTAAAAATAATTGGGGTACTCGCCAGAAATGGTGGGGGAAAATGGAACCATCGTCGTTGTCGTCGGCAGTATGTCGCTCTTGAACATGGCACTTGTCTGCATTCGTGTCGGGTTGGGGACATCTCATCTCGTTGTTTCACTTTGCCTCCATGGGTTTGGGTAACCTCTTTTGACCTCTCATCTGTTCACTGCCTCGTCGCTATGACCTCTGATCCGCTGATGTCAAATACTGCCAAGTCCATTGTCGTGTCGTTCATGTGTTCAAGAGAAGTTGGCCTCTGCAAATATCAACCTTCCTCTGTTTCTCATACGATCCTGATTCACAACAAAAACATCATGTTCCTCTGTCTCGTGTCGATGATGTGGGAATCATTATGGCCCACCTTCGATCAAGGTCACTTCCTGTCGACATCAACTCATTATCCAGGAAGTTGGTCTAGAGACTCCTTATGGTACCTTGGAGCCTGCATGCCTCAATGGCAGGTTCGTCGCATTCGAGGTGAGGTTTACATCATTGGCCTCCGATCGAGTGGTTCTGCGGGTGTTCGACGTCAACTCATTCATTCGCACGCCGTAGATTGTACCTTAGTACCTTGAGGACCATTGTCATTATTGGTGGTTTCTCTCGCGTCTGTTAATAGCTTTCATCATTGGCTGGTAATCAGATGATGTTCTTGCATGTTCGACTTCAGCTCACATATTCACATGCTTGAACTTGTACTCTGCTGGGTCGAGATGGAGCGCAAGACCCTGGATTGTGTCTGTTGTAATCCAGGCTGCGATTGTGGATTATTATCATTATGTACATGACTCATTGATTGGATGGCTGCGACCATACCTGAGTCTATTTGTTTGATCTTAGTTGGATGGCTGCGCCCATACCCTAGATCCGGATTATAGCATACTCTGTTTCGGATGGCTGCGCCCATACCACTTATACATCATGTACTTGAGATATCAGTTGTATCTTTCTGCGCAGGTTTTCCGACGGCGGGCCTTCAGTTGGACATGTTCTCGTAAAGCATTTCACCCCTCTCCCTCTCGGGCCTCATACTTTAGGGGGCATCTGTTACACAGTAATTTGTCACCGTCCTTACCATTCCCCATCCTGCACAATGGAGGACCCATTCTGTGACCTGTGGACATTGTCATGCCTTGAAATCATCATCAATGTATCCCTCTGAACATGAGCTTCATTTGCCCTTGAGACATCTCCTTGCAAAAGTCATGAAAAACAGCCCTTTTGGCATTGGCGCGGGCAGTCAGTTCATCACTCGCGCCAATGGAGAAATTACTGCAAAGGGGTCGCGCCACTTGGCGCTCTGTCATAGAGCCGTAGTCGCGCCACCCAATTTGGGAGTTGTTTTTTAAATAAGGATGGCGGAAGTTGAGTTCTAACAAATCCACAAACCATCACCTATCTTGAGTTGGGAGGTTGGCTGCGGGAGTTCTATGGAGGGAAGTGGTTTTTCCACCTCCCATAGAACCTTCCTTGTTGATAGGGCCAATCCCATAATAATAGGGATCCCAACTCCTCCTTCCCCATCTATAAAAGCTTGCTCAAATCAATGGCAAGCTAGTCTTGAAGTGCCTAAGCTCTGAATCTCCACATTCCCAAGAGCCTTTGTGTTGTAAAGCACCCTCTCTTTCCCTTAAGGCTGACTCAAGTAAGGAGACCATTGTCACGAGACTCTGGAGAGGTTTTCCCTTTCCTTGGCGAGCTTTGCAAGACGTGGACTACTGGAGACCCATCCGAAGGAGACCGCGACGTCAGAACTTGGTTGTAATCTTTCTTCGTTGGTTATTTAATAGATGATTATGATTATGGTTCCACTCCGTTTTCCATCATGATAATGCGAGTAATGTCCTTTCTGACTGATGTTTAGTTACGTATGCTGGTTTCTATGCTTGTATCTGTTCGTTTCTTCCATGTGCAGGTGTTCATCCGCGGAGATCGTGGAGGAATTGTGATCTGCCAAGGCTGAGGAACGGGGACGCTTCTTCTTCAGATCCTAGCGTTGGAATCCAGGTAGGCTTCTATCTCCAGCCTTTTCATTCGTAATTAGGAACCTGCGTCATGACATTGTTTGTTTGTTGCTAGACCCCTGCTGGGCTAGTAGGGATCGCCTCTGTCCGCAGAGGGGATTTACCTCCTCAACACCCCTATATCTCTATTGTATAATTGACCAAGGAATCATGAAACAATACAATGCACTCTTCTCACAAGAGTCTGTTGCAGTATCCTGACTGTCTCACACAGATCTGGACAAAATTGGGCTAGTACATAGCCAATTCTCAGCCTCTGCTCAGCTTTCCTTGTTTACGCAATCCATAGGAAATTAATCCCTATTAATTAGGATAATTATCCTTCCTTGACTGTGCAATACATCATGGGCATCCTATGGTGTATATAATTGCGCCCGGGAAATTTGCTATAAATACAACTGATAGATAACTACCCTTTAACCTCTATCTCAACTGGGTATTCATCAGAACTGACATGCATGCAGCTATTAATAATAAATCATCAGTCACTTGACAGATCACTGCAAGTGAATTAAATATGATTTAATTCACTTGACCTCTCACTAGTGCAACAATCAGTTACAACTAGTTAAACTGATTTTAACTCAGTTAATTGAGTTAACTGATTTCTCATGCATTAAACTAATACACTAACTGCAACTTGGACTCTAAAACAAATGGAATCAATTTACTGCCTCACCAACCACCCTCAACTCAAATGTCATGAGCTAAATGAGTCTATCACGCTCAGTTAACTATTACAAGTGATTATGAGATAAGATTCCAATTTATTGTCCAATTTATTTAAGGGATAAATAATTTTGACAAACATTTATTCTAATTTAATTAAGAAATAATTAAATCAAAATCCTCCATGGTAGCCATTTCTGGATGCCATTTTCTAGATGTTGTTTCTGGATGCCAATTTCACTATTTCTTGTTGCAAATTTCAATAGTGCGGTTTATGATTAGAAACACACCGGACAAAAAACATCCGAAAAAACCTCCACCCACCAACCTCCTCTAGAGACCTCCGCTACAAACAAATATCTGGGATATTTTATAAGAGGTTCCTTTAAAACATCTGCTAGAGGGTCTTTTCCTTGTAGTGTCTCCTCAACAACAACTTTCACTACACGCAAAATATTTTGTTGCTGCTCTGATACCAATTACAGAGAATAAATCAAAATAAATAAATAATTTAAGAGACAAAAACATGGTGGAAAATGATTTTAAGCCTGAATTATTATTCATAAAAAATAATTATACAATATAAATACATCAAGCTATGTCTCAAGATATTTAGTCTATATTGGACATGCAATCTCTTGGTTGAGTGAATATCTCAACCACAGACCAATTTAGGAGGCTAACTAGTTGGAGAGAAACTCTCAACCAACTAGACCTCAACAAACTCCCAAGAATTAGGAACAAAATCATTCTAGAATTAACGAGTAGAAATTATATTTTCTAAGTTTTACAATTTTATTATTTTTTGAATACTTTTCTCTTATTTATTGTTTATGTGAGTATGAGGCTATCGTAGTTTTCACTGGAATGAAGTGTGCTACCTTAGTCAACATGTCCACCACAACCATGATGGAATCATGTTGTCTATATGTCCTCAACAAACCTGTAATGATATCCATGGAAATGTCTTCCCATTTCCACTTTGGAATCAGAATCGGTTGTAGCATTTCTAATTTGGAATTGGAATTGGAATCAGTACAAACCTCCTACCAAGAAGATAATTCATGCACATCTTCAATGCATGAATGACCATTGCCAACTCAAGATCATGTGTTGGATAATTATGCTCCTGCTAATTCAGCTTTTAAGACTAATAGCATTCTACCTATCCCTCCAACATAATAACTCCACCAAGCCCTCCCTTGCAAGCATTTGTACACACTACAATCTCTTTTTCCATATATGCGATCTTTAACACTGGAGAATTTTTCAAATTGCTTCAACTATTCAAAACTTGTTGCACATTCCTTCGTCCATTCAAATTTCTTACCTTTCCTCTACAGTGGCGTAATAGGATATTCAATCTGGGAGAAGTTCTTGATGAAACTCCTATAATAGTCTGCTAACTCCATAAATGATCTTACTTCATTCATATTTCTAGGATATTCCCACTACATGATAGCCATTATCTTCTTTGTATCCACTTCTATGCCCTCCTTGGATACCACATGCCCCAAGTAATGTACCTCTTTCAGAAATAAAATTCATTAACTGAGCTTAGCATACAACTGATGCTCTGTTAGTAATATAAACACTGATGCTAAATGATCGACATGTTCTTCCTCATTCTAAGAATATATCAATATTTCATCAATGAATGCAATAAAAAACTTGTCCAGATAAGGATGCAACACTCTATTCATCAAGCACATAAATGTGGTTGGAGCATTAATCAAACCAAATGGAACTAAAACAAACTAATAATGCCCATACCTAGTCCATAAAGTTGTCTTATAGATGTCCTCTTCCTTGATGCGTACCTGATGATATTTGTATCTCAAATCAATATTTGAGAAAATTAATGATCCCTTCAACTAATCAAATAAGTCATCAATCCTTGGAAACATGTACTTGTTATTGATGGCCACCTTGTTGAATTTCCTGTAATCAATGCATAACCTGAGATTACCATCCTTCTTCTTCAAAAACAATGTTGGTGCACCCCACGATGATACACTTTGAATAATGTATCATTTGTCAAGCATTTCCTTCAACAACAACTTCAACTCTACTAATTCTAGAGTTCTCATTCTGTATGGTGCCTTTAATGCTGGTGTTTCCCCTGGTACCAACTCAATGGAGACGTACACTTCTCTGTGAGGCAAAAACTATGAGATCTATGTTGGAAACACATCTTGAAATTCTTGTAAGATCAGATACCTGCTCAATATCTTTTCATCCTCATATTACTTACCTTTATCACTAGAAATGTGCACTGCAAATAACACACACCCTTTTCTGCAACTGCGCTTTGGTTGCATAGTTGTCACCATTCTAATTTATGTTTCTTTCTTCTTACCCTGTAAGTTTCTTTGATATCCATTATCATCCAAGCA
The DNA here is from genome assembly GCA_034641835.2 of Pinus albicaulis. Classification (NCBI taxonomy): domain Eukaryota; kingdom Viridiplantae; phylum Streptophyta; class Pinopsida; order Pinales; family Pinaceae; genus Pinus; species Pinus albicaulis. The sequence continues at coordinate 637,313,379 of CM076577.1, forward strand.
CTCAATGGCCTTTTCATAACAATCCACCTTAATCCTATGAAGATATAACCAATTCATACCCAAAAGCATACTATATGACAAAAACGGTAATACATTCAAATGTGTTGATGTAGGCATACCATTCAACTCAAATGCACAAGCTTTTACCCAATGATGAACTCTCTTCTTGGTACACGTAGCCAATTGTACTAACCAATATTATACATGTACTTCTTTATTCAAACCACACTTAACCACTAACTGAGGGCTAACATAACTATAATTAGATCCAGGGTCAATGAAAATAAAAACAACTTGATCACAAAGCTTATCATCCATCTCAATGTTAGATGTTTGATGATCTACTTGCCTGTTATCCAACGTTGCATAGATACAAGGAATGCTATGCCAAAACTCACCAAGATTTTGTGCCTCTTGTGCACTATATATCTGAGGCCTACCACACTGATTCTATGGGAAATCCCTTTTAAGATGCTCCTTACCACATTTCCAACACTCCAACTATCTTGTACCATCACCTCTATTCTTCTTTTGTGACCCATATCCCTGTCTAGCTGCATTGAAATTATTATGTGGTGCAACATTCTCTTTCTCTTTTGAATTCTAAGGTCTTGTTCTTTTTGGATACCATTTACCTTTACCCTTATCTTTCCCTTTCCATCATTGCTGATATTTATTCCTATGCTTTGACTTCTCATAACAGTGATTTAGTTTCCCAATAACTTCCTCAAGTGACTGAGGCTCATCATACTCAATCTGATCTCTAAATGCTAATGGAAATCCACTAAAAAATCTCTAAAATTTATCCTTTTTATCTTTAAGATACGATACATACCTCAAAATATCCAAGAAATTGGTCTTTTATTCCTCAACTGTGATCAATACCATTTTAAGCTCATAGAATTCCTTAGATTTGATGTCGTAGTACCTTTCTGACAAGTACTCCTTTCTTAAAATTCTTTTGAAATTCATGTCAAATAAACTCCTATGTCTTGATGTATCTGGCTCGTTTCACATATTCCCACCAAATATTCAATTTTTCTTTGAGGTTGAAGATAGTTATTCTCGCCTTCATATTCTCTGTCTACTCATGCAGTTCAAAGAACTTATTCATGCCAAGTAATAAAGCCTCTACATCCTCCAACTTATTCAACTCTCCATCAAAATTAGGTAGCTTCAATTTCTTAAAATCATCTAGAAAGTATCCCCTGTCACTCCTCCTGTAAGGGTGATAACGTTGACGGTCATAGTGCCTATCAGAACCAGAACTAGAATAATACCTGTGTTCCTCACCTCTCTTATCTGAAGTTTCCAAGAATTTACCGTCTCTGATCATGTCATCTATATCTAACCTATGACCACCATGAGACCTACTTCCATATGCCCCATTAATCCCATCCTCATGTCCATAGCTGATCCAGAATGGCCCCTGTCTCTGTGATTTTGACAAACTCTGAAGAATCACTGCATTGAATTCTGCGTGTTTCTCTGACGAATATATTTTGCGGTCTTTTGCAAAGATTACATAAAAAATATGTATGACACACACGCATACATATTACATACAAAAATTTACATTCATAACAATGCATATCCCACATACATTCACAACAATTACATTCAACAACAACACCATCAACTTTCTCATGGCGACATGACTAAAACCATAACCAACACCATGGATACACAACCAGTACATATACCACAAGCATAAGAAAACATATGCAACTGACATGAATGCATGACATGTTGAGATTCAACAAGATGATGAAGCTTAGTGAAAATCAGTCAGCTTCACTAAGTGGGCTATTTTTAGGTGTAAGTCTATTTTTAGACATGGTGATCATATTTCAGAAGTTGCAGGATGCTATTTATGGATGGTTGGTCAAGTTGGAAAAATAGATGAAATTCTATTTTTAGAATATTGGGCGAAGTCTATTTATAGATCGTCGATCTAAAAATATAAGTGTCAATTATTGTTAGCCCTTAATAATAATCAGACTCTAAATATCAACTTATCCTCTTGGAGCACTTTATTTCAGTATACAGATTTGGAAAATCAATGGGCTGAAGGAATTACAAAATTCCTAGGGTTTACTGGTGGTTCATGCATGGAGGACTCAGTTATAACTGAAGTGGAAAAGTTATGACAGAGTTGGAAGAGTAGTTCATGGAGTTTTTATTCAATTTAACTCAGTTAAGTGAGTTAAACTTAGTTGTGCTAGTTGTATCTAGTCTAACTAAATGATACACTAGTGAGAGTGGAGTAAATTAATTCACAAATAATAACTCACTAATCAACTGAAAAAATACAACAATTAACTATAGTGAATGACAGTTCCAGTGGAGACCCAGTGGAGAGATAGGTGAAAGGGTGAGATGGACTATCTGTTGTGACTATAGTGATGCATTGATTGTATCACACACACATTGGAATTGCCAATGAGGATTGTGCAGTCAAGGAAAGGTAGATTCAAATTCATTCAGGGGTCTTCTTCAACAAGGATTGCACAGTGGAGGAAAGCTATCAGGTGGCAAGAAATTAGTGCATGGATTTGCAGATTTCTTCATGTTAGTGTGTGACGATTGATTGTACTGAGAGCTTTATGTACTAAGCTTTGTATGAGATTGTTACATGATCTCCATGATGCATAATATATGATAGTTGGGGTTTTTAGCTTTAGGCTTTCCTGTTAAACAAATATGTTATGTGCGATTGTTTTTATTGCTTGATGTGTTTGCAATTAAGTTTAAATTTCCGTAAACGATTAACAGTGGAAGGATTATGTATTTAGCAAGAAGATAGATATTGTTAGATCAGGAGAATCTGGATATATACATGCATATGTTATATAATTTCTACATGAAAAACACATCACCCATCCATTCCAAGGGTTGAACCATGCTCTGATACCACTCTGTAACACCCTCCTCCCACATCTACCCAAGTAACCGACCAACCTAGCTAAACATGCGACGAGCGGCTACTATGATCTGATTCAATTCCCCATGTACACTTAAGGAAGTGGAACCGACACAACCTAACCAATCTGGCCTCTACACACCCTATAGAACCTCTAGGAGCTAACCCACCCTTCCAGGTGACTAACCCATGAGGGAACTCAACATTTCATTGAATTAAACCTCCAGTCACTCTCTTGCCAAGGCCTCCATGCAATTGAGAGCCCCAGTCACTCACATGAGCCTTCCTGAGTGTGATTGTAGCCTTTTTCTACCAATGCTATGCCAACAACGACGATATTTAAGGCTAATTTACAAGGCTAGGACCCAGTCACTACCCAGAACTCCATGAGACTTCTAGAAATGAACAGTAACATAGAAACAACGATGCAAATGCAAACACTTGTGCAAAGACTTGACTGGACCCCTACTAGCCATGATAGGAATTTAGTCAAGCATGTCACAAATATGCATTTTCTAGGTCATAATAATAGATCGGAGAATAGGGGTCTCATAGTTATCTGAGAATCACTAAGAAGCATTGATTCCTTATCACATTAGCTGCATTATCATTTATTGGGTCATATATTCATTGTCCGTTCATTTATAAATCAAAGCATGATGAGAGCCTGTAATGTTCCCAAATTTTATGGAACATTAATTTTTTCCATTTTCACATAGGAGATAAATAAAATGGGTAGGAGACCCATTCATTTCATGAATAGGTAATAAAAATCCTCTTGGTATGAAGGAGGATCACTTATAGAGTTGGATTTCACACCTCCATGTGTGAAAGAGGAATTTTGCAAGAAGTCTATGTAGAAATTTGAATAATAGCTGAATTATTCACCGAGATTATCCTGATTACACACTATTTAAGCTTCATGCATAATACATAACCTCTTCTACAATTGATCATCAATATGCGGAAATAGAAGCAGTCGCATGTGCACATTAAAACATAATCAAGCACACATATAACACAGTATGTAATGGGGAAAGCATACGGCTGAAAACCCCCAACTATCTGTATATTATAATGATAGAGAACATGTAACAATACATAGCACAAAGCTCTCACAGCTCTCAGCACTATCTCACATGCTACACACAAACTAGCACGGAAGATGAACAAGTCACGGGTTCAAATCTCCTCCACAAGTCTGCCTGCCTCTACTGCGCAATCCAAGATGAATAATGATGAGATCCAAGTTCGAATCCCACTAGCTTGAACTTCGCAATCCTCATTAGCAATCTCAATCAATGTGTGTGCAAATCTCATGCACAGCCATAGTCACAACTGATAGTAGACTCACCCTTTCACCCACCTCTAACACTGGTCTCCACTGAACTGTCCATGCATTGCAGTTAACTGATGTATTCTTTAGTTGATTTATGAGTTAATAATTAGTGAATTAATTAATAATTAATTCACATCACTCATCACTAGTGTATTTTTCAGTTAGACTAAATACAACTAGTTCAACTAAGTTAAACCGAACACAACTCCACCAACTGTCTCATCAACTCCACCAAACTCTGCCACATGAGTTCTAACTGAAGTCAACCATGCAATAGCTCAACTAACCCTTAGGAAAAACGTATTTCCTTCTGTCAGCTGCATGTGCCACATCCAAGCATCAAACTGAAGTGCTCCAAGAGGATAAGATAATGTTTATAGTCTAGATATTATTAAGGGTTAATAATATTTGACTGTTCTATTTTTAGCCCGGCAGTCTAAAAATAGAAACCGCCCAATGTCTAAAAATAGAGGTCCATCTATTTTTACCAACTCGACTAATCATCCATAAATAGCATCCTGCAACTCATAGACCATGATCCCTATGTCTAAAAATAGACATAGTCTAAAAATAGACTTTGCGCCAAAAATAGCCTGCGGGCCCACTTAGTGAAGGCGACTTCATTTCACTAAGCTCCATCATCTTGTTGCATTTTCAACACTCCCTCTCAACAAGATATGGATTATCTGAAACCCCTATCCTGCCTCTGTGGTATTCAAATTTTCTCCTGGTGAGCGCCTTTGTTAAGATGTCAGCATCCTGATCCTTCGTGGGAATATATGAAAGTAACATGATTCTCCACTGCACACAATCTCTGATATGATGGTACCTGATGTCATTGTGTTTGGATATATCATGAAATACTGGATTAGCCGAGAGTTTAATGCAACTCTGGTTATCACAATAAATCACAGTAGGCTCCAAGTGTGACCCGAACAACCCAACCAGAATCTTCCTCATCTATATGGCCTCGCATGCAGCCAAGCTTGCTGCCATATACTCAACCTCTGCTGAACTGAGTGCCACGGATATCTGCTTCTTGCTATACCAAGAAACTGCTGTCAACCCGATACTGAAGATCCCTCCAGATGTGCTCTTTCGGTTCGTTGGGCTCCCTGCCCAATCTGCATCCGTGAAGCCACATAGCTTCACCTCATCCTCCTATTTGTACCACAAGCCATATCCCGATGTGCCTCTAAGATAACGCAATACATGCTTGCCTGCCTTCCAGAAGAGCTTGGTAGGTTTAACCATAGCTTGTGAAAGCTGGTTAACAGCATAGCATATATCGGGTCGTGTATTGACTAGATACATAAGCGACCCCACCAACTGTCGATAAACAGTGGCATCCACTACCTCCGCTGAAGTAGCATCCTCCTTCCTCCAACCTCCGGGAAGAGGAGTATCAATAGGCTTGCATCCATGCATGTTGAACTTCTCCAGTATCTCCCGGGCATACTTACCCTGAGAAACAAACAATCCATCACTGCGCTGCCAAATTTCCAATCCCAGGAAACAATGAAGGAGGCCCAAGTCCTTCATCTCAAACTCTCTAGCAAGATCCTCCTTGCATGAGAAAGTATCCTTGACTCATCACCCGTCGAAATCATATCATCTCTTGATACAATGATCAGCAACTTCCCCTCCACCACAATCTGGTACAGGTTAGGATCCGCCTCACTCTTGGAGAATCCAAGTCTGGTGAAATAACTGTCTATCCGTGTGTACCAAGCACGAGGTGCTTGCTTCAACCCGTATAGTGCTCTCTTGAGTCGGCACACATGCGACTCACTGCTGAAGATCTCGAAACCTTCAGGCTGCTCTATGTACACCTCCTCCTCAATGACTCCATTGAGGAATGCAGTCTTCACATCCATCTGATGAATGTGCCACCCCATCTGCGCTGAGAGAGCAAGAATCGTCCGTATGGAAGAATACCTTGCGACAGGTGCAAAGGTCTCCTCATAATCGATCCCCTCAATCTGTGAAAAGCCTCAAGCAACAAATCTTGCCTTGTACTTCTCCACACTCCCGTCAGCTGCCTGCTTCACTTTGTAGATCCATCTCGAACCCACCACTGATTTCCCTTCCGGTCTCGGGACAATCTCCCATGCACTGTTTCTGACAATCGAATCATACTCTTCCACCATGGCATATACCCATGCGGGGTCCTCCACAGCTTCCTCGAAAGAGGATGGCTCTGTCACGATACACTTGCTCATAAGAGCCATGTATCCAGTATACCGGTCAGGTGACTGTCTCTGTCTGCGCTGTGATGTAGGTGCTCCTACAACCTTCTCTACATCTTGAGCCAGTCGCTCAGCTTCTGTAGTGCGCTTCCGCCCTCTGATGGTTGGCGCTGCATGAGTGGTCTCTTCCACTCCATGAACTTCTTCTTGTGGCTGATCCACATCCTGAAGCTCATCCTTAGGAACTAATAGCTCCTCCTCTGCATGCAAGTGTGGCTCCCTCTCAAGCGAACACTTCATGGCTTTCTCCTCCTAAAATTTGATATCCCGTCGCACAACAGTCTTGCGACTGTCTGGAAAATACACCCGATAGTTGTGAGGTGTATCAGTGTACCCCACAAATATTCCAACCTCTGCGGTCAGATCCAGCTTCTTTCTGGCGTCCTTCGTCACATGCATGTAGACAAGTGAGCCAAAAATCCTCAAATGGGAAATATCAGGCCTCTTGCCAGAAAACGCCTCCTCCGGTGTACTCATGCCAAGTATCTTGTGAGGACAATGGTTCTGCACATACACTGCAGTATTGCATGCCTCTGCCCACAAGTGAAGGGGTAGGCCATGATCATGCAATATCGCCCGTGCAACACCCACGATCGTTCTGGTCTTAATACAATAACCAGTTACTGTTGTGGGTTGGTGTCCAGCTCTAAGAGCAAACCTTGAGTTGCCAAAGACCAGTGCCTAGGACATCTTAAACAGTAGGGAGTATAAATTATATTTCAGGCTTATTATCAGCTTAGGACTCTCTACCTTTTCAACTTGTGCAAAGCATCATCATATGGATGGGACCAAACTACCTTCGGATTTAGCAAGTTATAAAGACACTGTAAAGACAAGAAGGGAATCTTTAATACATATATACTTCAGACAACTTAGAGACAACTTTCATCAGAGAGGGCCAGTTTCTCAAAGACATATAGGTATTTTAAACAGAAAAATATTTTGGGGCGCAGAAAGTGAAAGGGGAGTACTAACTACCAATGAAATGGTGCTCAGAAGACATATTTCAACATAATATGGGCTTAGGAACTACGAATCCATACATATCAATCAGTTCAGTTAGAGTAACATTCCACGATGTTTAATATAAAGGAAATATGAATGATGTGTTAAGTGGAACGACATATCGTGTATGAGCCATATTTAAAGCAACATAGACCAGTAAAGCATGAGTATCAGACAACGATAAATTCATACCCGAGGTGGCAAGTTACTTGCATTCCAAGACACGATAAAAGGAAATTGAAAACAGTGGAGGGAACAATGATACAATATCACAAAGAAAGAGTCACGAACTATATAGCATTAAGACTGGAATCCTCATACATAACTAGAACTTCTCTTCGCTGAAACCCCACGGGCTCTGTGTATTTGCATTGATAATTCCACGACAAGCATACAAAAACTTTTACACTGCCATTTTCTTCAGGAAATCTGGAACCCTGTGTTCTCTTATGTTCTTGCTTATATAGGAACTTCCTTACATGGGCGAGAAGAATTTTGGGAAAATATCTTCCTCGCATGCTATGAATTTGTTAGAAGTCCTTTTCAAAATAACAAAAATCATGATGAGGAATAAAAAACCTCTCATCATTTGCTATTAGGCACTCGGCCATTTAAAACCAAAATTGTATAACAATCTGGGTAAAAGTAAATTGCTGGGGCGAAATATAAATTCCACCTGAAACTTCAAAATGACTAACTGGGGTAAAAAGTAAAACGGCCGCGAGGGCCAAATCATGAAATAACAATTTATCATTTGCGAGAAGGGGTCGAGGTTGTTGCTGATACTGGAGGCGGCATGTTTGCGGATGAACTGGAAATTTGGCTGACAAACGGGGTGCACCTTTGCTGACTGCCCACTGATGGTTCCTTTCTTCCTGGAGGCATGCTTCATATTCTATTAATGGTCGGAGCATGGAAGGAGTAGTGGAATCTTAGCACGATGGAGGTCTTACTGCTGCGATTCCGGCCCACGCTGTATCGAAACGGTCCACGCTGGCTGCAAGCTGTTGTAGGGCCCTCAAAGCTATAACACGGGCCGACTCCTTATCAATGATCTTCTTACACTCAACTATTTCCTTGAATCGACTCGCTATGCCATGATGTTCTGCCTCACTAGCTTTCAAACCCTTCAAGAAAGAAACATATCTCTTGGCGTGTTGGGCTTTGCTACCTGCTTCTTTTATACCTTTGTCTGTGGAGACCTGCCGCTGCACATAAGGACTGTGTAATCCTAGCGGCCTCTCTCGCTTGATAACCGAGGTGGGACCCAATACGGAAAGCACGGATCGCAAAGGCGGAAAGTGCGATGGCAGAAAGTGGCACCAATCAGAAAACTGCGCTTTGCGCTTTTGCGATGGGGCAGATCTGCGATGGGTGCGGTTTGTGATGGGTGCGATTTGTGATGATCGCAAATCGCAAAGGCGGAAAGTGCGATGACGGAAAGTGGCACCAACAGAAAACTGCGCTTTGCGCTTTTAGGATGGGGCGGATCTGCGATGGGTGGATCGCATCGCAAATATTTGCGATAGATTGATCGGGCACGAACATGTGAAATTGCGATAGGCGCTTTGCGATTGCCCCCCCAAGGCTTTAAGTGCTTGGTCATGGGCAAGGGTTATGGGGAAGTGGTTAAGGTTTAGCCGAAAAAGGGGCTGGGCCCTATTACAAAGTCTAAAGTGGGTTTTTAGCTCTTTTAAATGCATTTCAAAGCCTTAGGAGGGTAACGGTAGAGGGAAAAAAGAGGTGAAGTAGATAGGGTAAGTGTCGTAAGGACGCTGACAATGGGGCATGTGGCGTATAGGGATAGGGCGTGAGCTGGACACAGGTGGATGCTGCGTGCCGGGTCTAATACTGGTACGGGCCTCGGTACCAGTTAACCTAAAGGACTTTACCTTACCTTTTGCTATATGAAGCACATGATTTTTGAACATATTTTCCATAAGATTGATTCAAAACATAGCATACCGATCCTTAGGGCCCCCACGTTAGTTCTGCCACGTTACTTCCTGTTCCTGCTTTACTATTGCCACTTCACTCTGGCCAACTCTTCAAATATTCCACCATTTGATATGAAGTTCCATACATAACTTATCAACATTTAATAACATCAGTGACTTATGTTAAATGTTGATCAACATTGGCTCCACCTGGGGACGGCATGTTCATCCTTTAATGTGTCGAGAACTACGCAGACCGCCTGTTAGTCTTCTGTGAATGCCACTTCTCATCCCTTTTCGCTTTTTACCTCTTCTCTTCATGATTCTTCAACCAACACACATTATTAAAACAACGCGTAAAACAGGAAATAATATACAATATGATACATCGGGCCCTCTCGGCCCGGATCAGTACTGAAAATAAGGCTTGAGGAATTGACCATTGACAGGGGCATCCAGCAAATCCCCCTGCAAATTCTCCAGCCTAAAAGTATTGTTGCCACCTTGTTCTGCAATTTTGAAAGGGCCGAACCAAAGGGGGTCGAATTTACCGTGCTTTCCTTTATCATCCCTTTGCACGTCCCACCTGAGTACTAGGTCCCCTACCTCCAACTTTCTGTCTTTAGCATGTTGATCAAATAGCTCTTTCATTTTCTCCTGGTATTCTATTAGCCTCTGATTCACCTGATTACACGTTTCTTCGAGCTCCACCAGCTGGTTAATTCTCCTGGTAATGTCATCGGGTTCATCCTGACTCTCTTGCATGAATCGAGCCACAGGCAAGGCTAGTTGTATAGGGAACACAGCTGCTCGTCCATATACCAATTCGTATGGAGATTTCCCAGTTGCTCTTTTACTGGTAATTCTATTTTCCCACAGAGCGAACTTCAGTTGGGAATCCCAATTCCTCTGGTTTTCGTTTATTGTCTTCTTTAGAGCTCTCACCAGCGTTTTATTTGATGATTCCGCCAAACCATTTCCCTGTGGGTAGTAAGCTGTAGAGTGACCCAGAGAAATATTATATTGCTGACAGAAATTCACAAATTTTGTAGATTTGAAGGCTTGTGCATTGTCAGTGACTATTCTAGCAGGGCATCCAAACCTAGATATAATGTTCTCTTCCATGAATTTGATTATCACTGTGTCTGTAGCATTTCGCGCAGGTATGGCTTCCACCCATTTCGTGAAATAATCCGTGGCAGTCAGGATCCATTTGTGCTGTCCACTTGAGGGCGGGTGAATCTCGCCTATGAAGTCAATTCCCCACTGTTTGAAAGGTTCATCGACGTGTACAGGAATCAGGGGCAGAGCCGCTAACTTTTGTTTTTCAGCAAATTTCTGAAATTTGTCACATGCTCTAACCCAAGCAAAGACGTCTCCAAACAATTTAGGCCAGTAGAAACCAACCTTCAGAATTTTCTGAGCTGTGCTCCTCCAGCTGTAATGTCCTCCACAGATTCCCTCATGAAATTTGGTCATTATGTTCTCCACTTCGCCTTCTGTGAGGCATAATAACAGTATGCCTGAAAGATCTTTCCAATATAGCTGACCATTGGCAACCGTATACTTTTGTGATTTCAGCCTCAATGCTCTGTATTTTGATTTATCACAGCTGGGTGGAAAACTGAGTGTTATGAGATACTCAACTATTTCTTTGTACCAAGGACTAGTAAGATACTTCATCAGTATTTTCTGAGTGGCCATTTCCACTTCTTGCTGCCCTGTCTGTTCCTCAGAATCTTCATTTGCAATCATAGATAAATTGATGCCCAAAGCTTGATGATTTGACTCTGATAAAATTCTTGCTAGCCCCTTCCCTTTAATCAACTTAGTGGGTCTGATGTCCAGATCATATTCTTGTATCTTTGCAATCCACCTACCCCTTTTTCCTTCACTGTCACCCTGAACGAGGATATATTTAACCGTTGCGGTGGGTACAAATGCAGTAATGTGAGACTGCAGAATATACATGCGAAATTCCTTGAGGGACTTTACCAGGGCATAGGCCTGATTCTCCAATATATTGTATTTCAATTCTACGTCATGAAGCACCTGACTAAAGAAAGAAATGGGTTGTTCATACCCATCTTCGTTTTTCTGTAGGAGAACTCCAGCTACTGTATGAGGTGATGCGAAAGAGAAAATCATAAATGGTTCAGTGAAATCTGGCCTTGCCAGCACAGGAGCCTCAGCAAATGCATTCTTTATCCTAGCAAAGGCCTGCCTCGCTTCTGGTGACCATTTCACCTCATTATTCTTTTTTAACATATCTGTTATATGCCTAACTATCTCAGCATAGTTAGGGATAAATCGTCTCAGAAAATTGATACGCCCTAAGAACACCTGGACTTATTTCTTATTCCTGGGGAGGGAGATGCCATTTATAACCTCCACTCTTTTAGGATCAATCTTGACCCCATCCTTAGTTACAATGTGTCCTAGGAGCTTACCCTCTTCTAATGCAAATAAAGATTTCTGAGGATTTAGGGAAAGACCATACCTTCTGCATTTCTCAAAAGTTCTCTGTAAATGTTGAATGTGCTCGGCGTCATCTTTCGAAAATACTGTAATATCGTCCAGATAGACCACCAGAAATTTATCTTGTTCCCCAACAAAAGCTATGTCCATAGCCCTCTGAAATGTGTCTCCTGCGTTAATCAGCCCAAAAGGCATCCTAGCGTACATAAATGTACCCTAGGGCGTGGTGAAAGCAGTCTTCTTCTGGTCTTCTGGGAGTACAGCCACCTGGTTATAACCCGAAAAACCATCCATCATAGACATCCTAGAGGCCCCCACCACTTTCTGCAGAATGTGGTCCATCTTTGGTAATGGGTAATTGTCTTTCAGGGAGGCTCTATTCAAATTTCTGAAATCCATGCACAACCTTATTTCTCCATTTTTCTTTCGGACAGGGACTAGATTTGCCACCCATTCAGAGTACTTCAATGGCACAATTATTTTAGCCTTTAACATCTTCTTTATTTCTTTCTCAATGGAGGGGAGTAGTAGAGGGTTTATTTGTCTAAGCTTCTGCTTGTGAGGCCTTGCATCTGCCTTCAGGGGAATTTCATGTTGCAAAATGCTGATATCAAACGTCTTCAGGTCTTGATAGGACCATGAAAACACATCCCTATAAGACTGAAATAATTGTAGGTACTTCTCCTTATAGTCGTCCGGGACCTTTCTGGATAATTTCACAATTTTGGGTTCAGCCTCAGTACCCAGATTTAGGTCTTCTACCTGGTTTTCATTTGTCATTTTGCTGGGCTGCCTGGGGACATCATTTTTGTCAAACAACCTTTCTAGGGGCACCAGGCCTCTAGGGATGAAATTTCCCTTCAGCTGTAACACTTTGCTCCCGGCCATTTTTTCTTCCCACTTGTTTTCTGATTGGTTCTCAACATCATCCCCCTCACAACAGTCGATTTCCATATTAGAGAACTCCCCAACCGTCTCTAGAAACCTTTTCACTTGTTCATCGTCCTCAAACACTTGCCATTGTTTGACATTGTCTGGAATCGAAGGTCAGTACCTTACTTCTATCTCATACCTCAGGAGGGGATTTTGGGGTGGCCAGAAGGTGCTAGCAGCTACTGCAAGTGAATCTGCCATCCTGTTCTGCTCTCGGGGCATAAACTGAATATTAAAAGCTGAGAAAAAGTTCTCCACCATGTCCCATACTTCATTCCTGTAAGCTCCTAAACGAGGATGTTTAGCTTGACATTGATTTCTGATCTGTCGGACCACTAATTCTGAATCAACCAAGACCTTCAGGGTTTGTATATTCATATTCCTGGCTACCTGTAGCCCCAGCAAAAGTGCTTCATACTCAGCCACGTTATTGGTGGCTTCATACTCTAATTTGAAGGACAGTGGGACCCATTTTCCTGTAGGGGAAATCAATAAAACTCCAGCACCATTACCTTCTTTCGAATTTTCCCCATCGAAATGTAGAGTCCATACCCCTGTTTCAAGACCTTCTGGGGATTTTTGAGTCCTTATTTGACATAAGGAAGGTTCCTGGGCATAACTGTAATCTTCTTCTAACATCAAGCACGAAAAATCTCTATCCTTACTGTAGACCGGTGAATTTTATGAACAGTTAGCTTTGGTAACTGTTTTTACAAATATGGTTTCCCTGTATAATCTCCTCTCCTGCCCGCCAAAAATTGGGATGGTGGCATATGTTAGATCTAGTTTAATTGACCCGCCAATTTTTGTTCCCCAGGACCTTGATAGTAGCATACCAAAACGGGCTGGAATGTCAGCCACCACGATGTCCATTACTACACTTTTAGCTGGGATTTGGGCCAGGTTGACCACCAGGTCCTTAATCATGCCCAAGCACTTAACTCTTTTGGAGTCAAATGAGTACAGGTCCTGATATGGACGAGTGATCTGGAGTCCTAATTGTTCCATGATAGACAGAGGCATTAGATTGTGGGAGGATCCAGATTCTAACATACAATTGTGGAGTAATAGGTCATGGATCACCAAAGACACGTAGAAGGGAGGTGTAGAGGGGTCTAATTCTTCGACATGTGGACCAAACACTACCATAGGTCTTTCTTCTTGTAAGTTGAGACTGTCAGGGATGTGTATTACTTCTGGGGGAAGCATGAAGGATGTGACTTGGGACTGATATGCTGGCTGTTTTAACAACTCAGTCAAAGGAACTGGGATTTTCACTTTTTCAAGTTCTTTTTGTAAATTAAAGACAGATGACGACTTATCTATTGACACCACTTTTTCTTTTGAATCTTTGCTCTGGAGGGGAGGCTTAAATTATTTTACGATGGGCTTGACCTTAGGGGGTGCAGTTACTTGTGAGGATGAAGGCATTAGAGCATCAGATTGCAGGGTTTGGTTGAGGGGCCTCTTACCTTTTTCTGGGGGTTTTTGAGTGTTGACCTCCTTCTGTGTAGGTGCTGACTTTTGGGTTGTGTCCTCCTCTTCATCTTGAGTGCGGGTTCTCTTTATGGAGGACCTGAGGTCATATTTCCTGTTAAACTGAGCCTGCATGAAGTAGAAAAATTGCTTGCAGTAGTTGTCAATCTCCGGATCCTCAGTGCTTTCGTCAGTTTTGACTTCTGAGTGAGTTTGTACTTTCTCCTTGCCACTTTCGTGAACAGGACATTCAATGTCATCATGGTCTGAGAAAACAAGACAGGTCTCTTCTTGCTCACAAGCAATGTCTTCGGTAGAACCTTCTACTTGCCCTTCCAAGTATAAAGGATGCGGTACCTGATCTTGCTGCTCCTTCTGCCCCCTTTGCAGTATCTGCAAGGGTGGCTTTCTGTATTGAGGATTAAAACCTCTATTTGGAGCATTCTGGAAATTCTTTGAGGGTGAATTCTTGGCCTCCATCTCAAGCTTGATCAGCTTACTTGAGATATTCTTGATCATCTTGTTCATTTCTTCAATCTTGTCATTAGCTGAATCTTTGTCTTGGCTTGAGGTGGATACTTCCTCTTTTCCCCTCCTTCTAACATCCTGTTCTTGTTTCCCTTTGGATTTGCCAGTAGAGACAAAATTTGCTTCTATCTCCAGTGCGTCCGTCTGTGCATCGTCCAGAGTGGCTGGCTTTCTCTCTCTCAATGAGAAACCGAATTCAGAATCAAATGCTGCCACAAAAACGACCTTGGAAGCGGTCTAGTGAGGCTTCATATCGGCAGGGAGACTCAGGTACAATTTGTTAAATCTTCTGATAAACTCTGACACCCCTTCATTATGTTTCTTTTTCAGAGTGTTGAATTCGGTAAGAACATTACCATGATCTTTCTTTTCTCCCCATTTTTTGATGAAAGAATCCTCCATTCCCTCCCATGTGTTGATAGAACGAGCTCCAAGTGTCTTGAACCATTTTCTAGCTTCCCCATCTAAGGATTGCACTAACATCCTTAGGACCACATCCAGATGTTCCACATTGAAATTCTCTGTGAAAGAGCAAAAGACTTCGATATGTTTCTGGGCTTCAATCTCATTCTCACCATTGAATCTGGGAAGAATCTTCAAATAGTCTTGTGGCAAGTCATTTAGTACTGCAGGTAGCTCCAAAGGAGCATATCTGTTTTGCAGGAAACCAGGGACATTAGCCATTGGAGGAGGAGGTGGAGGTAATAAGAGGGCTTGATGAGTAAGTGGAGGACTAGGTGGAAGCGTAGTGTGAATGATGATAGGGATATAATGGACGGCAGCTTGGGATGATGGAGACAAGGGTGGAGTGGTAACAACAGATACTTCCATGACCTCTTTAACTTCTTCTGTTTCTGGAGTAGGATGGAATATGTAACGGGTGGTATCTACTGACTCAGCCTCGTCTTTAACTCGGATATTTCCCACGGGTAGGTAGTCAGAGTAATAGCTGGCTTCACCCAGAGTAGAGTTAGAATCTTGCCACTGGGCGACCTGAGAAGAGGAAGAAGGGAGGTCTTCTAGAGAGAGCGGTGGAATTTCAGTATGAAAAAATGGTCTTCCCCTCCAATTTATTCTATGTAGGATTCTTTCTGGGTCAGACACAGAAGGTGTCCTTGGCTGAGATGTATCTGACCTTAGGTGTGGCTTACGGGGAGCCAGGACTGCAAACAGGTTTAATTGTAAAATGATTGTGGAGTCGCCAAGGTGAGGGGTGCACAACTCTCAACTCTTCGTGCTCACCTGACTGAAGAGTGAATGGAATTTGTCGAGGCCCAGGGATTTAAATTTCTTCAACTTCGATCCCCGGCAATGGCGCCAGAAAGATGTTGTAGCTCCTAGAGACAACCTTGAGTTGCCAAAGACTAGTGCCTAGGACATCTTAAACAGTAGTGAGTATAAATTATATTTCAAGCTTATTATCATCTTAGGACTCTCTACCTTTTCAAATTGTGCAAAGCATCATCATATGGATGGGACCAAACTACCTTCGGATTTAGAAAGTTATAAAGACACTGTAAAGACAAGAAGGGAATCTTCAATACATATATACTTCAGAAAATTTAGAGATAGCTTTCATAAGAAAGGGCCAGTTTCTCAAAGACATATAGGTATTTTAAACAGAAAAATATTTGGGGCGCAAAAAGTGAAAGGGGATTACTAACTACCAATGAAATGGTGCTCAGAAAACATATTTCAACATAATATGGGCTTAGGAACTAAGAATCCATACATATCAATCAGTTCAGTGAGAGTAACATTCCACGATGTTTAATACAGAGGAAACATGAATGATGTGTTAAGCGGAACGAAATATCGTGTATGAGCCATATTTAAAGCAACATAGACCAGTAAAGCATGAGTATCAGACAGTGATACATTCATATCCGAGGTGACAAGTTACTCGCATTCCAAGACACGATAAAAGGAAACTAAAAACAGTGGAGAGAACAATGATACAATATCACAAAGAAAGAGTCACGAACTATATAGCATTAAGACTGGAATCCTCATACATAACTAGAACTTCTCTTCGCTGAAACCCCACGGGCTCTGTGTATTTGCATTGATAATTCCACGACAAGCATACAAAAACTTTTACACTGCCATTTTCTTCCAGAAATCTGGAACTCTGTGTTCTCTTCTGTTCTTGCTTATATAGGAACTTCCTTACATGGGCGAGAAGAATTTTGGGAAAATATATTCCTCGCATGCTATGAATTTGTTAGAAGTCCTTTTCAAAATAACAAAAATCATGATGAGGAATAAAAAACCTCTCATCATTTGCTGTTAGGCGCTCGGCCATTTAAAACCAAAATTGTATAACAATCTAGGTAAAAGTAAATTGCTGGGGCAAAATATAAATTCCACCTGAAACTTGAAAATGACTAACTGGGGTAAAAAGTAAAATGGCCGCGAGGGCCAAATCATGAAATAAAAATGTATCATTTGTGAGAAGGGGTCGAGGTTGTTGCTGATACTGGAGGCAGCATGTTTGCGGATGAACTGGCAATTTGGCTGACAAACGGGGTGCACCTTTGCTGACTGCCCACTGATGGTTCCTTTCTTCCTGGAGGCATGCTTCATATTCTGTTAATGGTCGGAGCATGGAAGGAGTAGTGGAATCTTAGCACGATGGAGGTCTTACTGCTGCGATTTCGGCCCACGCTGTATCGAAACGGTCCACGCTAGTTGCAAGCTGTTGTAGGGCCCTCGAAGCTATAACACGGGTCGACTCCTTATCAATGATCTTCTGACGCTCAACTGTTTCCTTGAATCGACTCGCTATGCCATGATGTTCTTCCTCACTAGCTTTCAAACCCTTCAAGAAAGAAACATATCTCTTGGCGTGTTGGGCTTTGCTACCTGCTTCTTCTATACCTTTGTCTGTGGAGACCTGCCGCTGCACATAAGGACTGTGTAATCCTGGCGGCCTCTCCCGCTTGATAACCGAGGTGGGACCCAATACGGAAAGCGCGGATCGCAAAGGCGGAAAGTGCGATGGCGGAAAGTGGCACCAATAAGAAAACTGCGCTTTGCGCTTTTGCGATGGGGCGGATCTGCGATGGGTGCGGTTTGCGATGGGTGCGATTTGTGATGATCGCAAATCGCAAAGGCGGAAAGTGCGATGACGAAAAGTGGCACCAACAGAAAACTGCGCTTTGCGCTTTTGCGATGGGGCGGATCTGCGATGGGTGGATCGCATCGCAAATATTTGCGATAGATTGATCAGGCACGAACATGTGAAATTGCGATATGCGCTTTGCGATTGGACCCCAAGGCTTTAAGTGCTTGGTCATGGGCAAGGGTTATGGGGAAGTGGTTAAGGTTTAGCCGAAAAAGGGGCTAGGCCCTATTACAAACTCTAAAGTGGGTTTTTAGCTCGTTTAAATGCATTTCAAAGCCTTTGGAGGGTAATGGTAGAGGGAAAAAAGAGGTGAAGTAGATAGGGTAAGCGTCGTAAGGACGCTGAAAATGGGGCACGTGGCGTTTAGGGATTGGGCGTGAGATGGACACAGGTGGACACCGCGTGCCTGGTCTAATACTGGTACGGGCCTCGGTACCAGTTAACCTAAAGGACTTTACCTTACCTTTTGCTATATGAAGCACATGATTTTTGAACATATTTTCCATAAGACTGATTTGAAACATAGCATACCGATCCTTAGGGCTCGCATGTTAGTTCTGCCACGTTACTTCCTATTCCTGCTTTACTGTTGCCACTTCACTCTGGCCAACTCTTCAAATATTCCACCATTTGATATGAAGTTCCATACATAACTTATCAACCTTTAATAACATCAGTGACTTATGTTAAATGTTGATCAACATGGGTTATGGGGTGCAATGAGCTCTCTCCGAATTCCTTTTGCGTTGCAAAAGTCCTTGAATTCAACAGAGATGAATTCACCACCATTGTCGCTCCTAAGAGCCTTCACATGCTTCCCCGATTCCTTCTCAACCATCGCCTTGAACTCACAGAACTTTGAGTATGTCTCGCTCTTCTTCTGCATGAAGAAGATCCAACACTTCCGAGAGAAATCATCAACAAAGATCACATAGTACTTGTGCTTTGCTGTCGAAGCTACTGAGAAAGGTCCACACACGTCTGTGTGAACTCTCTCAAGGATCGTCGTGGCACGACTATCCTTCTCATGAAAGGTGGCTTTCACAAATTTTCCCAAGGTACACCCCTTGCATTGATCTGACTGCACAAGAGTGCCTCGTAGCACAAATAGAAACCGTCAAGATCAAGTCCCATGGTGAAGGTGGCCCAATCTCCGGTGCCACAGCTCGCCATCATCCCGGCTCACCACTCCTTCTGCCTTGCATGCCATTGCTGCGCAGCCATCTACTTGTAGCTGATAAAGGTTCTTGACTCGAACCCCTATCTTCTGGGTTTCTTCAGTTGTCTTACTGCGCAGGAAAGCCTTTCCCTCACTGAAGACCACATCATACCCCTTGTCTTCCAACATCACCATAGAGATCAGATTCTTCATCAATCTTGGAACATGCAATAATTCCTTTTATACGAAGGGTTTACCAGACTCCCTCTCAAAGGAAATGGTACCGATACCGGTCGCACTGTATCTACCATCATCGCCCATCTCGATGTGCACTCCAAGATCTTTCTCCTCCAGATCTAAAAACAAATCCCGATCTCTGGTCATGTGAAATGATGCACCACTATCCAAGAACCATACTGATCCCATCACACTTGAAACCAAGCATGCGATCAGCGAAAAATCCAGCTCAAACTAGGAGGCCAATGCCTCTCCCGCTGCAGATCTAGCAGCCTTCTTATTTTTCTTCTTTTGCGGACAATTTGTGGCATAGTGTCCGTGTTGCTGACAGTGAAAGCACTTCACCTTGGACATGTCTTGCTTCTTGCCTTTCGCACCAGAATTAGAAGCTTTCTTGCTCTTCCCCTTCTTTGATTTGGCAGCCAAAGCGCAATTTTCTTCATCAGATTCCTTTGATGAAGATCCGTCCCTGGTAGTTCACCTTATCTCCTCTTGCATGAGATCCGACCAAAGTCGCTCCCATCCTGGAAAATTCTCCCGACCATTGACAGAGTCCTGATAGGAATGCCAACTCTTCGGAAGACCAAGGAGAGCCAGGTCCACCAAGTCCTCATCATCGACAGTCACCCCCACACTTCCTAGCTCATCTCTGCATTGAGTGAACTTCGTGAGGTACTTGGCGATACTGTCGCCTTTCTCCATCTTAATGTTTCTGAGTTTATCCTTGAGCGCCAACTTCCTCTAGTCACTCTTGCTTTGGAATAGATCTGTCAACGCTTTCCACATCAAGTATGGAGAATATTTTCCATGCAGGCTGGATACAATGTGATCCTTCACGCCCTCCAACAGAATCCTTCGACATTTCACCATCTTCTTTTGCCAAGCCTCAACTTGAGCAGCATCAGTAGGCTTTGGGATCTCAGCATCTATGAACTCCTTCAGCCCGTTATCATCTAATACCGCCTCCATTCTGTCCTTCCATGCAACATAATTTGAACTGCCCTCAAGGGCATACTCGAGTCGCAAACTGTTGAAAGACATTTCAACTTCGGCACCAAGAAAACAAACTGCTGCAAAATTCGAATTCCAAGCTCAAAACTCAACTGCTTCTGGATCTGTGAGAACAAAGTATTTCTAGCACAAGTGTTTACTGGATATATCACCTTTCAGAGAAAGGATGGATCCAGAGGCTACCTGGCCCGCTTACAGACTCTGTCTACCAAAATAAATTGTAATCACTGTAATAGATCCGATGATCAATTCTCGCTCTGATACCATGTAGAAATTTGAATAATAGCTGAATTATTCACCGAGATTATCCCGATTACACACTATTTAAGCCTCATGAATAATACATAACCTCTTCTACAATTGATCATCAATATGCGGAAATTAGAAGCAGTCACATGCGCACATTAAAACATAATCAAGCACACATATAACACAGTATGTAATGGGGAAAGCATACAGCTTAAAAACCCCAACTATCTATATATTATAATGATAGATAACATGTAACAATACATAGCACAAACTCCTGGGCTAATCCAGTATTTCATGATAGATCCAAACACATCGACATCAGGTACCATCATATCAGAGATTGTGTTCAACAGAGAATCATGTTACTTTCATATGTTCCCACGGAGGATCAGGATGCTGACATCTTGACGAAGGCGCTCACCAGGAGCAAGTTCGAATTCCACAGAGGCAGGATAGGGGTTGCAGATAATCCATATCTTGATGAGAGGGAGTGTTGAAAA
Organism: Pinus albicaulis; assembly: GCA_034641835.2. Taxonomy (NCBI): domain Eukaryota; kingdom Viridiplantae; phylum Streptophyta; class Pinopsida; order Pinales; family Pinaceae; genus Pinus; species Pinus albicaulis. The sequence continues at coordinate 637,334,533 of CM076577.1, forward strand.
TGCAGCAAGATGATGGAGCTTAGTGAAATGAAGTCGCCTTCACTAAGTGGGCCCGCAGGCTATTTTTGGCGCAAAGTCTATTTTTAGACTATGTCTATTTTTAGACATATGGATCATGGTCTATGAGTTGCAGGATACTATTTATGGATGATTGGTTGAGTTGGTAAAAATAGATGGACCTCTATTTTTAGACATTGGGCGGTTTCTATTTTTAGACTGCCGGGCTAAAAATAGAACAGTCAAATATTATTAACCCTTAATAATATTTAGACTATAAACATTATCTTATCCTCTTGGAGCACTTCAGTTTGATGTTTGGATGTGGCACATGCAGCTGACAGAAGGAAATACGCTTTTCCTAAGGGTTAGTTGAGCTATTGCATGGTTGACTTCAGTTAGAACTCATGTGGCAGAGTTTGGTGGAGTTGTGTTCGGTTTAACTTAGTTGAACTAGTTGTATTTAGTCTAATTGAAAAATACACTAATGATGAGTGGTGTGAATTAATTATTAATTAATTCACTAATTATTAACTCATAATTCAACTAAAGAACACATCAGTTAACTGCAATGCATGGACAGTTCAGTGGAGACCAGTGTTAGAGGTGGGTGAAAGGGTGAGTCTACTATCAGTTGTGACTATGGCTGTGCATGAGATTTGCAAACACATTGATTGAGATTGCCAATGAGGATTTTACAGTACAAGCCAGTGGGATTTGAACTTGGATCTCATCATTATTCATCTTGGATTGCGTAGTAGAGGCAGGCAGACTTGTTGAGGAGATTTGAACTTGTGACTTGTTCATCTTTCGTGCTAGTTTGTGTGTAGCATGTGAGATAGTGCTGAGAGCTGTGAGGAGCTTTGTGCTATGTATTGTTACATGTTCTCTATCATTATAATATATAGATAGTTGGGGGTTTTCAGCTGTATGCTTTCCCGTTACATAATTGTGGTTGGTATGTGTGCTTGATTATGTTTTAATGTGCGCATGCGACTGCTTCTATTTCCGCATATTGATGATCAATTGTAGAAGAGGTTATGTATTTTGCATGAAGCTTAAATAGTGTGTAATCAGGATAATCTCGGTGAATAATTCAGCAAATTATTCAAATTTCTACATGTTCTCCAAGATCTGAAAACAAATCCCGATCTCCGGTCATGTGAAATGACGCACCACTGTCCAAGAACCATACTAATCCCATCACACTTGAAACCAAGCATGTGATCAGCGAAAAATCTAGCTCAAACTGGGAGGCCAATGCCTCTCCCGCTGTAGATCCAGCAGCCTTCTTATTTTTCTTCTTCTGCGAACAATTTGTGGCATAGTGTCCGTGTTGGTGACAGTGAAAGCACTTCACCTTGGACATGTCTTGCTTCTTGCCTTTCGCACCAGACTGAGAAGATTTCTTGCTCTTCCCCTTCTTTGCTTTGGCAGCCAAAGCGCAATTTTATTCATCAAATGCCTTTGATGAAGATCCGTCCCTGGTAGTCCGCCTTATCTCCTCTTGCATGAGATCCGACCAAAGTCGCTCCCATCCCGGCAACTTCTCCCGACCATTGACAGAGTCCTGATAGGAATGCCAACTCTTCGGAAGACCAAGGAGAGCCAGGTCCACCAAGTCCTCATCATCGATAGTCACCCCCACACTTCCCAGCTCATCTCTGCATTGAGTGAACTTCGTGAGGTACTTGGCGATACTGTCGCCTTTCTCCATCTCAATGTTTCTGAGTTTATCCTTGAGCGCCAACTTCCTCTGGTCGCTCTTGCTCTGGAATAGATCTGTCAACTCTTTCCACATCAAGTATGGAGAAGATTTTCCATGCAGGGTGGATACAATGTGATCCTTCACGCCCTCCAACAGAATCCTTCGACATTTCGCCATCTTCTTTTGCCAAGCCTCAACTTGAGCAGCATCAGTAGGCTTTGGGACCTCAGCATCTATGAACTCCTTCAGCCCGTTATCATCTAATACCGCCTCCATTTTTTCCTTCCATGAAACATAATTCGAACTGCCCTCAAGGGCATACTCGAGTCGCAAACCGTTGAAAGACATTTCAACTCCGGCACCAAGAAAACAAACTGCTGCAAAATTCGAATTCTAAGCTCAAAACTCAACTGCTTCTGGATCTGTGAGAACAAAATATTTCTAGCACAGAGATTGAATGTAGGGGAGATTACTGGATATATCACCTTTTAGAGAAAGGATGGATCCAGAGGCTACCTGGCCTGCTTACAGACTCTGTCTACCGAAATAAATTGTAATCACTGTAATAGATCCGATGATCAATTTTTGCTCTGATACCATGTAGAAATTTGAATAATAGCTGAATTATTCACCGAGATTATCCCGATTACACACTATTTAAGCTTCATGCATAATACATAACCTCTTCTACAATTGATCATCAATATGCGGAAATAGAAGCAGTCGCATGCACACATTAAAACATAATCAAGCACACATATAACACAGTATGTAATGGGGAAAGCTTACAGCTGAAAACCCCCAACTATCTGTATATTATAATGACAGAGAACATGTAACAATACATAGCACAAACCTCGCTGAACGTATTTCATGATACATCGAAACACATTGACATCGTGTACCATCATATCGTAGATTAAAGCAGAATCATGTTACTTTCATATTCCTCTACCTGGAGATTAGATGTCTTATCTTTACACGAAGGCGCTCACCAGGAGAAAATTCAAATACCACAGAGGTAGGATAGGGGTTGCAGATAATCCATATCTTGTTGAGAGGGAGTGTTGAAAATGCAACAAGATGATGGAGCTTAGTGAAATGAAGTCGCCTTCACTAAGTGGGCCCGTAGGCTATTTTTTGCGCAAAGTCTATTTTTAGACTATGTCTATTTTTAGACATATGGATCATGGTCTATGAGTTGCAGGATGCTATTTATGGATGATTGGTAGAGTTGGTAAAAATAGATGGACCTCTATTTTTAGACATTGGGCGGTTTCTATTTTTAGACTGCCGGGCTAAAAATAGAACAGTCAAATATTATTAACTCTTAATAATATTTAGACTATAAACATTATCTTATCCTCTTGGAGCACTTCAGTTTGATGCTTGGATGTGGCACATGCAGCTGACAGAAGGAATTACGCTATTCCTAGGGGTTAGTTGAGCTATTGCATGGTTGACTTCAATTAGAACTCATGTGGCAGAGTTTGGTGGAGTTGATGAGACAGTTGGTGGAGTTGTGTTCGGTTTAACTTAATTGAACTAGTTGTATTTAGTCTAACTGAAAAATACACTAGTGATGAGTGGTGTGAATTAATTATTAATTAATTCACTAATTATTAACTCATAATTCAACTAAAGAACACATCAGTTAACTGCAATGCATGGACATTTCAGTGGAGACCAGTGTTAGAGGTGGGTGAAAGGGTGAGTCTACTATCAGTTGTGACTATGGCTGTGCATGAGATTTGCACACACATTGATTGAGATTGCCAACGAGTATTTCGTAGTACAAGCCAGTGGGATTTGAACTTGGATCTCATCATTATTCATCTTGGATTGCGCAGTAAAGGCAGGCAGACTTGTGGAGGAGATTTGAACCCGTGACTTGTTCATCTTCCGTGCTAGTTTGTGTGTAGCATGTGAGATATTGCTGAGAGATGTGAGGAGCTTTGTGATATTTATTGTTACATGTTCTCTATCATTATAATATACAGATAGTTGGGGGTTTTCAGCTGTATGCTTTCCCCATTACATACTGTGTTGATATGTGTGCTTGATTATGTTTTAATGTGCGCATGCGACTGCTTCTATTTCCGCATATTGATGATCAATTGTAGAAGAGGTTATGTATTTTGCATGAAGCTTAAATAGTGTGTAATCAGGATAATCTCGGTGAATAATTCAACAAATTATTCAAATTTCTACATGTTCTCCAAGATCTGAAAACAAATCCCGAACTCCGGTCATGTGAAATGACGCACCACTGTCCAAGAACCATACTGATCCCATCACACCTGAAACCAAGCAAGCGATCAGTGAAAAATCCAGCTCAAACTGGGAGGCCAATGCCTCTCCCGCTGTAGATCCAACAGCCTTCTTATTTTTCTTCTTCTGCGGACAATTTGTGGCATAGTGTCCGTGTTGGTGACAGTGAAAGCACTTCACCTTGGACATGTATTGCTTCTTGCCTTTCGCACCAGACTGAGAAGCTTTCTTGCTCTTCCCCTTCTTTGCTTTGGCAGCCAAAGTGAAATTTTCTTCATCAGATTCCTTTGATGAAGATCTGTCCCTGGTAGTCCGCCTTATCTCCTCTTGCACGAGATCCGACCAAAGTCGCTCCCATCCCGGCAACTTCTCCCGACCATTGACAGAGTCCTGATAGGAATGCCAACTCTTCGGAAGACCAAGGAGAGCCAGGTCCACCAAGTCCTCATCATCGACAGTCACCCCCACACTTCCCATCTCATCTCTGCATTGAGTGAAATTCGTGAGGTACTTGGCGATATTGTCGCCTTTCTCCATCTTAATGTTTCTGAGCTTATCCTTGAGCGCCAGCTTCCTTTGGTCGCTCTTACTCTGGAATAGATCTGTCAACGCTTTCCACATCAAATATGGAGAAGCTTTTCCATGCAGGCTGGATACAATGTGATCCTTTACGCCCTCCAACATAATCCTTCGACATTTCACCATCTTCTTTTGCCAAGCCTCAACTTGAGCAGTATCGTAGGCTTTGGGACTCCAAGATCTATGAAATCCTCATCCCGTTATCATCATATATCGCCTCCATTCCTCGTATCTCCATGCAACACCTGAATTTCATGGCATATCGCTGAGTCGCAAATCATGGCATATCACTCCACACCAAGAAAACAAACTGCCGCAAAATTCAAACGAAGCTCAAAATCACAATTCCAAGCCGTATCGTTGGAGAACAAAGCATTTACAGCATGAGATCACCGAGTGGGTAAGCGATCGGGATATATCACCTTTCAGAGAAAGACGGATCCAGGAGGTCATCCGCCCGCTTACAGACTCTGTCTATCGAAATAAATTGTAATCACTATAATAGATCCGATGATCAATTTCGCTCTGATACCATGTAGAAATTTGAATAATAGCTTAATTATTCACCGAGATTATCCTGATTACACACTATTTAAGCTTCATGCATAATACATAACCTCTTCTACAATTGATCATCAATATGCGGAAATATAAGCAGTCGCATGCGCACATTAAAACATAATCAAGCACACATATAACACAGTATGTAATGGGGAAAGCATACAGCTGAAAACCCCCAACTATCTGTATATTATAATGATAGAGAACATGTAACAATACATAGCACAAAGCTCTCACAGCTCTCAGCACTATCTCACATGCTACACACAAACTAGTATAGAAAGTGAACAAGTCACAGGTTCAAATCTCCTCCACAAGTCTGCCTGCCTCTACTGCGCAATCCAAGATGAGAATAGATGAGATCCAAGTTCGAATCCACCTGGCTTCAACTGCGCAATCCTCATTGGCAATCTCCATCAATGTGTGTGCAAATCTCATGCACAGCCATAGTCACAACCGATAGTAGACTCACCCTTTCACCCACCTCTAACACTGGTCTCCACTGAACTGTCCATGCATTGCAGTTAACTGATGTGTTCTTTAGTTGATTTATGAGTTAATAATTAGTGAATTAATTAATAATTAATTCACACCACTCATCACTAGCGTATTTATCAGTTAGACTAAATACAACTAGTTCAACTAAGTTAAACCGAACACAACTCCACCAACTGTCTCATCAACTCCACCAAACTCTGCCACATGAGTTCTAACTTAAGTCAACCATGCAATAGCTCAACTAACCCTTAGGAAAAGCGTATTTCCTTCTGTCAGCTGCATGTGCCACATCCAAGCATCAAACTGAAGTGCTCCAAGAGGATAAGATAATGTTTATAGTCTAAATATTATTAAGGGTTAATAATATTCGATTGTTCTATTTTTAGCCCGGCAGTCTAAAAATAGAAACCGCCCAATGTCTAAAAATAGAGGTCCATCTATTTTTACCAACTCGACCAATCATCCATAAATAGCATCCTGCAACTCATAGACCATGATCCATATGTCTAAAAATAGACATAGTCTAAAAATAGACTTTGCGCCAAAAATATCCTACGGGCCCACTTAGTGAAGTCGACTTCATTTCACTAAGCTCCATCATCTTGTTGCATTTTCAACAGTCTAGGTCTAGTTTGACCAATTCAAACAACGCAGTGGCATGAGGTGGAGAGCACATTGTGGGCCAACATAGTCGGATAAGGAGGGAAGCTTCTAGAGGAAGGAAACCCTAATGAGTGGGGTCCATTAAGAGGGATCTCACATTGTTTAAAAGGAGGGCAAGGTGGCCATTGTGAGACATCTTGAATATTATTCATCTTTGGTCTAGTGGACTTGCTGCAACTTCCTGTTGGTTAGCAAGAATTGCCGAGGGAATTCCTATTTAGGATTTCCTCTCCTTCTTGAGTAGCTCTTAGAATATTTCACTCTATTCCCCATATTCAGACATTGTGGTCAAGAATCATCTTCCTTCATCAGCGTAGTTTCAGCTGGAGATTGTGCAGTGTTGTTGGGTGTTGCTGGGGAGGTTTTCTACAACACCATCCTTGGCTAGTTTTTCAGAGGAGGGAGCTTCCATCCCCTTGGGAGATCAAAAAAGGAGCTTCATGAGCTTATTCCACCATCTTTGGCACCAGGCCAACCACTTACCATCACTGGAAACGCAGTCCCTCTCTTAGACAATGTTATTCTTGGAGAGCATTTGCTGTGAGGGATTAGCAGACATTTGGAGGGTGAGATCTTAGGTGAAGGGATCAGCCTTTCACTTCAAATTTCCATTGGAGGAGGCCATTTTAGATTGCATTTCATATCCAGCCATCTCCTCCTATTTTTTTTATGAGTTTCTGCTACCCAGAAACTCCAGCATTATTGTATTTTCCATTTTGTACATGTATTGTGGCCAATCCTTTCCGGGATTGTTGTACTATTGTTTTCAGGGGTTGAGAGCTTGCTCCCCCTCATTTCTTGAGCTATTATGTCATATTATTGTATTTCCATTTTATATGATGCAGTGTCTCCATATGACTGCGCAGTTTTAGCCATGGCTCTCTTTATGTAGCAGTGTGCCTTCATCTTCATGTACAAGACTTATTGAGGATTTCATTGCCTAAATTGAGTGATTGAATCCTAAAGCATTGTACTCTTTTGCTGCTGCAATATAAATTTATTGGATATTTGTATCTTCATATGTGTTGGCTCATTAAAATAATGCTACTACTGCATTATAAGTTCATACATTGTTGCAGCCCCATTCTTTGTGCAATTTCTGAAGGGAACTAGGTGTGGTAGGCTTATCTCACCACCCTTGGAGGATTTCTTTGATCCCAATCCTTGGATTTTGGTCTTAGACACATTGGTCTAAGGGATCGAGGTCTTGGCATCAAATACTGCTGCCTCCATTTCTGGAAAATGCGTTTTCCAGCCATGGATTGCTAGCTATTCCTAAAAAAGATCATTACAGTGGTATCAGAGCACCTTTCTTGGCTCATCCTGTGGCCTTCAAGCCCAAGAAAGAAGAAGAAAAATATGATGCAGAAGATGAGCTTGATCTCATCTATTTTCAGAACAAAGAAGAGCCTCCCAAAGGAGGAGAAGCAAAGAGAAGAAGAGGAAGGTCCATGCACTTCCTATTCTCAAAGAGAGAGCAAGCATGAGAGATGCTTAGATCATCAGGTTCTAGATCAATACCTGAGTGAGTACCAATCCCATTCTGTAGCATTCAGGGGAGCTACAATGTTCCCATAGTTTATTCAGAAGAAGGAGGAGAGAAGACCCTATGGCAAAAGTGAAATTAGAGGCAATAGATTTCTATTGTCTACATTTGATGGGAACACTTCAGCTAGAGCTTGGGTGAAAAAGCTAGAGGCATTTTTCTTGCTACATCCAGTGGCAGAGAAATAAGCAGTAGAGATTGCAGCGCTGCACATGGAGGATGAAGCCTCTATTTGGTGGTTCAAATCCTTGTTCCATTCAAGGGTGAGTTCTTTTGCAGAATTCGCTCAAAGGTTGATCCAAACCTTTGATGGAGAGAGGACAAAGGAAGAAAAAGCCATTCCACCATGGGAGGATAATTGCACCAATGTTGTCACAACTTTGGGAGGGAAACCTTTTACACTTATGAAGGAGGCAGCCATTGCATTGGAGGAGATAACTACTGCAGCCACACAAGAAGATCCCAAGATCCACCAAGGTATGAATGAATTTCCACTTTTCATTTCAGCAAACAATTTAAGGGAATGTGGAAACTCATATGGAGAGGTCCAAGGATCTACACATTTTGATATTCTAGAGCACCATGATTACACTGCGTTGTGCAAAGGGTTCAAGGAGGAGATGAACCCTCATCCTCATACATATTGGATGAGTTGCATTCAACCTTTGAGGTTGGAGTGTGAACTTTTGGAGGATGGAGTGAACCATGACACCCCCATAAAAAAACAATGAAACAAATTTTGAACCGGAGGATGAAACAACTGCTACACCATTGGAGGAATTAGCAGCGCTGTTAAACATGGGTGGAGAGGAGATATTACCTCCATCACATTTGGGTTTTCATGGGTCCAACACAATCATGGGTGAGAGGTCTCCTTTAGGAGGTCTCCAAGGAACTGCATTCCAATCTTCCATGGAATGCAGTCGAGGTGATTTGGTTTGGGAGAATGGTAGCCCTCATGGGAGGAGTACCAAAGGAGGAAGAAGGGAAAGACATCCACAAGGAGCTGAGTGGGTGTGGATGAGAAGCAAGAGGCTAATTTTCCACTTGCAAATATATGATATTGGGTAATCAAGAGGCTTGGCTGCGTTGGCTCCTCTTGAAGGAGTTTGACCATCACTTGGTGTACCCTTTTTCCAAGAGAATGGGAGTAGAGAAGAGGTGGCAGGATGTTTACATCATTGAGAAGTAGAGAGTAGGGATACATGGTGCTGATATGGCATATATATCAGTCATGATACCTTCATCACATGCGTTACATGATGTGGGCATGAGGAGGTAGCCAGCACTTGGGTTGCTTGAACTATCTTGGAGAGAGAACAAGCAAATTTGCTCTCATATGATGTATGGTGTTGCAGGAGTAGAGGGGGGAACTTTCATAGTGCAAAGGGATTACTCCTTAGTGTTGGTGTCCTGTGTTTTGATAGTTTAGCAAATAAAAAGACAAGGCAACATCAGAATCAATCTTTAGAGTTACAGGATCTAGTCCTCCTGTTCTCAGAGAGGGATCTCTCAAATGTTTGTTTGCAAAGGTTTATCTTGTGTGCTTTGAGTATTGGTTTTAGACTAGTTATTAAGTGCAGGTGTTTGTTTATTTGTTTGGTTGAATTGATACAACGGAACATGAAAGGTCTAGAAAAGATATATAGAATGGAGAAACATCTGGTTCATTGGGCAATGGAGTCAAGAAGAGGTCATAACATACTCATCAATGGATATGGGATATCAGAGGGCAAATCTAACTTGGCCGCAGGATCCTTTAGTTTTTGGAATGAGATGGACATCAATGATTTGGAAAGAGAAGTTTAATTCTCAAAAAAGGGAATTTGAAAACACAATTTGAAATATAAAGAGCTATTTGATAGACAGGGCTAACCATAAATTCTACAAATCACACCTTTAAGAAAATAATTATTTCAAAACAACTTTTAAAATGAAATCTAAGATTCGGGGAACACCCTATTTCCTCAAAGATTTTATTTCAAATGACTTAGAAAACATAAAAGTTTCACTGATAATTGCAGTCATAGAAGAGGGAACACCTAACACATCTATGATCACAACTACAAATACCTTTAAGACAAATATTTAAATAAGGACAAAGGGCAAGATCAGAACAGACCTCCTTGGCTTACTATAAACAGAAATACTTCAAAGGGAGACTTCAATAACAACCTTTTAAGTGGCAGCAGACAAGTAGGGAGAACCATAAATCATGCTGAAACCAATTGTTCGAACTATTAAGGAAATAAACAAGCATGAGATCCAAAGAGAGAGATTAAAGACTCTAAAATACCTCAGCAGGAGAAAACATGAAACAGTGAAGGATGAAAAGGTCTAAGGTGCTTTCAGGAGTCATTTCTTAGCCTAAAACTTTCAACCTACTATAGTAAGAAAATATGGAACAGAATGAAAACAGGAGAAAACATTAAACAGTTCAAAATACTTCACCAACAACCAAGCTCATGGATCCAATGATAGAGCCTTCTCGGGAACAAGCATGCAACAACATCATCAAGACTTCCAAGACTTCAGTTTGTTCTTCAACTTCAACAGACTATGCATTATTTCAAAGAGTTTCAATATTACAACTAGTGATCAACCAACCAACACTTTCTCATATTCTCCAGCAGTATTTATAGAGAAAATGAGGAGGTGGAAAGGGATAAAATATCTTCTAAGTTCAATTAATACAGTGCACTATCTCTCGGCCTTTGAGGGGCTTAATAGAGAAGATTTTTGGTTTTTCCCCTGTATTAATTGGTTTACATTAACTATTAGGCTTGCTGGAATGAATTTTTTGACTTCAAGGTTCCTTGTTATCCTTGCAATAACTTCTGCTGACAGTTCACAATAAGTTCCTTTGGTTGAATTAATTGTTCAGCTGTATTGATGCAAAATATCTCCTCTCTGGTAATAACTTCGGCCTTCCTTTGATTGATTTGAGGTTGTAGGTGGCCCTGTGGCAGCTGGGGGATTCAATTAGCCCCTGATGTGGTAGCGTAGGCTCTCTTTCTGAGAAAACACTCATGATTTTCTTCAAATTGTGTTTAGTTGGGAGGATTAGGCTTCTGATAATCAATTTTAGTCGTAATCCTCAAAAAACTGTCTTCAATCTTCCATGCTGGTGCGTGTTGTGTTCGACACTAATATCCTTTGATTTGCAATTGTCTTGTTGTGTTTTGTCATTTGTACAGTGCTGCACAGGGGTGATATGGCATCAATGCCTTATGAAACACTGATGAAATGTGAATTTTAAACCCTGCGAATGGTTTCCTCTGGTGAATCAAAGGTGGGAGGATCGTCACCCTCTGCCTTTGAATTTTCTTCAGACATAGCGGAAAAAACCTTGGAACTATGAAAAATACAAACAATGTTATGAAATCCTGCATGTATGAGTTTACTGCTTCAGAAGGCACGTGGAGAGAGCATGGCCGTTGGATGGCATCATCCAACGGTCGAGATTGACCAGAATGAGCCGAAAGGAAATGGGGGAAGGAATTAAATCGGAGCTGTCGATCGCGCAGAGATCGACGGTCGAGAGTGGAGGCGAAAAGTCAAATCGGGGGAATCAGGGTGATGAACTTTGGGCCATCGATATCCAGATCAGATCGACGGCGGAGACGCTTTCACGAAATGCGTCGTACCTTCGTTATCACACAGGCATCTTTGGAGAGCGATCACTGTCAGATGAGCAACCTCAGATCAGACAGTGGATGTCAATATCACATCGGGTCCACCTCCGATATTTAACGCGCGATGAACGATGGTTTTTGAAAATGGGCCCAAGACACGTGGCAGCCGGTGTATGGAATCAATACGAAATAGAAGACACCACCGCACACTCAAAAGCGGTGCGATGAAATCCGCTTGGTTTTGCAGCAGTAAGTTTATGGTGGGGACCACCGGGGAAAGAGATCGTGCGCCGCCGATCTGTAGATGAGATCGACGGTGCAGAGCGACTAAATTTTTGCACTGGCGGAGAATTTTAAAATATAATAAAAACCAAAAAAATTATATAAACGAAGGTTCAAACTTTGGGGGGCGAAATATTAATTCGAAGTGGGCAGGTGCCCGACTGCGGGGCCGTGGGTTACATGGAAAGCCATAAGACCGAGGTTTATGGATGAAGAGCTAATCGGCATGGGGCGATGCGATAAGCGCTAATAAGGCTAGTGCTTGGATCCAACACCAGGGCGCATGGAGGGTAAGGGTTAAAGACTTAGCCCAAAGGGGCTTAAGTCTATAATATATAGAAAATATGATTTTTATAGATTTTCAATGGTTTTCAAAGGTTTTGAGGGTTTTGATAAGGCAAGAAAGGGTCTTAAACCTTATCAAAGGGATTTTGATGAAGGGGAAAAGGGGAGAAACATGAAAATGAGGGATTTTCATGGGAAAAAATGAGGTTAGATTTGGAGGTGGAAAGGAGGGGAAAAAGGTGTTTGTAGCAGTTTTTCTTCATGTAATGACAATAGAATTTCTGAGTTGAAAAGGGGAAAAGCAATGACGATTATCCAAGGGATAGGATATTATCAAAAGACTTTAAGCATCAACATTTTTAGCAATGAAATTGTTTCTTGAAGGCTATCCAAAATCATTTAGCCACCACTTGATATGACAAAATTTATAGGTGGCTAACACTTAGCTTGGACTAATCGCGAGGCATTTCCATCTTGGGAAAAGCTTCACATTTGCAACAGCATCACCAGAAGTGTTCTTGACAAGGATCATGTCAAGAAACAAAGATTGGCATGGGCAAGAGCCTTTTTGCATGAGCTCACAACGCTGACACTTGGGATCAGGGTAATATACATGGATCCATATATCATCTTACTTCCAGCCTATGATAAGAGCATTGTGTTTACATTTTCTGATTTACATACTCTTATCATTATGTGGCAGTGTATGGTTCGTCAAAGGGGCAGATTTTTCATATTGCTCCATGAGCAAAGTGGGGCCAAACCATATTATGGAGACAACCATCTTTCACATGGACTTGGGAAAATGTTTTTCCATTCTACACATGTCCAGCTAATTCATATGATTAGCATTGTATTTCAAAACATTTTGCCTTGTACATTTCCAAAGCAGCAGTTTGCAAAACTGTGTTATGCACCCTTGGGAGACTGTTGGTACTTTCTAGCACCATTGAAACCATCAGTACTTCCTTTATTTTGATGATGAGCATGTTCCCATTTGCTGATATTGTCCATATTATTATTGGAAGCTTGATCGGAAGATTGACACATGAGTTTAGTGTGTCCTTGAAGGAAAATGATTCCCACAGTTTATGCATGGCATGTTCTAAGGGGAACATGAGGAGAGACATGGCCACCATAGCCACTTATTTTCCTTCTTTTCAGGTGGGCCATGAGTTTGATGATGATATCCATCCATTGTATATATATGGGCTTGTATTTGATTTTGTATTGCTGATTCACTCATCTATTTACTATTCAGTAGTAGAGGTGATATTTCTTGTACAATGCTTGCCATGTTATTTTCTGCAGCTACAGTGGATGAGGTTACGTTGCAGCCCTATGAGACATTGTTTGTACCTTGATTCACATGGTATAACCTACAGAAAACATTTCATTGGGGCATTCTATGATGATCATGTCCTACTCATCATGGATGAAATGTCTTGGGCCAGCCAGATTATCATTGATGGAGGAGAGATCCTTGGAGGATTGCTCTTCATTTTGCCACTTGAGGGCAATAATTTTGCAGCCCATGGTCAACACACACTCTACACTTATCATAATTGGAGAGGAGGACAGCATGGGGCAAGCTATGAGGCTTTCCATATTCAGATTTGTAGCCCACCTTCATTTCTGGAGCTCAAGGTGGAGGGAGATTTCTATGAGTTTCCATGTTGGGAGGCAGCTTATGTTGTATGGATGATTGCTTGGGGATGGGAGATTCATATGGGGATGATGAGTCCCATTTTATATTAGATCTCGTGCCCCAAGGAGACCCTTAGATAGCCCATTGTTTCCTTCATGGATATTTGTTTCTACATGATAGTTATTTGGGGATGTTCACCACAAGATGGATTGCATATGTTGGAGGGACAACTTGGACACTTGATTGATGATATGGAATCCATTTTTCAGAGGATTTCATCATGTATGGATGCTACAGGGAGATTAAGGGAAAATTTATCAGTCTATCCTTGCACTTGCTTGAGGACAAGCAATCTTTGAGAGGGGATGACTGTAATGTTCCCAAATTTTATGGAACATTAATTTTTGCCATTTTCACATAGGAGATAAATAAAACAGGTAGGAGACCCATTCATTTCATGAATAGGTAATAAAAATACTCTTGGTATGAAGGGGGATCACTTATAGAGTTGGATTTCACACCTCCATGTGTGAAAGAGGACTTTTGCAAGAAGGCTAGGTCCAGTTTGACCAAGTCAAACATCGCAGTGGCATGAGGTGGAGAGCACATTGTGGGCCAGCACAGTGGGATAAGGAGGGAAGCTTCTAGAGGAAGGAAACCCTAATTAGTGGGGTCCATTGAGAGGGAGCTCACATTGTTTAAAAGGAGGGCAAGGTAGCCGTTATGAGACATCTTGAGTATTATTCATCTTTGGTCCGGTGGACTTGCTGCAACTTCCTGCTAGTTGGCAAGAATTGCCGAGGGAATTCATGTTTAGGATTTTCTCTCCTTCTTGAGTAGCTCTTGGAGGATTGCACTCTATTCCCCATATTCAGACATTGTGGTCAAGCATCATCTTCCTTCATCAGCGCAGTTTCAGTTGGAGATTGTGTAGTGTTACCGAGTGTTGCTGGGGAGGTTTTCTATAACACCATCCTTGGCTAGTTTTTCAGAGGAGGGAGCTTCCATCCCCTTGGGAGATCATAAAAGGAGGTTCATGAGCTTATTCCACCATCTTTGGCACCAGGCCAACCACTTACCATCACTGGCAGCGCAGTCCCTCTCTTAGACAACGTTATTCTTCGAGAGCATTTGTTGTGAGGGATTAGCAGACATTTGGAGGGTGAGATATTAGGTGAAGGGATCAGCCTTTCACTTCAGATTTCCATTGGAGGAGGCCATTTCAGATTGTAGATCATATCCAGCCATCTCATCCTATTTTTTTTATGAGTTGCTGCTACCCAGCAACTCCGAAATTATTGTATTTTCCATTTTGTACATGTATTGTGGCCAATCCTTTCCGAGATTGTTGTACTATTGTTTTCAGGGGTTGAGAGCTTGCTCCCCCTCATTTCTTGAGCTATTAGTGTCATATAATTGTATTTCCATTTTATATGATGCAGTGTCTCCATATGACTACACAGTTTTAGCCATGGCTCTCTTTATGTAGAAGTGTGCCTTCATCTTCATGTACAAGACTTATTGAGGCTTTCATTGCCTAACTTGAGTGATTGAATCCTCAAGCATTGTACTCTTTTGCTGCTGAAATATACATTTATTGGCTATTTGTATCTTCATATGTGTTGGCTCATTAAAATAACGCTACTACTCCATTGTAAGTTCATACATTGTTGCAGCCCCATTCTTTGGGCAGTTTCTGAAGGGAACTACGTGTGGTAGGCTTATCTCACCACCCTAGGAGGATTTATTTGATCCCAATCCTTGGATTTTTGTCTTAGACACATTGGTCTAAGGGATCCAGGTCTTGGTATCAAATCTTGCTGCCTCCATTTCTGAAAAATGCGTTTTCCAGCCATGGATTGCTAGCTATTCCTAAAAAGGATCATTACAGAGCCATACATCATTACTGTCATAAAACATACTCATAACCAACATATAAAAAACATAAATAATAAGGATACAATAGCCATAAGTTACACATATGAGCCAGTACATTTACACATAAAATACCAAGGAAATGAACTCTTATTAATGAATGCAAAATCTAACTAGGTTTGGGACTTGCAGCAACCATAGATTGGTTGAACCAAATCTCTCTTCTTCCAATCGCCCCCATGCCATATTCCAAGCATGAATGTAGGACAGAAAACCAAACAAATTCACCAGGGATTCCCGAGGCTAAACCACCTCACACTCATCAATAGAACCAGGCTTTACTGCAATCGTCATCGGATCACTAGGCCATAAACAAGCATGAATGCCACTAGATTTCTCCACCTACATCGTGAGGAATTTTCATGTATCCTAGTCTCTAGGATTTACCGTAATACACAGTTTGATCTAGGGATCACTGGGCCATAATGGAGACACCACACTCCAGGCTTTACCGTATAACCAATCATTCACCAGGAAAGGATTCCTAGGCTTGATCAAGGGCAACCACCTCTAGGTTTTACCATATATCTCGCCATTCACTGGTCGAGGATTCCTAGGCCCACCGAGGCACAAAATACCTGGCTTTACCACAACCCACAATATAGTTCAAGGGTTACTAGGCCATTGGCTTTACCACAATCCATAATCTGGTTCAGGGATCACTAGACCATGTGTTCTTTCATTCAAAGATCCAATTCACTCAATTTCCAATCCATCTGGAAATCTATCTTAACCAAAACATGAGAACCACATCACTCCATGGATATTTATAAATGGCAAGGAAAGGTTGAAGAACACTATCAGACCAGGAAAAACCCATGCTAGTGACAACAAGAGAACCAAGAACACACATGCATAACCATGCATGCCAAATCTAGCAAGGAAATCACACATGAAAATTGATACTTGCAAGTAGACTTGTTGTAGCTGCTTGAAATTTCTCTTCCTTTCTTGAACTTTGCTTCCTCTCTGCCTTATTTTCCTTTCTTGATGCAATTCTAAAGTGCTCCAAGAAAACTCTAAGTGTCCAAGAGTGTGAGAGAGAGGGAATAAAGAGATAGCTACAAATATGAACTGACAAAAGGTACCAACTGATACTCATAAGCCTTTTTATTAATGAGGCCTTTGTTTTCTTCATTTTCCATTATTTTCCTTCATTTTCCTCCTCACGTGAAACTTGTGGCATTTCACCTTCCTTTTCTCCTATTTTCCATTATTTTCATAATAAATATCCAAAAATTCCATTTTGTATTTCCAAAGCCTTTGTCATTTCCTTTTCCAATTTCCTTAGCCATAATAACCAAAATGAACACTCACAATAGGATGTTTTTCCCAACATTTAGCTTGGAATAAGTGTCCCATAACCGTGGTTATTATTTTTCCTTTATCAACTTTTATTACATGTAATTTTCACTAGGGTTGTTACAAACTCTTTGACAGTCCTCTCTATTTTTAAAATAGGTCATAAAGAATCCCTTCGAACATAAATAGAGATATGTATTTGAGGGCCAAATTCAATGCAACCATTCCCAAAGCACAAATGTTGATGGCCAGAGCCCATTATATATATATATATATATATATATATATATATATATATATATATATATACATATATGGCATTCCACTCATAAGCTAAGAAAAAAAGAATGGATTGGGAATCTTCCACCTCTAGATTTGGAATATCTTATGCTTGTCCTACAATGAAGGTTGGCCTTGAGATATCTTTCGAAGTCAGTTGCTAGAACCCTAACTTCATAACATCATTAAAGGATCATGACTAAGAGGAAGAGGGTTCACCCCTGCCTTAGCTCCTTGATTCAATCTTGATTATAGGATGATTAAGGCGTCCTTGGATATACCATAATCTTTGAGAAAAATCTCTTCCTAAATCTCCCTAACACCATGTAGGAGTTGCATTAAGACGGAAGGGACTCTTGTTCGATCTTGAATTCTAGTTGCGAGTATAGAGATAAAGTCAAATACTTTCACCTACAGGCAGAAGGCACTCCTTGAGAGTAGCCTTAGGAAGATAAAAAATCTCAAGAGAACTTAAATGATGGCATCAGCTTGGAGGAGGGAAGAAACTTGTTTCAAAATAAATTCCCCGTGGTTTAATAGTTCTATCGCAATGGAACCAAAATGAGGGAGCTTTAGAAAAAGGGAAGAATCTTGAAACTAAAAATCCCCAAAAGACATGGTAGTGACTAAAGGCTTTAGGGTTTCTATCGTGATCCGTAACTTTCATATCATTGCTCCTACCCTTTTTTATTGAGGTAATGTTTTCACATTTTGAATGTATTTATCTATAAAGTATGGATTACCTTTTTTAATTTTATTTTTTTCTAAAATGCTTATTTTTATTTTGAATGGCGTTTTTATTTTATTTCCAATTCATTTTCAATGTTAACAAATAAAAGAATTAGGTAAAAATGCAATATATTATTTACTTTTTGAAGTGCGTATATATTAGCTTTTGAACAAGAGATTACATGAAAATTTGAAGGGTTTAGTTTAGTCAGTCACTAAGGATACCCGACCAAAGCCAAAAATAAACAATTTTGGGAGAGGCAAGAGACAAAACACTAACCAAAGATTCAAAATACGAAATACATATACTGATAGTTGGGCCTTTAAGTCCATGAGAGAAAGCTAAAGAGACATAAAAAGAGATAAACTAGAGACATAACAAGTAATACCAGACTAGGAAGAGGGGTATGAAATTGTAGCAACATCCTGGATCAACTCCTTGATGTCGAGTGAGCAACTAGAAGAAAGAGGGATGTCGAGGTGCTTCTCAGTGCAATCCATCCGATGATATAAGTCTTGCAGGTGTCGATTTTTATGTTCCATGGAGAGGAGAAAGCCCTCTATATGTGCATGTCAATCCATTAGAAAATTTTCCTAATAAAAAAATTCATATTTCATATATTGGTTGAAATGCCCACATGTGTGCCTTTTATTAGGTGCCCAATTAGTTGAATCGGTCATTACTTTTGTGTCTAAGAGAAGTTATTGTTGATTGGTTTCTTCCCTTTGAAGTGAATATTTTTTATCTAATTTTTATCATTCGGTCGAGAGGTGCTCTCTAGCCCAGTATGGTAGAGACGTTGTAACGTAATGTAATGTAAAAATTTTCACTCTGTCAAAATAAAATAAAAATAACCATGTTAAGTGGGTATAGCTCGAGTGGTAGGGAGGATTTTATATTATCCTCCCCACCCAAGTTCCAAAGTGATCCTTTTTTTTCGAGGAAATATCCAAGTAGATCCACTCGAAGGGATCACATCCCTTCGGCTTATTAGCAGAGCTTGACCCCCAGGGTGTCGAGGAGAATTGACTTCGTGATCTCCCATTAGGGAGGTTCTTTAAGGACAGGAACTCGACCAATTGAGCTAACTCTCAAGGCTTAGTCCAAAGTGATCTTTTCCAAATAATCATTTCAATTGTGATTGATGTTTCTTTGAGATTTTTGTTACACGTGATTCACTAAAATCTCCTTTCATCAACTAAATTCTTGCATTTTACCCAGAAGTGATTCAGTAGAATTTTATATTTTAAATTACATTGTAATGTTTCATTTTCAATGGATATGAATTTTGTTCATTTTTTGTAAACAAGATGTTGATGTTGTACCTAATCCCCAAATATAAAATAAAATTAAGTAAAATAATGTAAAGAAACATAGATTATAAATAATAAATATTAAATTATGTGTTAATGTGAGTTATATAATAAATATTACATGAAATCGATAACAAAACAAAAACCCCTATTGCTTTTTTAAAAAACTATAACCTTGAATTTGATTAGTATAATCCTACGTCTAGAGTCCAACATAATTCCAAAGTTACAAAAAAATGCTATGTACTATTGATGAGACCCTTGGCCATATATCTAATCTATATAACAACATAACATTTTCATGTGTTCTACTTTTTACAATATATGCAAAGTAAAAAAAAACATCCAAAAATTTTACTACTCTATCGTGAATTTGATCATTCTCAAGTATGATTGATGTCTCTCTTCTTTGAAGTTTCACCTTGTATCTCCAAATTTAAATATGGGAGAAGATGAGAAGAATTATTTTTTGGATTGATAGATAAATAAGAGGATGAAACTCTTGTTGACTTGTAAATTTCATTTCTTCCATTTAGATCTTTAACACACCTATCACATACTCCATGCTTTGTATATGTTGCTTTTGACTTTTTAGAAGATCCATTGAAGTTGTTTGCTTAGTTTTTAAAAGGGATTATTGTATATGTAGTTATTGAATTTATATTTTCATTACCATGATGTATTTAGGCTCCGAAAAATATATTTCTTTTCTTTTTTTGTCTTTGTAGGCTATAATGCTCCAAAATGTATCGTAGAAGTTCTCATACTAGGGATAGGGGAGGAGGAAAGGCTATGGGATTCCATAGTCAATGATGGATGAGCTACTGAACATTCGATATGTGAAATAGAGGAGTCAGGACTATAATTTTAATTTGGAAAAGGCCAAAATGAATTTTGAAAACAATAAAGACAAAGGAGGATGAGCCAAAGGGCACAAAGGGACATAGGATTGCAAGATAAAAGGGACAAGGGGAGACTTGCACCGAGAGAGAAAGGAAGGTTGGGAATTCATAAAAAAATAATGAAAAAGTAGAGAGAACATACCTTCTATTGAATGAAACATTGTGCTTATCTACCACATACTTGTACCATGAATCTCCACTCAAGGGGAATTCCATCATGCTAAGATAAGGTACCTTCATGTTCAACATATCTAGAGTAGATCTCAATTACTTTTCTAGTCAAAGTGCTTTAAAGAATGGATTGAAAATACTTGTAATATGGTTCATTTAATTGTTTAAACTTTTTCTTTGAATTCACATGCTATGGAGCATTGTCACATTCCACGTTGTTGAGTATTGAGTGAGGTTCATTAATTATGGAATTGGATGTAGTTTTTTGTTCCCATTTATTCTAATTATACCTCGCTCCAATTCTATATCTAGGTTTGCAAGCCCATAAGAATTCTAGTTATTGATCCTTAGGACTTGATATGCTTTCCAATCATGAATTTTTCGCAATTATATTCTAATTCATTTGATAATAGAACATATTTAAAATAGGCTGGAATAGTATTATAATGTAGATGTTTGACTATTAGATCGGAGTTCCCCACAATTATAAGGTTGGATATGTTGAGGGATGAAGCTTCTTTTACTCCTTGGCATGTTGCATACACTTGAGCTTTATTATTGGAAGATCCACTAAGGCTTTAGAATAATGACAGTCATTTGGGGTGCATGAGAACCCTCCGCCCCCCCCTCCCCCCTCCCACCCACACACACCTACCACCCAAAGATTACATTTTGAGACTCTATCAAAGCATAACATGTTCTTTGTTGATATTTTATCCATTCAAAAAATTCCTATGGGAGGATTTTAAGCTTGCAGATTCTATTCAGTGGAGGGAGAGAGAAAAGAGGGGAAGGGTTGAGCTTGAGATTGGATATCCATGTTTATTCTTGTCTATATACATTTTGGGGACCTATGGATTTTTTATTTTTAGAAATTAAATGTTCAATCACGAGGGAGATGGCTCTTTCAGCTATTGTTAGGGGCTAGGATTTTATGCCCTAGAATATATCTATGTTTCTTGCAAACAATATTTTCCAACATATAAATTTAGGAAGGGCTTGCGATATTATTTTGAGCAAAGGTTTTCCAAAGAAAGTTTCAATGTAGGATTTAGGCTAGATATCAGAGAATTTTTGGATGTTTAATGGCCTATTGTGTATTGGAGATAATTCCTTTAAAGTCGACTATAAGAATTGAGAGGAAAATTTGTAGGAAATAAAAAGGCAAGGACTAGATTCATTGTTCTCGAGATAAAGAGCTCAAATTGAAGGAACTTGAACCCTTCTTTTTATAATATCTTTATTTGCGAAGAGATTTATATGGTCTAGGATTCAAAAAAATTGTTATTTTGGGTATTCTGTCAATTTTCCATATTTGTTTACATATTCATGCATTGGGAGGGAGACCATCTAGGAAAAAAATAACTCATAACCATTTCTAACAATATATCTAAAGTCTCCACATACTCTACTATCTTCCTTTTCAATATTTTTTGGAGTGAAACCAACTAGATTGGAGATAAGTCTGCATAAGCGACTAAAGGCCATATGGGATCAAATCTAATTTCCAACATGTTCATATTCTTTTGGTTCTCCAAACATAAATATCATACAAGTAATTTCCTCCATTATTTTTCATCTAGTTTTTGAAGAAATTTAGAGATTGTTCAATGTTCATAGGGGGGTATCCAAGAATATTATCTTCCCAAATATTTATTTGTTTGTCATTCCTAGAATCCAAGTAATTTTGTAGGAGATTAGAGGAGAATATATATAGAGGAGCTTCCAAATTATGGATCTTCCTTTATTGTAATTAATAGATTCACAACAATTACTTATTTCTCCCTAGATATTTTTGGTGGATTACCTATTTTCCACCAATCATATTGCTTTGAAATCAATCTCCACAACAATTTATCCCCCAACACAATATTTATTAATGAAGGATCCCTTATTCCAAGCTCAACCATACTTTTTGAAGTGTGAAAAACCCCTCAATTCACTAGATGGTAATTTTTTTAATTTGTTTTACCTTATTGCCAAAGGAATTTCCTCAACTCTTACATTATACCATTTTGAACTGTCATCGAGGCTAATAGTGTATATATTTGGAATATCAAAAGGTATTAAAGAACTAACTTTTAAAAAATCAATATCCTTTCTAGATTTAGCCACTACAATCCCCATTTTTTTTTGTATCTAGAGGAATCAACAACTAGGATGGTCTCATACTCGCATGACATGGGGGTCGATTATAACCGCTACCACTATAACCTCTAGGTGCCTCTATATGTCCCTTCCATAAGCACAGGTGAATCAGGGGGGATTGAAGCTCAAACCTCCTCACACATAACATTCCAATTTCACGACCATCACCAATTGAGCTGCCCCTCGAGGGCTAACCACTTCAATACCCATTGAGTGAATATATATTTTAGTTGAGAAATAAGAGGGAAGCTATTATACATTAATTAACAATGCAATGGAACACATAAAATATTGTGAAATCACAACCACAGAAAATCGTAAAATAAGAGAGACACACATACATGTGGTTCACCCAATTTGGGCTATGTCCATGGAGAAACAGTCAAGCCTTCCTTTTATATTGTCCAACAAAATGAAGAGATACAACCTACAACAAATTCATTGTATTTTCCTCTTTGATCTCACACAATCTCCTCTCTCTTTCTTGCATAGAATAATCATGCATAGTCGCTATAAAAACTGCTCAAATAAATTGAGGGTTGCCTTATAGGGAAAAAAAACCTTAAATTTACATAACTTCTACTGCCAGATCATTTTCCTAATGAATGACCCATATTGACTATGAAATTACAATATTTTACATGGAAATTTGTATCAAATTTTTTCTTCGGGGGGAACCCCCTGCCAGGGGGGGCTCATAAAATCGTCATCGCCCCCCTGGACCCCCCTAACAACGATCCTACAGGTAGTGTTTCCACCTTGTTAGGAACTAGGGTCCAACGTGACTAAAACAAAACCTATGAATCAAGAAGATAATTAGGCTCCACACCCAATAGACACAAGAGGGATGAGGAAAAGGCTTAAGGTAGATTGGATTCCTAAATTCTATAAGTAACTCCAATTGTCTCGAATAGGCAAGTGAAGAATCTTTTATATTGCTACTTGAGAGAGATTGCATATATTCCATGTGTAAAAATGGAATTCCTAAGTTGATTTATCCTCCTAAAGTATTCAAAAAGCTTTGTAAAATCAATTTAAAATTGTTAGTAATGATAATCGAGGAGCCTCCAAACATTAAAGTGCCATTCACGACTTGAGCTTGATTGATGCTCTTTATTCCTTTGACAAATATTATCGATGATCTTTATTCCTATGTTATTGGATACTATCTTTTGTATTATTTCCTTATGTATATGTTCTTCATTTTAATGTTCACTTGTCATCTATGATGTCATCTTTATCCACTTCCCACCCAATTCATAGCTCACTCAAAAGTTGTGTCCCCTGTGCAAACAAAAAAATCCTAGGACACACATCTCATGAGATTGACACTTTTTAGTTTTCCACCCTCCTTGATAGACTTGTCCTTTGTTCACTATAGGCCATCTTTGTCCAACATCAAAGTAATGAAAGATTAGCCATCAAAATGCAAAAATAGTTCATACAATTTAATGATAGTTAAATCTATTTAATATGGAAAATTTCATAGTAAATAGTTACTCAAAAATTTGAATAAGAAAAAGCTCAAATTGGAAATAAATAATAGATCTCTAAAAACATTAGATCACATAGTTGATCAAGACTAAAATCATTTTCATATCAAACAAAAGTGAAAAATATGAAACAAATCTATTATTAAAAAGAATAAAATTTGCATTACAAATAATAGTATTTGAATACAAATTGATAAAACCTAATCTCCTTTCTCTATTTCTTATCAGATCTCCAACAGTCCTTCAAAACCATGAGCTCTGCCAATGGATACAAGAGTTGTAATAGTGCAATCTCTGCCTCAAAAAAAAAGACTAGATCTTGAAAAAAAATCCCCAAAAACTCAAATCCGAGTATTCCTCTCTAACTAAACAATAATTCTCCCTACAAGATCTCAATAAGCTTCCAATTTTCAGATAAGTGGAACCCTTTTCTCCTTCTCAAAACTCATATTAATAATTTATAAAAAATCCCAAAAAGGAGAATTATTGGAAGTGGTTAAGATCCATCAATTTTAGAGCTACCATCCTCTTCTTTTTTCTTTGTTACTTCATTCCTATTGCTACAAATTTTCTTTTCCTTATTTCTCATATTAGCTCTTTGCAAAAAATATAATCAAAATTGAAATGGAAAATCAATTAAAATTGCATATCAAAATTAAAATACCAAAATTGGGAAAACAACATCTCCAACAAATATTTAATTAAATAAATTAAATGAAAAGAAATTTATGCTGCTCAATGATCTCTATCAAAATATCTTTGGCCCAAGAAGGTTGTCTTCGAATGATTTTGTAACAACAAAACTTTTGGCTCATGAAATTCCCAAAAAAAAAAATTAGAAAATTGGTTTTTGTTGCAAATTCTGAACTCCAACTTCTGCTAAATTTTAGGCATATGAAATCTTCAAAATTGTTTGATTTAATTTTTTCATATTGTTCTGCATAATTTTATTTTTCTAACAAGTCGTCCTAGGCCTCATTTGTCCTAGTAGTAGAATCTTGCAAAGTCTGAGTTCAAAAATGAAAAGAGTGCTGGAAAATTCATTGTTTGAGAAAAACTCTAGGCTTTTATTAAAAGATTTGTTTTCATTAATTTAAATTAATTAAATAATTTTATGAATCTTTAAAAAATAAAATATGTATAAATTAAATTTAATACAATTTTCCCCGATGGGGGTATCAGAAAGTGGGATCCAGACGTCACATGAAGAATGACATTTGGCATAAGGTATGAGCAGAGGAGGGCAAGCATTCAGCCCCTCCATCACAATGTGGTGTATTTCTCTACATTCGAATGTGTGAAACATATTCCTTCACCAGTGTGCAAAGGAGTTATACTATCTCGTGGATCAATGGCGTTGGAGTTACGGTGGTTAATTAGTATGGTGCAAAGAGCAGTATGGGTGTTTTTTGGCTCCTTGACGGATACAAATTTACCTATGTTCTCATTTCTTAGGGTCGTGTGTATATGGTGATGGTATTCCATTTATCGCTCCTATTGCAGGCTCAATAAGGTAACATCTCTTTCCCTATTTCTCTGAGGGTGAGACTTTCCCTTTAATTCCTTAGCCGAAGGGTGTGTTTTTCGAAGCATTGGTCAGTTTTGGATGTTGATGTTTTGGGCCTGCGCGGTTTCTTTCTTTGGAATTCCGAGTGGTTGTTCTTTGTTTATTATGTAAGCTGTTTGTTACTTTTATAAGTGCCTCTCGGGATTCTGGTGGTGGCAACTTTGGTCAGGCGGCGGTTTTATTTTTGGTGTTGTTTTCGCTCTCTGATGTAGGAATTGCCTGACTTTTCCTTCCTAGGGCCGCTGATAAAATATTTCCCTTCGGTGAAGCACAGTGGATTTGGTGTTGGTAGGGTTTGTGTGATCCTGAACTTCTAGTTCTTCTTGTTCGCAGCTGGGAGGTGTCCTTCTGGGTTTTCCAAGTGAGGGGTTGTCTACAAGTTCTAGCCTAGATTTGTGGTTGTTTAGTGGCGAATTTGGGTCGAGGTGACCAACGGCGTTGGGTTACCCTGCCTTCTTTATCTGTTATGTGAAATGTTTGATTTCTAGTGCATGGTGGCTGATTGGTTTTATGTGTCGTTGTTGGGTGTGTGGTGCTGAGTTTGATTTGGTGGTCCTTGGTGTGGATTGGGGTTAGCCTCCAACATGAAGCCAAGTTTGTGCTCCTTGCGTGCCCCTGTTCAGGAAAATATAGAATCATCTGGTCTCGTGGAGGTTTCAATTGCACCGGATGGAGTCTGGGGTGGAGGTGTGAGAGCAGGTGGTGATAGTAGCAGATAGGGTGTTGGAATTGTGCGTGGCAATTGGCGTGGTGGTCGTGGTGCACATGGTGGGAGAAGGTCTTCGGTTGGTCCTGTGGTTGGTAAGGGTAGCAGGATTCTGGCTCAAAGTGGTCGTGGAGCGAGCAATGAGCATAGGGGAACGAGACGTGGTCATGTCTCGAGCACTCGGGGGCGGAGCAACAATCTGGCTGGTGAGGGTTCAGTTGGACGCACAACTGCTAGGCGTGCTGGGAGAACTACAATGCTACAAACAATGGTCCAATGTGTCATAGAAATGTTGGAATCTCATGATAGGGCTCGAAGGGAGGAACATGAGGCAGTCATAGCCAAGCTAGAGCAAATCCATTATTTTCAATGCCATGTCTATGAAAGAATTTTGGTTGTCTGGCGTGGACAGAATCTGTTGACTGAGAAGATCGAAAAGCTAGAAGTGTGGCTTGCTCACTTTGAGCAGTATGTTAATTGCTTGTATCATCCTCCTCCTCCTCTAGGAACGGGGCCATATAATCCTGCTTCAATCACTTATGATGACTGATTATGATAATTGTTGTCTTTCTAGTTTTATTTGTTTTCTGGTATGTAAGGCCTATAAGGTTGTGGATCTCTTCGTTGGGAATTTTGCTTATTGTATGTAGCATGGTTCTAGCATTAGTCAACAAACCTGGTCGGAGTGAGACCAAATGCATTTTAACACTTTTGGATATCCATTTTAGTAATGAAAAAACTTCGACTTAAAAAAAAGACAATTTAAAAATTAAAGTAATTAAAATATCCATGAATTAAATAATATATCAAAACATTAATTATATACAAAACATTACCCAAAATCGTAAAAGGTTTTCCTAAAACCAAATATATGGTTTGAATGAGTCATGGAATGTATCTATGAGAGGATAAGGATATGGGAGGAGACCCAGATGGGAGTAGGACCTCTTTCCCATAATCATAAATAACAAGGCCACCTTTTAATGCTAAGTCCCTAATCAAACCTTCCACTTGGCTCTCATAGCACCTCCACTATGATGATGTCGTCCCGATGCTTAGAGTTTGATACTTTTTATATGTATTCGAATTGAAACTTTCAAGGTCACCGGAGCGGGATGACCTTGGAAATACTTGTTTGTTTTTTTAAATTTTAATGTTTTGATTATAACATAATTTTTTATATACACAATATAGTTTTAATATATATAAAGTTCTTTAATATGGTATTATGGAATAAAATAATTAATCAAATAAAAATTGAAAATTAATTAAAGAAAGTAAATGAATATTTAAAAATTAATTGAAAAATCTAATTAATCTAGATCAGATGAATAAAATAATAATATTTACAAATTAAAAATTAATCTAATTAATTACAATTAGTTAAACAAATTAATAAAATAATTTGATTTACATATTAAATTAATAAAATAAAAGTAAAATGCATTTTGTATATACTTGAGTCTAGGTGGTGAAAATCACTCATATATTGAACAAACGTCATTTCAAATCATAACTCCAAATTTAGCAAAATTAGATTCGTTAGGAAGAAAGCGAGAAATCGCACATAATGAAGCAATCAACGTGGAAAATCAAGAAAAGTAAAAATTTCCCAAAAAATAAGCACGGAATCATAGCATAAAGGTAGAGATATGACCAAAATTTGCATAGAGGGCCCCCATTATTATTATGAAGATAATAATGTAAAAAATGGAGGTTTTTGTTGTACCACAATAATGACGACACACGGGGAAGAAGCGGTTATCTTTGGTTAAAAAGGTAATGAGTCCAAATTTACCAAAAGGTTGAAATGATGAATTATATCAAACCTTTAGACAATGAAACATTTCCCATGGGTCCCACATTAATTTATCAAGCAATATAAGTTCTGAAAACATAAGTACTTGAAATAAATTGAGTCTAAAACTATGAATCCATGTTTTTGTAGGGGAAAATAGTTAATTTTAAGTTTAACTCGTGTGATTGACAGAAGAGGTACAGATAGGAAGTATCGAATAAAGCATATATCCATCAATATAAATTGTCTCTGACATTACTTCGTTGCCAACGAGCCTGGTCAGTACCCCAAAGATGCATTGGATTAACATTGCCCCACTACCAGCAAGATTGGTCTATACCCCTGCGAGTTTGCTAGTACTTCCTATGCTTCTCCTTTTGATCACCCTTTTGATAATTATATTTTTGAGCTAAGTTATAATGTAGCTGAGTGAAATGAGTGCGATTGTAGAAGAGACTAAATAAAATGGATGTAATACTTTCAAAAGGTTGACTCCCACATCTTTTTCTTCAACTATCAGCCTACAGAATTTTTATGTGAAGTGGGGGAATGGGTGGGATTCATTGAGTTAGACTCCAACCAATTATTTCCTTGAAAAGACAGACTATATTACTTGGGAAAGATGAATGTTCCTCTATGGGAAAAATAATTAAGGCAAGAGGACTCATAATTCAAAAAAGATGTCCCTTTAAGGTAAATGGAAATCCATGAAATGGATAGAGTAAAAAATTCGCATGTATGTCGAGCAATGTTGGGTAAAACAATTATTCCATATAAATCTTAGTAATATCACGAAAACCAATCCCAAGCAAAGGTGAAATCATCACTCCAAAAATTGAAAAAAAGAAAGAAAGGAGATGCAAACTAAAAGAAAAATGTTGAATGAAAAGCCAAAATTGAAAGAAAATCTCAACAAGACGTTTTATGAAGAATATTTCATCAAAAGAACAAGTATGAGGGACAAAATTTAAGTTTTTATTAAGTTAAAATCTTGTTAAGTTGTCTTACAAAGTTGTAATTGCTTAAACTTTTTTTCAAACAAAAATTCTAACTCTAGATAGCAGTTATGACAAAAAATGAAGCCAAATAAGAAGTGTCTCCCCTTGAAAATTTCTGTGTTTCAAAACTAAGCCTGCATGAAAACATCGTAATGATTTTCTAATAAAAATAAGGCTTTTGAAACAAACTAGAGGTTTAGAGATCCTCGTTTTAGCTGATTTGTAAATCGATCAACATCATAATTGCTTTCCCTAATGTGAAACCAAGGAAAATTAGGAGAACGAATTCCAAATCTAAGCAAGTAGGGGTGCAAATTTTTCAAATCAATCCTTGAAGACTTGTAAAAATAGAGATTTAGACCAGCAAAAACTAAAAAACAAAACTAAAACAAAAAAAATAAAGAGGATGATAATAGATGAAAATGAGCATATGAGACTTACCTTAAAGAATTTTGTTAAGATTTACCTGAAATATACCAGTCTTATCCAAAAGGTAACTTCTTATTTTGATTGAAATTAATAGTATGAAGAAGTTGCATTCTATGAGGGTTTCATTTTCCCAAAATCATGAACTTATTAAATCTAAACTAGAGCAAGCATTAAGTTGAAAAAGACTCATTCATGTTCAAGGAATAAAGAAAAAATAACAATCATTAGAAACAAGAATGAAAATTTGTAAAAAAAATGCTTTGCTTTACGTTGCATCTCGTTATTCCCTTTGCTTATACAAATATCATATCATCTCCAAAGTGTTCAACAATCCCATGGTATCAATTCAAAATCCCAACCTATGTACTAATTTATATAAATATGGTGATGGCTTTAACCTTCGCATGATCAACTTTAAATTGGATAGATATAAACATAATTAAAATACAAGGGAATCCCCAAATCAAAATATTTAAACAACAATCCAACTTACTTGTGTGCAATTACTAATTTGTTGTGTAATATAACCATTGATCGAGCATGACAAGCATTGCATTTTTTATTAAAACGAGTAGTGTTAGTAGGCATCGTGGGTGCTTGCATCATCCTGGTAGCCCAAACCTATTAATAATGAAATATGTGTAATAAAGAATCAGGCGGGATGAATGGAGCAAGCGGATGTGGAAAGGAAAAATTCCAAGCATCCAATGGGAAATCAAAGAAAGAGTGATGCACGTGAGCCGCAAATAATGAGTTGTCTCAGCGAAGACGTCCCGACTCTTTTAAATGAGTGAACACAGGTAAGTTTTAGGGTAAGAAGGATGGGATGACGTGGAAAAGGAGTGGAAAAAAGGGCAAATCAATGAAATCAAGTAGTAAAAAATGGGGGCCCATGAACAATGTGCTTTTCTCGCGCTTTTTATCTCGGCACTTATTAAAGTTGCAAGCAATGTAATTTCCAGGCTAAAAGTAGCGGGTTATCGTGTAAAGTGTAATACATGAAAATAAAATAAAAATAAATCAAAAGACATGAGAAATATGTTGAGTATGTTATGCAACCATCTCACAAAATATAAGAAAAGATAGATCAATGACTTAGAAATTAGCCTCTTCGATGGGGAAACCTCCTTTACAATACATAAATGAATAATTCTTGGATGATTTAAGTGATAAGACATGCTTGGTATATAGGAGTCTAATGGGTCACAATATAATTAGAGCTTACATAACAATGATAATGTAAGGGCACAACAATAACAATAGTGGGTTTCTATGGGGAACAACAATAACAATAGGGGGTTACACTATCAATAACAATAAGGCGAATGCAATAGTATTATAGGGACCTAACCTGCCCCTCTCCTTCAAAAAAAGTGTTGTCCTCAACGCTTGAGTAGTTCTGGATGCTTTTGTATAAAATTCTCATCCTCCCATGTGGAATATTCAACAGGTAAATTCTTCCACTTAATGAGATACTTTGAAATTAATCAATTTCATAATTGTCGGGTTCTTGTTTCCTTGACTGCTTCAGGCTCAAATATGAGTTTTTCTTCTTCATCAAGTTCTGGAAAAATTGTTTGAACTGGGAGCCTGTCACTGATAACCTTTTCTAAGCATGAAAGATGGAAAACTAGGTGTACTCATGGAGATGTAGGCAGCTCCAATTTGTATGTCATAGTACCAATCTTTTGCAACACCTTGTAAGGACCATAGTATTTGGGTGATAAATTATTATCCTTCTTAGCTTTTTTTAGGGACATTTGTTTATATGGTTGTAGATGTAAAAATACCTAATCGCCTACATCAAAAATTCTTTCACTGCGATGTTGATCTTCATGTTATTTAATTTGATTCTGCAGAAAAGTGAGATTATCCTTTAAGAGTTTTAGAAACTATTGTTGATGCTCGATGTGATCTTCCACTACTTGAACCTTGGAATTTTATCTTAAATATGATGTGATAGATTGTCGATGATATCAATAAAGAGTCGTAAATGGGGTCATTTTTTCTACAATATGGAAGAAAGTGTTATACCACCATTCAACTAGAGGTAACCACTTTACCTATTATGTTTGTTTATCATATGCAAAGAAACGAAGACATCCTTCCAAACATTTGTTCGTTATCTCAGTTTTCTCGTCAGATTGAGGATGATAACATGATCTATGAGTAAATTGAGTACCAAGACAAGAAAATAATTTCGTCCAAAAAAATCCAATGAAAAATTGGATCTCCGTCACTTACAATATTCTTTGGGTTTCCATGTATCTTTTTAATTGTTTCCATAAATGTAGTAGCAACTGTATTAGTTTTAAAAGGATGAGATCATGCACAAAAGTGTGCATACTTGGTAAGTCTATCAACAACCATCATGATGAAAATATTTCCTTCATACTTGGGTAAACATGTGATAAAATCCATTGAGAGCTCCTCCCAACGCTGACTTGGAATGGATAAAGGTTGTAACAAACTCAGGGTATTAATTGTATCAACTTTATTTTGTTGGCAAACCAAGTATTCTGGAAAAACAATTTGAATATCATATTTAAGGCCATACCAAAAAAAATCCTTCTTGACCTTGTGGTAAGTTTTTAAAAATCCTAAGTGCTCTCCGAAGGGAGAGGTGTGCAATTCCAAAAGAATATTTTGCCTGAGTTGGTAATTTTTACAAATATATAAGCAATATTTGTACCATAATGAATCATTTTTCCAGCTAAATGTATCATATATATTGGGATCTTGCTACAACTTTTAAAAGAGTGTCCATACCTCTTCTTCATTCTTCCATTCATCCCTTGCTTCAGTTATCCAATCAAGTTGGATAATAGAAATGGTACAAAGAAATGCTTCCACATCCTCATCCTTTCTCGAGAGTGCATATGCAACAACATTTTGCTTCTCTTTTTTGTAGATGATTTCAAATTCATAACCCAACATCTTTGTGACCCATTTTTTCTGCTCTCTGAACATAAACTTCGTTCCAATTTTGTATTTAAGATCATGAATTGCTTTTACCTTGAAGTGTTTTCCCATTAGGTAAGGTCTCCATTTATTTAGTGCATGTAGTATTTCCAACATTTCCTTCTCATAAATAGGTTTGTGTAAATCCTTTCCTTTGATTGGACGACTTTAGAAAGCAATGGGTCTTCCTTCTTGCAGTAAAACAACACAAAATCCATTTCCTTAGGCATCTCATTCACAATAAAGTTTTTGTGCAAGTGTGGTGTAGCTAAGATAGGTTCTTGGCACATTTACCCTTTAATATGTTCAAAGGCCTTAGTTGCTTATGGATTCCAAGAAAATGTATCTTTTTCAATAATTTTTTTAGAGGTATTGATATTTCCCATAATCCTTAACAAAATTGCTATAATACCCTGTCAACCCAAGAAATCCTCGAAGATGCTTTATTGTTGTGGGTATTTTCCATTCCTTAGTGGCTTTAATTTTGTTAGGGTCTACCTTAACACCCTCTTGAGATGCAATATGACCAAAATATTCCACCTCTCATACTCCAAAGAAACATTTAGAGCTTTTTGCATATAATTGTTTCTCCTCCAATAGTTTGAGCACCTTGTCAACATGTTGAACATTATCCTTCCAAGACTTGTTTTAGATTAGTATATCATAAACATACTAACACAAATTTTATAAGGAAGGGTTTGAAAATGGAATTCATCAAACCTTAAAATGTGGAGGGTGTAGGTGCATTAGTAAGGCCAAAATGCATGACCAAAAATTCATAATGACCCTCATGAGTTCTGAATGTTATTTTCATAATGTCTTCAGTATTCATTCTAATTTGATGATATCCTGAACCAAGATCTAGCTTGGTGAAGTAAATTTCTCCATGTAATTCATACAACAAATCATCAATGGCGGGAATGGGAAATTTGTCTTTAATATGAGCTTGTTGAGCTCCTTATAATCCTGACACATATGCCATGATCCATCTTTCTTGTGCAACAATACCACAGGAGCAGAGAAATAACTTTGACTATGTTGAATTATACCAGCCTCTAGCATTTCTGTAACCATACATTCAATTTCACTCTTTTTTGAATAGTGATATTTGTAAGGTCTGATGTTTGGAGGAACACTTCTTGGAGTTAAATGAATAGCATGATCATAATATTGAATAGGTGGGAGGCCTTTGGGAGTCTCAAATACCTTGGAATGATTGTCCAATACTTTTTTGAGATCTGGAGAAATAGTTGATTTCGATGTTTGAACCTCTATTGAGAATAATTGCACAATTACGCCTCGTTTTTATTTCTTCAGAAGATTTTTCTTGCCATTAAAGTTGATTATCTTTCTTGGTTTCCCTGCAATACCCCTTAATTCAAATTCTTTTTCTTAACAAAAATATTTCTAGAGAAGTTCTTGAAAATTAAAATTTATTATCCCCAAATATTGTAACCATTGTACTTGTAGTACAACATCAACACCGCCCATTGGAATGGAAAGAATTGGAATATTCAATACATATTCCCCCATGGTTAGCCTGATATTATGGCACTTTATAGAGCAATTTATAGTTCCGCCATTTGCAACCATCACTTAACACTTTGGTGCTGGATATAGGAAGAAATCTAATTCCTTGGTTATCTTACAACGAATAAAATTATGGGTACTACCAGAATCAATAAAAAATATTACCTTTTTATTCTTGATATATCCTTCTATATTGAGAGTTTGAGGAGTGGTAATTCCTACCAATGCATTACATGATATGGTCGCATTCATTTATTGTTTCTCTGGGGTTCGTTCCTAGTGTATATCCTCCTTTTTTTATGTTTCTTTTTCCTTTCATTCCTCCTCTTCACAATTTATGTAGAATAATTTCTTCTTAGCATACTTATGACCTTTAGTGTATTTACTATCAAAACTGTAACAAATCCCTTTTTCTCTTTTTTCCTCCAATTTTTTTGGTGTCAACCTTGTAGGTTGTGGAAGGCTAGGAGTAGCAACACTTCCATCTTTATAGTTTTGAGTGGTAGAATTCCTTGTTGCCATAATTTTTCTTTCAACTTTTCTTGCCACCCTAAATGCCTTCTCTGATGAATCAAGTTCCCAAAGACAAACCTCATGTTGGATTTTATCCTTTAAATTCCCTATGAAGAAATCAATCCTATACTCCTAAGGAATATCAGTTACCTTGATATTCAATTTTTGGAAGTCCTCAATGTGCTCCGCCACTGAACCCTTTTTTTAAAGATTTATCAATTAGCTAAAGAAGGTGTTTCTCTTTGAATCTTCATAATGTGATGTCGTTTCCTCTGTAAAAATTGACCAAGTGACAAGTGGTTTATCAGAACAAAGCCACTGATACCATACAAACTGATTGGGTTCTAAATAAAAATATGAAATGCATACCTTTTGTGTGTGTTGCACATCATGAAGATCAAAATATTGCTCCATCTGTAGTATCCATGTTACTGGATCCTTACCATAAAACTCCTCATATCGATATTTGGAATGTGGTGTTTCTTATACCCAACATTGGAGTCTCTAAAATCATAATTCATATTCCTTTTGTCCTCACCATGATTTTCATGGATTACCTTGTCACCACTGGGAAGCCTTTCTTCTAGCAAGTTTTCCAAACCTTCTGCTAACCCTTCTATCTTGACATTCATCATTGCTTCCATGTCTGCTTTTAAACCATAATTCAAAATTCCCATGTCCCTTTTTATACCATCTATCTTAACATTCATCATCGCTTCCAATTCATTTTTTTTTTTACTTTTTGCAAGAGAAAAATTTGTTGCACTTGGTCTCATAATTTTGATATATCATGTTACATGTCTTCCTCTTCTTCATGTGTCCTGCAATATTTTTCTGGTTGCTTACTAGGTGTGTCCATTTTTTTTGTTTCAAGGCATTTTGGAATGAAACAATGATATCTATGCTTCATTATGCCCTTTGAATCACTTAAACTGATTTTTCAAACAAAAGTTATGCAAAATTTTTAAAAATTACATACCTTTTTCTTGCTTTTTAGGATCTTGATATTGAAACTATTGTACCTCTATAATTTCGGATCTCTAAGGTCTGAAATTCCATAATGTTGTAGCACTCTGAGTCTTGTTTCCAATCCCACAAGTTAGACCGAGATTGGATTCTTCAAGAAATATTTATGCCTAATCTCCCATCATGACATGATTATAAACTAGTTCTATAGAGTGAACTTTTACGGAGTGCCACGTGTCACTATTTCGACCCTTGGCACTGAAAATCATACAGGAAAAACTAGAGTCTATACATTTTCAGTCACATTTTATGAAACAAAATTTGATGCTCAGAGATAAATCTATGATGATTTTCCCTAGTTCACCTATTTGAGATGGAATTATGTATCTTGCAAAAACCCTAACTTCCTCGGATTATATATCTAAAAATATAACAAAAAAAGATCTAAAATTTGTACACAAATTTCACCAATATTTCGACTCCATGTGGTTGAAATTTTAGCTTATGAAACCTCGTATTAAAACACTTACAGCGAAAATTCCAAGATGACCTATTTGGAGAAGCGAAACGCTAGAATCCAAAGCTCTAATACCAAATTTTATGCAACCAGCTCACAAAATAGAAGAAAAGATAGATCAACGACTTATAAATTAGCCTCTTCGAGGGAGAAACCTCCTTTACATTACATACATGAACAATTATTAGATGATTCAAATTGTAAGACCTCCTTGGTATATATAGGAGTCTAAGGGGTCACAATATATTCAGATCCTACATAATAATAATAATGTAAGGGCACAAAAATAACAATAGTGGGCTTCTATGGGGCACAACAATAACAATAGGGGGCTACACTAACAATAAAAATAAGGGGAGTACACTAGTATTATAGGGACCTAACAAAGTAAGCCTCCTAGGGAAATCCTAGAAGTATGCTGGAAATGCAAATGAGACTTGGCCTAGGCTAATACCTTTGAGAAACGTGGCAGAAACAAGAAAGGTGCGTGAAAATATAATAAAATAGAGAAAAGGGTCCCATTTGTCCACGTCATCCTGGAAGGATGAAATCCCATAATAAATGGAAGAAGCTTAGAAAAATACTGCCATGGAGAAATAAGTAGGATGATGGCATGTGGGACAAGCCAAATGTGAAAGAGCGATTAGGAAGAGAATCTATGTGGAGATGGGCCAGTGCCTTGTGCATGCATCATCATTAAAATTAAAACCAACAAAATACAAACAATGATTCTTAAATGATAGTTAGGAAGAAAAAGTGTCGGGAGCATGTGGAAGGAAAAAAATAGATGACCAATGGAAACACAAGCAGTGGGACCCCCTTATGATGATTTGTCTCGTTAGCTTAACCTTGACACTTATAAAAGGAGTGAAAAGAAAATCGTTTGGGAGTTACCGACATGGATGACGTGTTAAACGATTTGAAAACAAAACCAATCGAATTTTGAGTGCGCTTATATTGATGTGGGGGCCTTGACACTTCATTTCAATAAACGGATCCCGTGGTGAAATAAAATTGTGAGTTAAGAAAAGGGTTAGGATAAGTTTGTCGATCCAGGAAAGAGTGGATGAATAAAAGGTGAAGTGAAGGAAAGGGCTCATCTATCTTCATCATAGGCTAAAAGGATTAAATGAAAGATACGCACACTAAGAGTTATGGGGTAATGTGTTGTGATTAGATGTGGAAACAAATCTCGGAAAGAATGAAAGATGCATTGAAAGAAACAATCAGGATGACACAGATCCAGGCTCACATGCAAGGTAAGAAACGAATGTCAAATAAAATCATAAAAAGTGTAATCAAAGAGAAGACTATACACAAATGGCATGTGAATTTGAAGGTCGTGTATGCATTAAATCATCTCGGGGTGAATAAAAAGAACATAGTGAAAAGAAAAGAACTGTGATGAAAGGATTCAACTCAACATGATTTAGAAAAAGAAGAATTTGAGAAACCACGGGGGAGTGGCTATGGACATAAGTTATTTGTGAAAAAATTCTTGTGATTTTCTTTTGCCTTTAGGAACCATGACAAGTAGGAGCCAAGCATTTTTTTACATATACATCAATAAAAGGAAAAAACATGATCATGCCTCATCTTAGAAATTTGAAAAGAAAAGTAAATATAAAACAAAGTGCATATGTGGAAAGTGTAGAAAAGTAATAAATTTTGATGAATAGGTGAATACTTCCTTTTGAACCTGAATGTAAGAAAATTTTATTGGAAACAATATTATTTTCTCGCTTATTCTTCTTCCTTGAATATAAAAGGAAAACAAAACAAAATTAATATAAACTTAAACTAATAATATTTCTAATATAATCTAACATAGCATATTAAAAAATATGTAAAATCACACTTCTAGTGAAGTCATTCACTTATATTTTTCCCTGCACATATGTACATATCAAAAATCAATAATAAAATTAAGAACATGATTAAAATAACAAAATTAAATTTGAATGAAATATGTACATCTATTACTAATGTATTTCCAAAAAGAAGTTTATTTACAATCATCCTTTCTTCACAAGTGTCCTCCAACCAAATCTCTATCATATCATGAAAATATGGATGAATCTCATTTAATGATTGAAGTGAGTTCGAAAGAAGAGAGGGTAACATGGTAGGATTTAATGATGTATCTTTAAGTGATAGAGCATGTATAAAATTGTTATTACTATGTACATGTAGTGAAATATTAACAATATTTTGTGTAAGTGAACCTTCCAAATAACTTTCAAATGGATCAATGAAGTGTGGATGAAAGTTTAATGAATCTGTGAGAAGATATTTAATTGGGTTGAATGGTTGGTCATATTGTATTGATGTACTCACAAGTGTTGATTCATGTGGGTAATTAATTCTAAAAGAAATATTAAGCTCATATATTATGAACATCAAATGAAATTGCTAGAGTATGAGTTCTTGTTGTTTATAACTAAGGTTTTGAATTTCATCTTCCCATTTGACCATTAATGCACTATGTGAGTGTTCAATATTCAATTACTTAATATGTCAGTATGGAATATCCAAGAATCAAAAAATGAAAGAAGAAAAAAATCTGAAAATGGCCATAATAAATTAATTATAAATAATAAAATTACATCATTATTTACAGTAATGTTACATCTAGTGTTACAACACAGTTGGGATTTGTTGGAAATAATTTATTTTTCACAAGTTTTGGAAATAACAATGCAAATGGAAGAATTACATGTAACTAATTGTGAATGAGGAATAGGCTCAAGACTATGACCAAGAATGGAAACTTGAAGATTATCATAATCATAAATATGAATGGAAAAATCACCATGACTTGCTAGGAATTCAAAATGCAACCCTTGAATAGAAAAATCAGTAAGAGGAGAGTTTTGATTTTGAAACATACAAGAATTATTGAGAGTGTGAGGAATTGATAATGACTAAAATGGCTCACTATCCTCCAACTCTAAATAATCATCATAAATGACTTGATTAATTTCATCAATATTCTCTTCCTTTCCATAATTCATATCAGAAAAAAGAAGTATGGTTGAGTAAGTTTTCAGCATGATTGAAAGAATGATCATTGAATGTTTCTTTGACCTGATCAAAACTAACTGGTAATTAATTATTTATAGATTTTATAAAAACTCCTACATTTTCAAAATTATCATTTATTCAAAGAGGAATTGTTGGATTAATAACAAATGAATTACAATTAGCAAAAAGATCAAGATAAAGAGAAAAATTATTATTGGAAGAAATGAACTTGAAAATTTCTTTGCTTGTATATTCTTGTTCATTTTCCACCATGCAAATTTAATATTCATGATAACTTATTTAGTTTATCACGCTTTCTTAAATATTAATGCTTGGTTGCCCAAATCTTTGTGGCAGATCACAAATTTTAGCATGAGAACCATTTACTACAGAAAGCTCATTGTTAGAATTTTCATTTTTCAATTTTGTTTGTCGATTTTCTTGTTGCACATTATTTGCTAAATTTGTTGCTTGTTAATTTTAAGATTTGTCAGCAATTGATTCTTCAAGTATGTTGAACATATTTTCTTGAAGTTGATTGTCAAGTTATTCCAAGCTTTGTGATTGTGGAGTAGTAGCATTAGAAAGAGTGTCACAATCTTAAAACACTTGTTTGAAGGATTCTTTAGGATCATCTTCAACATTGTAACTAGAATTCACAAGTTGTAGGTATTTATCATACATAGCTGATACGATTTCATCATGATCAGCATGCACATCCTCTAAATGTGAATTTTCATTCATGTTAATAGAGACTGAAGGTGAAACATCAAAGCTTGAAGTTGTTTGATTATATGAATTTGGAATATAAGGAAGAGAAACTAAATCTCTAAACCAACTTGTTAATTGAAACTCGGGAGGAAAATATTCATATTGAAATTCAAAACAAACTAATTTAAATCTAATGAGAAAAATATCCAAAAACTCACCTTCGAATCGACTGAGTATTTCAAGTTGATCATAAACATTTTCGCAATCGTAATTCTGAAAAGCATGTAGGAAAATGTTTACAAAATCGTCCCAAGTGTGAATGGAAGAAAATGGTAATGATTTACACCAATCTTTAGTCAATCCTATCAAAGTGAGAATAAACATACTGCACATCACACCTTCCTTAACATCAAAATTATTACAATTTAAAATGAATTGGAGAACATGATCAAAAGCAGAGACATTCTTTGTACTGTTAAACTTTTTCTTTGGCAAGAGATTTACTACCTTTAGTTAGTGGTGGCAGGTCGAATTCCAATGAAGCAACTCCAAATAGGTCATTTAGAAGGAGCTATTGTAAACATATAAAACTTTTACAATGCAAAATCTTTAAAGAGACAATTTATTGTTGTCCCTCCTTCTAGCGCCAAAAATGTTGATGCCCAAAAATGACCTCATCAACATTTGGGAAGACCACCCAGTCGGAGTTCCAAGTCAGATTCTTATCCATTTGTAATGTTGGTTCTGATTGGTTCTATTGGGTCTAGTTACCCCCTCACTCTTCCCGTTGACTTGTGACCTCTCTAATTTACTATCAACAAGAAGAGTAAATTGAACCTACCCTCTTGCTACATGCTTGCAATAAAGTAGTTCTTAAGTTGAATTGAGGGCTTAGGCAAGCCACACCTAAAGTTTCTTCTGCTTAAGGAGACTTATAAAACAAAATAAAAACTAAATCTAAAATTAAATCTAAATCAATCCTACTTATTATTGCAGAAAAATAAAGGAAGCTAATTTAACCTTATAATTAGGAGATAGCCCCCAAACACAAAGTGAATGAATACAATTAACATGGGGATTTAACATGATTTTAATGTTTGATTTCCAAATGCCGAAGAATTTCTAATAGTTGATATTTTAGATGCATGCATACTATGTTTACGATATCAATGTAATGAGAGGTTAGCCATCAAAATGAAAAAATAGTTCATACAATTTAATGATAGTTAAATCGATTTAATATGGAAAATTTCTGAGTAAATAGTTACTCAGAAATTTGAATAAGCACAAGAGAAAATTGGATAAATAACATATCTCTAAAAACATTATATCAGATAGTTGATCAAGAATAAAATCATTTTCATATCAAACAAAAGTGCAAAATATGAAACAGATTTGTCATTAAAAATACTAAAGATTACATTAAAAATAAAAGTATTTGAATATAAATTGATAAAACCTTATCTCCTTGCTCTATTTATTACTGTATCCCCAACAGTCCTTTAAAAATCATAAGCTCTGCCAATGGATACAAGAACTGCAATAGTGCAAGCTCTGCCTAAAAAACAAAGACTAGATCTTGAAAAAAAAAATCCTCAAACACTCAGATCTGAGTATTCTTCTCTATCTACAGCAAGAATTCTCCTTACAAAAGTGAAAACAAATTCCAATTTGCAGAGAAGAGGAACCCTTTTCTCCTTCTCAAAGCTAATATTAATAATTTACAAAAAATCCCAAAAAGTAGAACTGTTGGAAGTGGTTCATATCCATCAATTTTTGTTAGGTCGCTATAATACTAGTGTAGCCCCCTAATTGTTATTGTTAGTGTAGCCCCCTTATTGTTATTGTTGTGTCCAAGTAGCCCTCATATTGTTATTTGTTTGCCTCATAGAAACCCATTATTGTTATTGTTGTGCCCTTACATTATTATTGTTATGTAGGCTCTTATTATATTGTGACCCCTTAGACTCTTGTATATACAAAGGAGGCCTTGTCATTTGTTTCATCCAAGAATTGTTCATTTATGTAATTTAAAGTAGTTTTCCCCCTTGAAGAGGATAATTTTTAAGTTTTTGATCTATATTTTATTTTATTTTGTGAGTTGGTTGCATAACAATTGGTATCAAAGCTTTGGATCCCAGGGTTTTGCTTCTTCAAACAGGCCATCTTGGAAGTTTCACTATAAATTATTTTATACGAGGCTTCAGAAGCTGAAATTTTGACCACATGGATCTAAAATATTGATGAACTTCATGTACAAATTTCATATCTTGGTTCGTTATATTTTCTGAGATATGATCTCTGGAAGTTAGGGTTTTTACAAGCTCTAGAATTCGGTCTCAAATAGGTGACCTAGGGAAAATCATCATAACTTTAGTTTTAGGAATCTTATTTGAATTTTGTAAAAAGTGGTTGAGTGAATAGTGACATGTGGCATCATGTACATCTTCGCTCTACTGAAACAGTCCATAATCAGGTCATCGTGGGAGATTTGGCATAACTCTTTCTTGAAGAATCCAATATCAGTCTGACTTGTGGGGTTGGAACTCAGAGGGATACCACAAGAATAAATTTCAGAACTTGGAGTTCCAAAATTACAGAGTTACAAATGTTTCAAGATTGAGATCCTAAAAGAAAGAAAAATGTGTGTATTTGTTCTTTTTAATTGCATAACTTGTGTTTGAAAAATAAATTTGAAGTGATTCCAAGGGAATATTGAAGCATATATATCAGTATTGGCTTCTAAAATCCCTCCCAAATAAAATAATTTTACACCCATTAATCCTTGAGAAATTTCTACTATGACGCATGAAGAGGAATAATTGCAGCATGATATATCAAAATTACGGGACCAAGTGCAACAAATTTCTCTCTTACAAAGAGAAACCAAAGATGAATTAAAAGGGAACATGGATGGTTTAAAAGCAAAAATAAAAGGTGACATGGATGGTTCAAAAGGTGACATGACTGGTTTAAAAGCATACATGGAAGGTTTGAAGGCATGTTTGATAAAGTTGCTACAAGAAATGCTTCCTAGTGGTGAAAATGTATTGCATGAAATTCATGGTGAGAAAAAAAAGAAGTTTAATCACGATTTTAGAGACTCCAATGTTGGGTTTAAGACCCACCACATTCCAAAGATTAATATGAGGAAGTTTGATTGCAATGATCCTTTAACATGGATACTACATATGGAGAAATATTTTGATCTCCATGATGTGCAGCACACACAAAAGGTACGCATCCATCTTTATATTTAGAACCCAATCAGTTTGTATGGTATCGATGGATTTTTTCTCATAAACCAATTGTAACTTGGTCAAATTTTATAGAGGAATTGATAGCACATTATGAGGTTACAAAGAGAAACACCCTATTTATCCAATTGATAAATCTCAAATAAAAGGGTTCAATGGCATAGAACATTGAGGACTTCCAAAAATTGAATATCAAGGTAATTGATATTCCAGAGGAACATAGGATTGATGTCTTCATAGGGACTTTAAAGGATAACATCCAGATGAGGTTTTCCTTTGGGAACCCAATTCATTGGAGAGGGAATTTGGGGTGGCAAGAAAATTTGAAAGAAAAAGTATGGCAATAATGAAGTCTACCACTCACAACTATAAATATGGAAGTGTTGATGCTCCTAGCCTTCCACAACCTATAAGGT
This sequence comes from Pinus albicaulis, assembly GCA_034641835.2. Classification (NCBI taxonomy): domain Eukaryota; kingdom Viridiplantae; phylum Streptophyta; class Pinopsida; order Pinales; family Pinaceae; genus Pinus; species Pinus albicaulis. Next base: position 637,377,872 of record CM076577.1, read on the forward strand.
TGACACCATGAAAATTGGAGGAAAAAATAGCAAAAGGGCTCTGTTATAATTGTGATATAAAATACACTAAAGTTCATAAGTGCACTGAGAAGAAATTATTTTACATAGATTGTGAAGAGGAGGAAGAAAAGGAAAAAGAAACATCAAAAGAGGAGAATATACACTAGAAACTAACCCCGGAGAAATAATAATTGAACCTTGCCATATCTTGTAATGCATTGGAAGGAATTTCCACTCCTCAAACTCTCAAGATAAAAGGATATATCAAGATGAAAAAGGTAATAGTATTGACTGATTCAGGTAGTACCCATAATTTTATTCATTTTAAGATAGTCAGGAAATTGAATTGCTTCCTATATCTAGCACCAAAGTGTCAAGTAATGGTTGCAAATCGAGGAAATATAAATTTCTATAGAAATGTCATAATATCAAGCTAACCATGAGGGAATATGAATTGAATAGCCCAATGCTTTCCATTCCAATGGGTGGTATTGATGTTATACTAGGAGTCAAATGGTTACAATCTTTGGGAATGATAGATTTTAATTTTCAAGAACGTTTCTTGATTTTTTTTTGGGAAGGAAAGGAAGTTGAATTGAGGTGTATCGCAGGGAAACCAAGAAATATAATTAGTTCTAATGACATGACAAAGCTTCTGAAGAAATAACAACGGGGTGTAAATGCACAATTATGCTCACTAGAGGTTCAAACATCAAAATCATCTATTTCTCTAGATATCCAAAAAGTCTTGGAAAATCATTCCAGGTTGTTTGATACTCCCAAAGGCCTCCCACCTATTCGTGATCATGATCATTCTATTATTTTTATTCCAGGAAGTGTTCCTCCAAACATCAGGTCTTACAAATATCCTTATGCCCAAAAGAGTAAAATTGAGCGTATCGTTGTAGAAATGTTAGAGGTCGGTATAATTCAACCTATTCAAAGTTATTTCTCTTCTCCAATGGTATTGGTGCACAAGAAGGATGGATCATAGCTTATGTGTATAGATTATAGGGAGCTCAATAAGCTCATCATCAAAGATAAATTTCTCATTCCTAACATTGATGAATTGTTGCATGAATGACATGGATCAATTTACTTCACCAAGTTGGATCTTAGTTTAGGATATCATCAAATTAGAATGAAGACTAAAGATATTCTAAAAACAGCATTCAAAATTCATGAGGTTCATCATGAATTTTTGGTCATGCCTTTTGGGCTTACTAATGCACTTTCAACATTTAAAGCTTTGATGAATTCCATTTTCAAACTCTTCCTTAGAAAAATTTTGTTAGTATTTTTTTATGATATACTAATCTACAACGATTCTTGGAAGGACCAGGTTCAAAATGTTGAAAGGGTTTTCAAACTATTGGATTAGAAATAATTATATGAAAAAACCTCCAAATGTTTATTTGGAGTCCAGGAGGTGGAATATTTGGGTCATATTGTATCTCATGAGGGTGTTAGGGTAGACCCTGACAAAATTAATGTCATTGAGGAATAGGAAATACTCACAACCATAAAGCATTTTCAAGGATTTCTTGGGTTGACATGGTATTATCGCAAGTTTTTTAAGAATTATGGGAGAATAGCAGCACTCTAACATGATTACTGAAGAAAGATGCATTTTCTTGGACTCCAGGAGCAATTAAGGCCTTTGAACATCTTAAATTGGTAATGTGCCAAACACTAGTCTTAGCTACACCAGAATTTAAAAAAAAACTTTATTGTGGAATGTGATTCCTTGGGAATGGAATCGGTGTTGTTTTAATGCAAGAAGGAAAACCCATTGCTTTTGAAATTTGTCTGATCAAAGGAAAGTATTTACACAAGCCTATTTATGAGAAGGAAAAGTTAGCAATACTAAATGCACTAAATCAATGGTGACCTTACCTAATGGGAAAACACTTCAAGGTAAAAATAGATCATGATAGTCTTAAATAAATTTTAGAACAAATATTAGCTTTAGAAGATCAACAAAAATGGCTCACAAAGATGTTGGGTTATGACATTGAAATCATCTACAAAAAAGGAAGCAAAATGTTGTTGCAGATGCACTCTCAAGAAAGGATGAGGATATGGAAGCATTGCTTTGTGCCATTTATATTATCCAACCTAAGTGGATAACCAAAGCAAGGAATGAATAGAAGAATGATGAAGAGGTGTGGACACTCCCTCAAAAGTTGCAGCAAGATCCCAATACATATGATACATTCAGCTGGAAAAATGATTCATTATGGTACAAAGATTGCTTATATATTTGTAAGAATTCCCAAATCAAACAAAATATTCTCTTGGAATTACGCACCTCTCCCTTAGGAGGGAAGTCAGTATTTTTAAAAACTTAACACGGGGTCAAGAAGGAATTTTTTCGGGATGGCCTTAAATCTTATATTCAGAAGTTTGTGGCAAAATATTTTTATTTCCAACAAAATACAGTTAAAACAATTAAGACCTCAGGCCTGTTATAACCTTTAGCCATTCTGAGTTAGTTTTGGGAGGAGGTATCAATGGATTTTATCACCGGTTTACCCAAGTCTGAGGGAAAGAGTGTCACCATGGTGGTTGTTGATAGACTTACCAAGTATCCACCTTTTGTGCATTATCTCATCCTTTTAAAGCCAGTACAGTTGCTACTGCATTTATGGAAACAAATTAAAAGCTTCATGGAAACCCAAAGATTATAGTAAGTGACAGAGTCCTATTTTTCACTGGAAATTTTTGGACATAATTTTTTTCTTATATTGGTACTCAATTAGATCATAGCTCATCTTATCATCCTCAATCTGATATCTATGTTGCTTTGTATCTGATAAACAAACAAAATGGGTCAAGTGGTTACCTCTAGCTAAATGGTAGTATCACACTTCCTTCCATATTGCAGCAAAGATGACACCATTTATGGATCTTTGTGGATATCATCCACCATCCATCACATCATATTTAAGAGAAAAGTCTAAGGTTCAAGCAATGGAAGACCACATTGAGCATCAACAACAAGTTCTCCAAATCTTAAAGGATAACCTCACTTTGGCGCAAAATCAAATGAAACAACATGCAGATCAGCATCACAGTGAAAGAAGTTTTGATGTAGGTGATTGGGTATTTTTACGGTTACAACCATATAAATAAATGTCCCTCAAGAAAGCTAAGAAGGATAATAAATTACCACCCAAGTACTACAGTCCTTACAAAGTGTTGCAAAAGATTGGTATTATGGCATACAAATTGGATTTGCATGCATCTTCTCGACTACACCCAATTTTCCATGTTTTGTGCTTAAAGAAGGTTATTGGTGATAATATTTTAGTTCAAACAGTGTTTCCAGAACTTTATGAAGAACAAAAAATCATATTTGAGCCTGAAGCAGTCACAAAAACAAGAACTCGAAAGCTACAGAATCAATCAATTTCAGAGTATCTCATTAAGTGGAAGAACGCACCCGTTGAAGATTCCACATGGGAGGATGAAAATATTATACAAAAGCATCCATAAATACTCAAGCATTGAGGACAACAATGTTTTGAAGAAGAGTGGCATGTTAGGTCCCTATAATACTAGTGTGACCCCCTTATTGTTATTGTTGTGCCAATGTAGCCCCCATATTATTATTGTTGTGGCAATGTAGCCCCCATATTGTTATTGTTGTGCCCCATAGAAGCCCACTATTACTATTGTTCTGCCCTTACATTATTATTGTTATGTAGGATCTGATTATATTGTGGCCCCTTAGACTCCTATATATATAAAGGAGGTATTGTGATTTGTATCATCCATAATTGTTCATTTATGTGATGTAAAGGATGTTTCCCCCTCGAAGAGGATAATTTTTAAGTCGTTGATATATATTTTCTTCTATTTTATGAGTTGATTGCATAAAAATTTTGGGGTTGAAAATCATCTTCTTTTTTCTTTGTTACTTCAATCCTATTTCTCCAAATATTCATTTCCTCATTTCTCCAATCAACTCCGTGCAATAAAAAAAAAATCAAAATTGAAATGGAAAACCAATTAAAATCACATATCAAAATTAAAATACCAAAATTGAGAAAACAAACTCTCCAAAAAAAAACTATTAAATAGATTAAATAAAAAAAATTGATACTTCCTAATGATATTTTTCATAATATATTTGTCCCAATAAGGTTGTCTTCAAATGAATTTTCAACAGCAAAACTTTCGGCTCATGAAATTCCAAAAACAAGATTTAGAAAATTGGATTTTGTTGCAAATTTAGAACTCCAACTTATGCTAAATTTTAGGCATAATAAATCTTCACATTTTCTTATTTAATGCTTGCATATTGTTCTCCATAATTTTAGATTTTTAATGAGTCATCTCAAGCCTCATTTGGCCAAGTAGAATTCAAGATAGAGTCCTTCAAATTTTGAGTCCAAATCGAGAGTGTTGGAAAATTCATTTTCCAAGCAAAAATCTAGGCTTTTATTAAAAGATTTATTTTCTTAGGTATCATTTTTTGGGATTCAACTACGTTAAGTAAGTCATTCATCTATGACCATTTCCATGAGAGGTAGTCGTAACTGACTACTTTCTCATGATTTTTGAATAGTCCACTTAGCACTCATTGCGTCGGGTGATGCTCATAGGGGTGAAGAAGTGGGATTGAAACTAATGAAATGAGCCACATAGCATTAATCATCACTTCTGAGGCTTGCACCCGGTAACAAGGACTTCCCGGGAGGTCACCCATCCCAGATCGCCTTAGATCAAGTGTGCTTAACTGTGGAGTTTTCCCCATAATCAAGCCCACTTAACTTGCTACCCCATTTGCAAAACCTTAGCAAGTATTGTGCCTCATGAACCATTCAAGTAGAGCTTCCTTCACTCTTTGTATTTAAGTATTGAGGGGTTTTTGTAGTGCATTATATTAGATATCATTTTTTGGGATTCAACTGCGTTAAGTAAGTCATTCATCTATGACCATTTCCACGAGAGGTAGTTGTAACTGACTAGTTTCTCATATTTTTTGAATATTCCACTTAGCACTCATTGCGTCGAGTGATGCTCACAGGGGTGAAGAAGTGGGATTGAAACTAGTGAAATGAATCACATAGCATCAATCATCACTTCTGGGGCTTGCACCTGGTAACCAGGACTTCCCAGGAAATCAGTCATCCCGGATCGCCTCTAGATCAAACGCGCTTAATTGTGGAGTTTTACTATATTCATGCCCACTTAACTTGATTATTTTCATTAATTTCAATTAATTAAATAATTTTATGAATCTTTAAAAATAAAATATATAAATGAAATTTAATACAATTTGAAAATTAAAATAAACATGAATTAAATAATATATGAAAACATTAATTATAAAACATATTAATTATATAGAAAACATTACCCCAAACACATGAGAAAGCTTTTTTAAAACCAAACGTATCGTTTGAATGAGTCATGCTACATATCTATAAATAACAAGGCCCCTTTCAATTCAAAGTCCCTAATCAAACCTCCCACTTGGCTCTCACACCTACTCCACTATGATGATGCCATCCATGTACTTAGAGCCATATACTTTTAATATGTATTCGAATTGTAACTTTTGAGGGTCACCCAAGTGGGATGACCTCATAATAATTTTTATTTTTTATTTTAATTATAATATAAAATGTTATATATACAATATAGTTTTAATATATATACTAGCATTTACACTAAAAAGGTATAAAGACATGCCAATAGAAATGTAGAGTGAAACATGAAAAATCAAGAGACTAAAGTATTGGAATATTCCAAAATTTACTATCTATATAAGAATGACAAAAATATACTATCAATATAAGAGTGGCCTAATATTTCGAGTGTTTTTTAGAAATGTAGAGTGAAACATAAAAAATCAAGAGACTAAAGTATTGGAATATTCCAAAATTTACTATCTACATAAGAATGACAAAAATATACCATCAATATAAGAGTGGCCTAATATTTCAAGTGTTTTTGCGAAATATTTCAAGGTGTTCGCAAATTTTATCATTAGATATATTACATCAATCTCATGCCATGAATTTCAGTTGTGCATATGTTAATTGCATATTTTGGAATATTCCATAAATGAAATGAACAAAATTTTGGAATATTCGAGAAATAAAATGATTATGAGTGAAATCAACCATTTGACTATCTATTTCTTAAATAACAATCCATTTGACTCACCTCAACGCATGACTCAACCTCAAACTCTTATTATCTTCTAAATTATTCTTGAGAGATTTCATCCATTTCAAAGCCTTGCAATGTTTGACAATTGTAGAGGTTTAGTGATTTCATCCTATAGCTCAACCTAACTTTTAATATAGATACAATTTTAAACTTACAAAAATGTTTAGCATCCTCCTATAATGCTTTTAACACTACATGCTCCACCTTTAAATTGAATAATCCTCTTTTGTACTACATGCTCCACCTTTAAATTGAATAATCCTCTTATGGTAAACAAAAGTGTTTGTAAAGCAAGTTTGGATGGGCCGTTCGTAGTAATCATTAACTATGTATCATTACCGTCATATTAGTAATAGATAACACATAGATGTGTATAGCCCTTTTAGCTATTTCAGTTGTATTGAATCTGCATAAACATAGATAGTAGAAGCTTATCCCCCTAAGATGGGGCCTTATGGAGGCATACGCCCATAGTATGAAAGTGTGATTCAATTGTAGAAGCTTATCTACCTAAGATGGGGCCTTATGGAGGCATACGCCCATAGTATGAAAGTGTGATTCAATTGATCCGGTTGTTCTGTGAGTTGACCATAGAGAGCATATTTAGGGGCCAAGTAGACATCTGTTCCAGCGACTTTAATTGTGATATGGGATTGAATGGCTCTGTATATGAATCAGATAAAACATTGGCGATTTTGAGCTCAGGAAACTTCTGCGAATAGAGCGGAAAGACGGATTTCTCATTTTTCTCACCGCAGCTCCTATCGTTGCTCTCACTTGCTGCAACGTAACCCACCTCATTGGACTCAGCTTTACCCCAAATTGTTATGAAAAGATGTTCGCTCTGCAATCCAAAGCCCCTTGCTTGTTGCTTACTATAGTGACTGAAAAGATGTTCGCTCTGCAATCCAAAGCCCTTTCTTGTTGCTTACTACAGTGACTTGTGTTGTTGATTGATTTATTACTGCAGTGATGAGCGGCATTGTTGAGATTCGCTTGAGAATGACGAATCTCAACAGTGTCACCAAATAGAACTTCAACAATAAAATAACTATCGGCATATCAACTTTTGAATATTGTGGTTTTTTTTTTATAATTATTAAATAAAATAATTAAATAAATAAAAATTTTAAATTAATTAAGGAAATCAAAATTAATATTTACAAATTAATTGAAATTTTTAATTAATTTAGATTAAATAAATAAAAGGATAATATTTATAAATTAAAAATTAATCTAATTAATTACAATTAATTAAATAAGTTAATAAAATAATTTTATTTGCATATTAAATTAATAAAATTGAAAATTAAAAGTGAAATACATTTTGTACATACTCAAGTTTAGGTGGTGAAAATCACTCAAACTTTGAACAAACATCATTTTTAAACAATAAGTTCAAACTCAACAAAATTAGATTCGTTGGGAACTAGTGAAAAATCATACACAATGAAGCAATCAAAGCGGAAAACCAAAAAAATGGAAATAAAGAAAAATAACATAATCAAAGCATAGAGGTAGTGATATGCCCAAATTTTACATAGAGGGTCCCCCATTGATGTTATGAAGATAATAATGTAAAAAAAGGGGGTTATTGTTTTACCACAACATACCCATGAAATTTACTGACATGAGCTAAAAAATCGTGGGTCTTCCTTGGCTAGAGGAGGGGAATGCACATGGGGTCGAGAGGGTAAGTTTACTGAGTTAGGAGAGTGTGTTGAAGGCTTGGAGAATGCAAAAGAAGAGTTTGCATAGACAAGTAGCATCCACAAGTGAAAAATGAGGATATTCACGAGTGGGTTTTCTGCTAGTAATTTTAGGCATATAGAGCTTCCTTGGGTAGCCAAAATTCATGCCCAAATGGCATTGATTACAAAAGAGGGACATTATTGAGTGTTTTGTCATCTTAAGTCCTAAATTTGACCGCTAATTCAAGGCAGGAAAACCCAATCCCAAACTAGGGAGAAGGGGGTTTCAAATTTGACCATTGTAGGTTACAGAACAAACACTGAGAGGGTAGGTATTCAAGGGACTACATTGGTAAAGAAGGGACTCCCTTATTCAACTACAACACTTGTGGAGGGCATCTATACAATTCATGGAAGTCTTAGCCTAGCGGGTAGAGGGCGACTTCCATTATTTGCTTGTAAAGGAGAGTGAATTTCACAGTTGAATTTTTTCTTGAGAACCTGAGTTTCTATTGGTTCTATCAAGCATGGCTATGGGGAAGTTTTTTTTAGGTAAGACAGACCTAGCTAAGCCTAGGGATGGGTGGAAAGGCACACACCCTTCTTTAGTTGTAGGGAACTCCTTTCAAATAAGTCTATGTAAACGTTTTTTAATTTGATGTTTTACAAGTGTATATGTAGCTAATCTATTGTTTATTGTGATGTTCCCTATTATGTATGATTCTTGATGATGATTTTTGTGTTGTGAATGAATAACCTAGGTCATAGAAAAGTGTTTTTGAAGATGTCATTGGGAGCCAAGATGTTGGGTTTATTTTTGGGTTTCAAAGTTTAATTCCAAGTTTTATAAAAATACTAAGTGGGTTATAGTCTTCACTAAACATCTAATATTGTAACGAAATATATTCATTAATCCACTCAATTTTCCTTGCATACCCGTTTTTGGGGTAGCTTAGGCTCCTAAGCATGTAGGAGTGCGTTATTATTCCTCAAGATCTCCTCTATATTTCCATAAATCTTCCTCATATATTATTCCTTAGCTGAGGAAAGCATTGGTTGATGTATCGAGGCTTGGAATGGTAGATTGGTTGTAGAGGTGAAGAGCCCTGAATGGTACCTCAAAGAATCCCCATACCCAATTTACTAAAAGTGGCAGACAAATAATAGACCCCTTTACTTACCTTGCAAGGAGACATCATGACCTTGCATATTGTACAATAGTCTTTTCTTATAATTTGAATGCTCATATTTTTAAGCGTGAATCTGGCCTATAACAAGACCAGTCTCTTAGGTTCAATATGAGAATGTAGTCCACTAGCATATAGGTGGTCTCAAGTCTAATGGTTGAACTCTTGAAGGATTGTAATTTTGTGTCAGAACACATATTTTATGGGTGGAAATTTACCTTGGGAAAACCCTTTACATTTTTTCTCTAGCCTCCATACTCATCTCTCACTATAGATTTTCCTCAAATAATATGAGTGAGGGTTTCCAAAATCATTTGAAGGAAAGACAATACACAACTATCCATTGGTAGTTGCTCACATCCATCTGCTAAAGCTTGTGTGAACAAGAATCAAGTATTGGAGTGGGGGACTTGACATATTTATTTAATTTTGGCTTCCTTGCCTTGAAAGTTGAAGAAGAGCTAAGCTTCCCCACTTACTTTGCCACCTTTTAGGGTTCTATGTATAGGAATTTTAAATTGTAAATATTATTCATGTTGACCTGACTATTATTATTTAAAGAGATCTAGGTTTAGGTTAAGTGTGATATAAAGGTGTATATTTTGTTAAGAGTCCAATGTCTAAATTTATGTTATTTTCTTACTAAAGGGTAATCATAGGAAGTCTTTGGTCACCTTGGAAAGAGCAAAAAAATCATGTTATACCAATCCTTGGTTATTATGAGTTCATGACAATCCTTAGTCATTATAAGTGGGTCACATAAGTCTAGAGGCTACGTCTACATCAACGCAATCAAGATATGATTTAGGCACAAATTTGGAGGCTCTTTGTAGTCGGTTTGAATGTCATTTCAATGACAACTCATGATCTCAGTAGGAAATAGGGGTCAGAAGGACAGTCCTTCCCTTTCCCCAAAGTGTTGCATTTTTAGAAGGTATTGTGCATTCATGATTTCCTTTTCCTATCAAGATCAACGCTCTCATTTCTGCTCCAGGCCATTCTACATGATTATTTGAACTTTTCTCTTCATCCCACATCGTTCACCTCTTCACTATTTTCATCAGAAAGCTCTAATTTTCAGTTTAATTCCCTGTGAAAGGGAGGCAATGGTGTTGTGAATTCACACAGTGCTACAATTCTCGCATGTCGATGATAAAACCTCCCTCACAAGTGAAAATATAGGTCTATATTTATCCCTCGGTCTTGAATGAACCCACAAATTGCATGTAGAAGCTAGGAAAAACCATAAAAAAGTCTGCAAGAATGATAAATTCATTGTCGATTCTCTTATGAAATCGTTGTGTTTCTTCCTTTGCGCTAAGTTTTATCCTAATTCAATGTGATTTCACCCAGTGTGTTATATTCCTCATTTGTCGTTGCTAATTCGTGTCTTCTCTACGTAAGCATCTACATGCAATATGTGCCTTGGTCTTAAAACTAAATCAAATTTTTTTCCCTTAAGTGCTTATGCTTGAGAGTGTTTAAAACATCAAATACCTTCAACGTTGCATTTCTGGTTTTGCGCTACAACTGTCCCTTTTAAATTCTATGCCAACAGTTGTGTAATTGCAAGTTTTGTAGGGTTTTCCTAATAGATTTTGTATTGCTTAAGTCTTTGTGTAATTGCTTGATTGTCTCTTTCAGAGGTTTTTAATATCATAACACCTCAATTATTACACAAAACCAATTGCTCATAACCCTAAAACTCCAGAAGACAAGAAGCACAAAGGAGGTGCCATTGTTCATTTTGAGCCACAAGATGTCATAGCCATCAATGCAGATCCAGCCATCAGAATGCCTTTTTAACTTGAAGTAATGTGTATGAGATTGTGAAAATATTTGGGGGTATCATCTACAGTTGACAAAGGAATTTTCTAATGGTTTTGATGGTGTGTAAGGAAAGGTGGGAACACTATATTTTCTAGTCATGGCTCAATCAATAGCCGAGGCCACTGAGATCCCTTTGAATGGAGAAGAATGGTTCAAGGGTGTGGATTTTAATTTGGTTGATTTCAAAGACTTTCTCAAGCCAAAACACTAGAAAGAGTATGGTTTTTTTGTTCCAAGGAGCTATATAAAAGACCACCATAGTAAATTGTTGGAGGTGATTCAAAGGTACTTCACAAGTGAATGGAGTTTCAGTAAAGTGTATCACTATCACATTAAGCTCTTAATGCATTTTACTAGCAAGAAACCTTTGATTCTTCCTTATTATGTTTAGCAACCTATGTAATATGGTTGACATAGTTCAAATAAAAGGAAATCATATTGAAGCCAATTTGTTTCATTTTCATTAACTAAATTGTTGGTGATGAAGGAGCTTGAGAAGAAGGAGAAATCATGGCAGTAATTTTTGGTTTATTTAGGATGGGTAGCACAATCTTCAAACAACTAGAATACCAAGAAAGACACCCCATCAATTGTAATTAAAGAAGCTTCACCTACAACGCCAAGCACAGTAAAAAATCGTTTGACTAAAGTTAAATTAGTTGATAAAATAAGTGCTAGGAAGCTTCATTTCTCACCTGAAGTAGAAAAAGTGAAAAGAGTACCAAGAAAAAGAGCTACATCCAAGAGATTGCATGTAGATCCTCCATCTACACCTATTAAAGTTATGGAATCATAAAGTACACAGAAGGAAGTGGAAATTGATGAAAGGGACCAGAAAATTAGAGATTTACAAGATCAGTTGTAAAAGGCCCATTTGACAATACATATTTGCATCAAGAGAATAGGGAAATTAGGCATAAAGTATCACACGAAACTATTCAACCCAATGAAGGAGAACCATCAAAGAAAACATTAGCACATGTTGCTAAAGGCAAAGGAAAACTGGTCATTGACGTTGAAGAGTTAAAGGAGGCAGTTTAGAATTCAAGGAGACCTAGAAATAGGTTTGTTTCCAAGGTGCAAATGCAAGTAAAGGAAAATTTTCAGCCAGAACCAAGGGTAGTTTTTGATGAGCAGAAAGAGTTTGAGAAATCATTGGAACAACTTGAAGGAGTACAACAACAGGTGGATCAACTTGCAGAGAATATCATAGGGATAAATTGAGTTTGTTTAAGCAAGTACAAGTTGTTTAACATGTCCTTGATAAGGCCATATACAAGTTAAAGTGGGAATTTCCTCTACATATTAAAGTGAGAAATTTATATACACAAAACTTGGTATTAAAAAGAAGACTCAGAATTGTGAAGAAGCTCACTCAAGTCGAGGAATATGGAAGGAAGAGCAAGAGGGTCAAGTTAGATATATTAGCAGAGGTCAGTACAAAGGTGAATATTCACCAAGAGGATGCCACTCATCTCTGAAGTTTTGTCTTTTGGCTCAAGAGATCATAAAAAGGTTAATTTTGATGAAATTTGCAAAAACACAGCAAAAGGCTTGTTTCCCTTTTATATAAAATTTGATACTGGTGGGGAAGTCAAGTTTTTAAGTTTTGATTTGTCATAAGGGGAGTTGTATGAAGGTTAAAACATTCACATTGGTGCTTCCAACACTTTATATTAGGAAAAAATTCACCACATGTTCATATTTTTGAAGGCACCACGAAAAGAGGCAGTCTTGCTACGAAAGTGGGGGATAATCCAAAAGGAGGTCTACAAACACTTTGAATCTTACATCAGAGGTTCAGTACCATCATTGGGATATTTGAAGCATACCTATTTGCTCCATTTTGACATAGGATGGTTGCAACCATATAAAACATGGAGGGATTCTTAATTTTGCTGCAAAACTGGTTGATGCGCTACAAGTCTGGACAGTCGGCACCATTTCATTTCAAATTTCGAATTTTTTACTTCTCAAAGTAGTTTCAATCATGTGGATAGGTGGAAAATTATCTTAGGTATTTTATTTAATGTTTATTTGAAAATATTCCAAATTGGTGATGTTTTAGACTTAGATTTGTTGTAAGGAAAACCACTCCTGTTTTCTAGTATATGCACTAAAACTTTGATGTATCTAGTTAGAAATTTGTTTTGGTCAATAATTTTGACCACTTATGTGCTTTAATATACAACACCCCCCATTTATTAAAATAAATGGGGACCCTTTAAAATATAAATATAAATTTATGAGCATGATTTCATCTTAGCCTAAGTCTAAAAAAAATTTAGGAATAAAGGTTTTTCCCTTTTGGCTTTGATTTCAAAAGCGCTCACCGCAAATCACATAACTTACAAGCCAAGTAAGTTAAAAAATATATAATTATTGTGAATTGTGATATGCACTTCAACCTTTTCGGAGTTATATAAAATCCCCGTTGCAAATGCTTTAAAAATCCTTTTAAGAAGAAATCGCATCGCGCCTTTTAAAAGAACAAGCTTATAACAATTCAGTGATTATTGTGATGAGTCAGACCCAATGAAACAATAAAGAAACAATTATAAAGATCTAAAGGTCCGATAAAATGAAATAACGTGAGTCTTTAGCGCATTTCGCGTTTCGCAACGAGAAACCAAATGAAAAGTTTTATTACCGCAAAAAATTGCAATGTGAGATTTGCACATATCGCATTTCGCGAGATTCATCAGCGGAAAAAAACATAACTATTGGTAATTGTTTAAATTTGTGATGTGCGATATTAACACTTATTACTCAAGTGTGCAAAATGATTCATATCTAATCAACCTGTTATAATATCTAACGTCTTAGATTGATAGATTAGACATATTACTTAAAGGTGTGTAAGAGATTTGATAGAAAGAGTTATGAGTTATTAACAAAATTTAATGGGAGTAAGGTTCAAAATATTGATATCTACTTCAAGCGTGTTTTGAATAATTAAGCACCGGATTTTGATTAAAATGTTTTAACTCTATCCTTCTTTCCATTCATCTCAGATCTGAGTTTACTCTTTTCACTTGAATTTAGGAAACCACCTAATGGAGTGAGAATAACTGGAATGAAAAAGAAAGGCAAGGAAATTTCCCAAATAGCTGCTGCAGAAGACTCAGACATGCCTCCATTATTCTCAGATACAACTTGCAACAAGGATTGTGGCAGTTCTTAATGGGAATAAATGTACCACCTTTTTTAGAAAGAACAACCAAGGGTAATAGTTAAAATAGCTACAGCATATGCGACAGTTTCCTCAGACTCGACCTACTTCGACGTTGCATGTATGTTTCTTCACAGAATAGTAAAGAGGCCAAAGATTTTACCCTACACAGATATGGTAAAGTGGGTAATTGGCCAACTTAACATAGCAGATAGATCATTCAGGAATTCAAAGCTAGAGAATATTGGTTTTTTCACCGCAGAAGATTTATGAACAATGTACCGCTTGCCCATGCCACAAAAGAATTATGATTAAGCTTTTGTCCAAAGATTTACAAGGAAGAATATAGACCTCATGAAAGTGATGAAGGGATGGAAATATGACCAAGGCAAGCTGAAGAGGGGCAAACTTGGTATGTACCCGATAGCATAATTATCCTCCCCTTATTGCTATGTTGCTGGAATGTTATGTAGGTTGTTTGCAAAACAAGATACCACTAGGTTTTCCATAGACTGGGTCCCTTTAATTGACACAATCGTCAATTCCTCTGTTATGAATTGGGCGAGCATTTTGTCTGATAATTTGGCCAGAACTATTATGCATTATAGAAGTAAAATAAGTGTTTCCTCTATAACAATACCCCCCTTCTACATGAGTGCTTACATTACGGATGCAATTTGCTTTTGTTCAAGATTTCATATCATGGGATGGAAATGGACAACCCAAGACCCCACTCCAATCCATATTTACCACAGAGCCCTTTGGGAATCTGATTTTCATTTACATTTCTATAAAATTACAATGGAGTTATGTTACCCATCCATCAGATTATCTTTAATGAAAAATCCCCTAGGATTTCTAAGGAGGCTAGCATGGACATTTTACCAATTGCTAGATGGTTTGCTGAAGAGAATTTCACTTATATCAGAGTTTTTGGGAGTTATTCTTCTACCCATTTTTTCCCTATTATGTTCCTGATAAGCTCCTAGCCAGGGAAACTACCGACCAACTTCTAGTAAGTGGCATTTCTAAAAAACTCAAAGATGCTAAGAAGGCCATCTAGTCTACTTTCCCTTTACAGTGTGGCACTTTTTCCCTTTTCAATATTGGTCATGCCTTCAAAGAAATTTCAAATATCACTTCATTAAATTTGGCTTTAATGCCAAAGAGGCCATTTGATCCTAAGAGTGTGATTAATAATTTCACCATTGAGCTTAAACTAAAACCTTTCTTGAATGAGAAAGATATTTTTGACGATTTATTTCAAGGCATGGAAAAGTTCACAGATGTATTGAAAAAAGCATCCATTCAACTCAGTAAAACAGAATTTGAGGCTTTCCAAGCATATATAAATAAAAGGTTGGAAACAATCCCTTTGGATTTTTTATTTATTGAAGATGTCAATAGACCAAATCTCAGTATCAATCTAGATAATGAGGCCAAGGATATGTCTAAAGATGAATCCCAAGAGAATTCAAATCACGAGTCAGGGAAATCACAACATAATTCTCAGAATTTGGATCATTCTGACAATGAATCCGAGAGTAGGAATGAGAGTCCAAAGAAAATAATTGATAAAGTGATTAAAGGGATTGAGATGCAAACGGGAGGAAAAATTAATGGAGTTGAATCATCTTCTCAAGAAGTTCAACATATCTAGAATACACCCGACCAGACAGAGAAGCCTCAGTCGAAATATTTGAAGAAATAATGGGAGAATTTTTCCAAGGCACTAGAAACACCACCAATAAAGCCTAATATTGATGAATCAAAAAGTTTCCAAACTCCATAGCATTCTTAGAATTTAGTGGAAACTACAATTCCACTATAGCAAGCACCTAAAATTCATGATCAAGAGATCATTTCGGCATACCCTACAAAATAGATTGTTTTAAATATTGAAGAGATACCCTCACTTGATGTCTTCTACAGTCCCATTCATAAGGTTGTAGTTAAGAGAAGAAAGAGAAGAAGAATGGATGAAACAATTTCAAATCTTATGGATGAATTCATAGACATTCTACGGAAAGACCCTTTGGCTGATCCTATAGAACATTTGACTAAGTTATCACAATTTGCAGGAGCATATGCAACAGCTACCATTGACAAAACCATGGAGGTACAACTTCTACTGAAGAAAAAAGAAGACAAAGTACAAGAGTTAGAGAGACTATTGGAACAAGAAAAGTTTAACTCCAGTAAGCAGATTGAAATGAAGATGTCTCAATTTCAAAATGAATTTGAAAGAATGAATTTGCAACACCATGTGAAGATTATAGAGAAAGAAACACAACTTGAAGTAGCAATGGACAAATTGAAAAGCCAGCCTCAAGTAGAGTTGTTCATAAAAGAAGCACTGGAAATTAATGAAAAGCTAAAGCAATAGCAAGAAACCTTTTGTCAACAAGTTTCAATCACCGACACTTACTGTGATACAAGAAAAATTCTGATCCAACAAGTGGCTAATAGGAGGCTTGGATGCGAGAAAGTTGAAAAGAAGATTGACAAGTTCATTCAGTGGCAAGGGTCTGACACAAGAAAGAAAGCTGACCTCCTTAAGATAAATAAATTTCACAAAGAGATTTTATTTAAGGATTGGGAAATATGATTGAAACAAGCAGAAAAGGCAACGGAAAAGGCATCAAGGTTAACAAATGAAATTATTGAATCTGTTAATGAAGAGATTTTGAAAGCTGAACTTATTAAAGAATCCATAGTTGAAGTGCTCCCAGAGCTCAAACCATTAGAAGCACAGTGGAAGGAAAGTACATAGATGTAGGAGGAAATTATTAAAAAGATAAATAAGTTTGATCAAGAAAATTACTGGAATTTTCTGATCAAACCTTATCATCAGTGCCTAACTCTATAGTCATTAACTGATTCTACAAAGAAATCACAGCCAACACTTTTGAATGCAGTTTTTAAAGGCCATATCAAATCGGGGATTACACAGCCATCTCAGCTAAAGCTAATGGTGGATATTTGTCAGCTCCGAGATCAAATGCACAAAGAGGATCAACCCACATAATCATGTTGTTATTTTATTTCCTAGATTGTAGTTTACGTTTACTCCTTATGAGGATGGTTGTTTGAAACCTCCTCCATTTTTTATGTAATAATCTATTTTAAACATATTGTAGTTTAGTATTTAAACCCTTCTCATGCATTTAGAGAAGTGTCCAAAAATTTGTCAAAAAACATTTGCAAAGAATGCACTTCTGTAAGTTTGTGAATGCCTTGATGAATTAATGGAACAAAAATTGTTAACTTTTGACATTTGAAGCTGTTTAACTAAAGTTGCATTATTGTACTCTTTAAATTGCTTGAAAGTGAAGAGAAGCAGAAAAATATTGTCAGTTTGAATGAGTAGGACCTTGTATATATGGTACTTCTACACGTTATATTAAGTTTTACTTTTAAATTGACAGTTATATTTTTATCTACATTACATATTATAATTGTCATCATAAATGAATGTTAAATGCACTTTTGTACTGATATTTGTTTATGATTTCTTATCTTATATATAATCAAACATATAAATGTGATATACATTTCACAATTCTTTTGATTAAACTATTTTTTTTAAAGAATTATCTTTACATAATTTCCATCTCTTTCAACTTTTAAATAATCTTCATTACTAATAGTTGGAAGATATTTTTTTAGATCACATAAAGGAGTGAACACCCCGAGTATATAGTAGAATAGATAGTTTAGATAAATGCATAAGATAGATTAAATCATTTCCCATTTGCTTGTTATATAAAAAAAAACACACCCAACATCATCCTAATTGGGAAATTGTTCCCTTTATCCCCAGTCAGAGCCACCACACCAAACGGAAAAGGACTTGCTCTAAGGTCCAAACTAGGTGGTTTTCCCCCATGTTGTTGAAATGGAATTCCAAGGCTTCAACACTATGGTAGCATATCAAACCTCATGATGTATATAGATATGAAGAACATTTTAAGTGGTTCTATTGGTTATATTAGCGAAGAACATACTTTTTTTGCACTATATTTTCTAGAACTTTTCCGGTGAATGAACGAAAGATAAAAGATGATTTGTATGGATTCCTGTGTCAAATCTTGGTGGTTTGTGCTCCTTTTATCTTGTAAGTTGTCTTATGTTTTTACATCTCTTAAATGTATGTCTTCTTACTTGGAAAACCCAGATGTTTATTTCAAAATTCATCTTAATGGTGCTCTTATTTAGTTTTTCCTTTAGTTTTTCCAAGTGATCAATGTTTTCGTTTTAAAGAAACATTTTAGAATTCATCTATGGTGTTGATGCTCTATGTGTTGTCTTTCACCTTTATACACTCACCCTCTACAAATATTTAACCTAAATTCCACCACCAAGGCCGCCTACCTTTCCCCTGTGGAGAAACCCTTTATTTTTTCATAATATCACTCGACAAACAACTAATTTGACATGACTCCATGCACAATGTATTTATCTCTTTTCTCATCAATAGAACTTTGAAAATCACACCTCATTGCGCTTCATACCTAGCCTAGTATCATGTTATTTGAGAAACCTAAGTGAGAGACCCCTATCCAAGGCTAGAAGGGCTATATTATAGCCTAAAAGTGGTTTGTGGTTACCTCTGGAATTTATCTTCTCAACCTATGGAATTTACAACATGATAACATTTTGGTGACCATAGTGGGGACCGAAAGCTAAATATTCCTTGGTAAAAGCTTTATTCGAAAATCTTAAACCTAGTTCTTGTGGGTGACAATGAGTTAGGAATCATTAGGCTGGAATATTCACCTCAAATTTGTGTTTAATCATTGTTGTGACATGTTTTCTTGGAAATATGGCTTCTAGAAAGATCCATACAAGATCACATCGAGTTATTGATCCCCCTGAAGTTGTAAGTGATCCTTAGAAGATGATTAAAAAGAATAAGTTTGAAGAATGTAACGCAAGTAACATTCCTTTACATAGATCTTACACCTTCTTGGAAGCATTGTAATAGTTGAGGACATCAAATTTGATCTGGCATTTGAGCATAGCCTTTTTAGATCCATGTCGAGAAATTTTGTTTCTAACACATTAATTTATGAGTCTAAGTTAATACCATATATCCCAATGCAGAAACTTAGCATTTCAAATTCCGATAAACATATTTTACAACAATTTCATAAACTTGAGCACTTGGTCAATCAACTACATAAGGTTGCTGAAAAATCATCCATATTTTAGCAGATTGTTACTACATATTTTTTTCCCTCATTCCTTTAATCCCTTCACATTGTTCTGCTCCTATCACATCTTTTGTTTATACTCCCCCCTTCACAACAACTTAGGAGATCACGGTTTCACCACCTCTGCCACCCCCATCATCAAGCACGACAGTGAGTACATCTACCTCTCAAACCACAATCCTGGTAACTCGTTATGCCCCATTAGTCTTGCAGGCACCACTTAATTATATGCCACATAATTATGGGAAGCACATAGCTCAATTTGATGGCCTTGGGCCTACTATAACACAACAACACATAGACAAAATGAATGATTTTACAAACCTTGAAGAAGTTGATGATGATGATGTTAAGGTAAGGCTATTTTCTCAAAGCCAGGCAGGAGAAGTTAGAAAATGGTAAAGAGGCTTGGCAACAGGAAGTATTTTTGATCTTCAACAGTTTAATCAAATTTTCCTTTTTCGGTGGGAGGTCAAAAATAATCCACTTCAAATTCTTACAGAATATGAAAACTTGAAGAGAGCCCTAGGTGAACCAGTCTAAGATTGCTCAGATAGATTTAATAATATTTATAATTCTATCCCAACATAAATAAAATTTCTACCAGGTATAGCATTACTTCGCTATCCATATGGATTTGAAGCTGACATGGCCTACCAACTAAGATAAATAAGCCCAGCTACCCTTGAAGACATATAGAAGAATGTTGTCAGTGTAGAAGAAAAATTGACGACCAAGAAAGCCAAAGTGAAGACTGAAAAGAGGGTGACCATCAAGGAGGAACCTTCCATGTCATCAAACATTACGTTGGAAACTTTGGTGAAAAATATGGAGAATATTATGGAGAAAATGACTCTATCAAATATATTTTTTGCAAGAGAACCACAGGGAGATCCTCAAATCAGAAATCTGAATTTTAGAAGAAAACAAATCCAAATTAAGTAGAGTGACCCAAGAAATCCAACAGACCAGCACTAGATCAGGCCTCCTTTTTAGGAAAACTATGCAGAAGAAGAGTAGGAGGCAATAGAGGAACAAGAATAGTATCAGATTAATCTCTTTGGTGAGGGAGAAGTAGATAATATTTCCTTAACAAAAGAAGAACAAGATTTTTTCTTACAATAACAACAAGATATCATGTCTACAAAATCAGAAGACTACAAAAAAGTTTATTAGAATGCTATTATGGAAGTCCACAAACAATATAATTTGAGAAATAGGAAAGTCATAATAAATCCTTCTAAAAAGGTCCAGGCTAATATACCTTCTACTATTCAAAAAAAGGTTGATCCTCCAAAAGTAATTCCTCAAAAGAAATATACAGTCGTTAAGGAGGTAGAAAGAACTCAATCATCCTTTAGTCTTGAAAATGAGATATGAAATATTAAAATTTTTGTTCCATTAGTTGAATTGATGAAGAAGGATGCATATAAGAGTCAAATTTTAAAGGCATTGAAGGTGAGAAAAGTGTCATACATTGTTAATTTAAATGATGATCACCCATAATTGATTTTTGGTTCAGAATTTGAAGAAGGAGGTTCACAGGAAGGCAATGTGCCACCATTCTATGTCAGCCTTAATATACATGATTTGATATTTCATAATGCCATGTTAGATTCGGGAGCTTCACACAACTTAATTCCTATAGTAATGATGTACAAGCTTGGTTTGTATATAGATAGGCCATACAAAGACATTTTTTCTTTTGACTTAAGAAATTTAAAGTATATTGGTTTGATCAAATATTTATATGTCACATCTCACACAAATTCTAGCCAAGAGTGTAGTTATGGATGTGGTTATTGCTGACATCCCACCGAAGTATGGTATATTTTTATCAAGATCTTGGGGTGCCAAATTGAAGGGCTCACTGCAAATGGACATGTCATATGACATTATCTCAGTGTTTGAACAACCAAGGAAATTGTATAGGGAAACTCTCATGAAGTACATGGTACGCAATCAAGAGAAGCCAAATAATTATCATGTTTGTTTTTTACATTGAAATATGGGTTCATTCATACTATACAATGATATATGTTTGGGAGAGGAAGCTCAAAATAGGGACAAAAAATCAGAAAAGAAACAAGGTGAAATATTGGAGGCTAAATCGGAAAATGATGATCATGAAGAAGGCATGTGGAATATGGTTTTTTATGGGGAAATCATCAAGGAAGGAGCTAGAGCTAGTGTGTGGATTATGAGCCTGGAATGAATATTCTTACAAACTTTCTTTTGAATGTACCAAAAATGTTGTTGAATATGAGGCATTGATTTTGGGTTGCAGTTATTGAAAATGTCAGGAGCCAAAAGGATTTCAGTCCATGGAGATTCAGAACTGATCATCAAGCAAATTAAAGGTGAGTATTCAACCAAGCACCCTAGAATGAGGACATATAGAAATTTTGTTTTATATTTTTTGCAATGTTTTCCAGAACACAATTGTTTTTTATTCCTAGAGATCATAATGTAATTTTTGATGCATTGGCCTCCTCAGAAAGTACATGTAAGATGCCTTTTCATCCGAACAAGAAGTATGAAATTGAGATTAAACATGGGCTTGTGGTCCCAAAAAATATAAGGTATTGGCAAGTTTTTGATAATGATAAACAACTAGAATTTTTTTTGCAAATGAAATAATATTTTTTAAATATGTATATTGATGGAGGAAATAGTTTTGACAATGATGGAGAATAAATTTATTTAAATCAGACAAAGGAAAATTTTGATAAGCATGAATCATACCTTGAAATATTACAACTGAAAGATAATGTGATTCCAAGAGGTTTAGTCCCACTAGAGGAATTGTTTGATTTCAAGGATGTGGATTATAAGCCTAAAATACTACCTATCGAGACTGAGGTGGAGGACTGTAACATAGGGGCTGAAGACAAACTTAAAGTTGTGATACTTTCTAAGTCTTTATCTCTAGAAGAGAAGCAAAATTGTATTTATATAATGAAGGAGTATTATGAAGTATTTTCATGCGAGTGCGAGGATTTAAAGGGCTATGAAAAAAGTATTATTCAGCACACCATTCCTATTAAGGAAGATTGGAGACATTTTAAGTAGAAGCTAAGGAGATTCAACCCTGTTTTCTTGCCCCTCATTGAAAAAGAGGTAAGAAAACTATTTGATGCAAATATTACTATCCCTTTAAGGTTTTCTAAATGTTTTTCCAACTTAGTTCTAGTTATGAAGAAGTTAGGAGAGATAGGATTATGTGTTGACTTTAGAAACCTTAATAAGGTATCCCTCAAAGATAATTACCCCTTCCCAAAAATGGATCACATATTGCAACAGGTAGTTGGTTCAAGGAGAATTTCAATACTTGATGGTTTTTCTGGGTACAACCATATTTTGGTACATTTGGATGATCAAGACAAGACAACTTCCACAACACCATGGGGGACATTCATGTATGTGAAAATTCTTTTCGGAATTATGAATGCAGGGGCAACATTTCAAAGGGCTATAGACATCGCTTTTGCAAATGAAAAGGATAGGTGTATTGTTGTTTATCTTGATGACATTACGATGTTTTGTAAATTTGATGAAGATCATTTGCAACATTTGAAGATTGTATTTGAGAAGTGCAAGAAGTATGGTATCTCTTTGAACCCAAAGAAGCCCCTCTTTGGAATGGAAGAAGGCAAGTTGGTAGGTCACATAATTTGAAAGGATGGCATCAAAATTGACCCAAGAATATTGATACCCCAAGGAATAAAAATAAGGTGCAATATTTTATTAGGAGAATCAATTTTATGAGGCAGTTTATTCCAAATCTTGTTGAGATCATAAGGGCCATGAAAAATATGTTAAAGAAAGACAGTGAAATTGAATGGAATTTTGAAGCAAAGAGGTCATTCAATGAGGTAAATTCAGCCTTAACTCATGCTCCTATTGTGGATAGTCTTGTCTACATAAAATATTTCATCATTTTTTCCCTTTGCCTCGGAGCACACTATTGTAGCAGTATTAATGCAGAAAAATGAGGAGGATCGTGAGCATCCTATAGCGTTTTTTAGTAAGGGTTTAATGGATGTTGCTCTGAAATATAAAATCATGGAAAAGCAAGATTTTGCATTGGTGAAGGCTTTGAAGGATTTCAGGGTGTACATATTGCATTCTCACATAATTGCTTTTGTTGCTAATGTTGTAGTGAAGGAAATTCTCACTTAAACTGACCCAAAAGGAAAGAGAGGTACGTGGATGGTTGTTATTTTGGATTATGATATTTAAATTAAGCCCACCAAACTTATAAAGGGTGATGGATTAGCCAAAATGATGACTGAATCAAAATTGCATGCAATGGATATCAATTTCATTGTTTCTCAAGCATAAGACAATGCTGAGGAAATGGTTCAATAGATATCATAAAGGTTCATTTATTTCCATGGTACACAGATATCATTTATGTTTTGTAGCATCTACAAGCTCCACCTGGTTTGACAAAGACAAAAGCAAGGTTTCTTAAATTGAAATTTGTTAAATTTTGCATTGTAGATCAGTCTTTATATTGGAAATATGCAGGAGGTATATTTTTGAATTGTTTGACATTGGAAGATGAGGAAAATAAAATAATGGAGGAGTTTCATAAGGGTGATTGTGGAGGGCATATTTTTTGGAAAACTACAACCAATAAAATTTTAGGAGTTGGTTTCTACTAGTCTACATTGTGCACTTATGTTCACAAAAGAGTTTCCAGTTGTCATGAGTGTCATATATTTGAAGGGAAGAAGAAGATTTTACCTTTACCCCTGAAACCTATTTCATTGGAGGTTCCTTTTCAACAGTGGGGATTAGACTTCATCGGGGAGATTCCTCCAATTTCATCATCTCAACACAAATGGATTTTAACAGCCACATATTATTTCACTAAGTGGATAGAAGCAGTTCTGACCAGGCAAGCCACAGATTCATTTATTATTCAATTCCTGAAAGGTAACATTCTTTCTAGATTTGGATTTACTGATAAGATTATTACTAATAATTTTGATGCATTTAAATCTGAAAAGATGATTGAATTATTCAATAGATATCATATAGTACTTGGACATTCTATTTCCTATTATCCACAATGAAATGGCTTGGCAGAGTCTTCTAACAAGAGCTTAGTCAATATCATTAAAAAGTTGTTGCAAGAGAACAAAAATACTTGGCATAAGAAGTTAATCAATGATCTATGGGTTGATAGGGTAAGTACCAAGAAATAAATTGGGATTTTTTTTTCCTACTTCCCTAGGGGTTCCTGTATTGAAATTATTCC
Source organism: Pinus albicaulis (assembly GCA_034641835.2). Lineage (NCBI taxonomy): Eukaryota > Viridiplantae > Streptophyta > Pinopsida > Pinales > Pinaceae > Pinus > Pinus albicaulis. Next base: position 637,402,423 of record CM076577.1, read on the forward strand.
AGGGAACAAAAGTAGAACCTAATGATATGAAGAGGAGGATCAATCAAATGAAACAATTGTAGCAGACTAGAGAGGAGATATATTATAACACTCAACTGATCCAGGATAAGATAAAAAATATTCATGATAAGAGGATAAAGGATGATGATTTTCAGATTGATGACCTTGTTTTGAAATGGGATGCTAGGAATGAATAAAAGAGAAAACGTGGAAGATTTGATAGTTGGTGGAAGGGGCCTTATAAAATTGAAGCTTTACGTGGAACCAATGCATATCTGTTGAAAGACTTGACAAGGGAACTACTTACAGGATGGCATGTTAATGGAAGGTTAATCAAGTACTATTTCACCTAAGTCTAGCTGGTTTAAACACATCATTATACATATCATATTTATTTTCAGTACTACAAGTGTGGGTGGCTGCCATTAGAAATTTAAGCCCGAAGTGAAGGCCTTGATTTTTCGATGAGCTCCTACCATATGTAATAAAATTTATAGTTAGTCAATTTAGTCTTAGTTGGTTAAGAGTTAATAAAGTGACCAATGGATAAGGCTTCTAGTCTACGGTGTTCTTGGCACTTCGCAGGGAGGATTCCATCCCCATTGGAGCCTATGTTAGGGTCCTATGTCTAGGAATCTTGGTAATGTTAGTCTTGCTACGTATCTAAGGTCAAAATTGCAAACATTAGTCATGTTGACCTTTTGATTATTGTTTAAATAGGTCTAGGTTTAGGTTAAGTGTGATGTAAAGGTGTCTATTTTGCTAAGATTCCAATGTCTAAAGTAATTTTTTTTTCTTACTAAAGGGTAATCATAAGAATTCTTTGGTCATCTTGGAAAGAGTACAAAAATAATTTTATACAAATCCTTGGTTTTTATGAGTTAGTCACCATCCTTAGTCATTATAAATGGGTCACCTAAGTCTAGATGTTATGTCTACATCAACGTAATCATGAGATGATTTAAGCACATATTTGGAGGCTCTTTGGAGTCAGTTTGAATGTCGTTTGAAGGAAAATTCATGATCTCAGTAAGAAATAATGGTCAGAAGGGAAGTCCTTCCCTTTTCCCAAAGCGTTGCATTTTCAAAAGGTGATGCACATTCATGATTTCCTTTTCCTATCATGATCAACACTCCCATTTCCACTCCATTCCATTCTACGTGATTATTTGAAGTTTCCTCTTCATCCCACATCATTCAACTCTTCACTATTTTCATCAGAAATCTCTAGTTTGCTCGTTTCATTCGCTGTGAAAGGAAGGTAGGGGCACTGTGAATTCACACATTGCTACAATTATTTCATGTCGATGGTCAAACCTCCCTCACAAGTGAAAATACAAATCTATATTTATCCCACGGTCTTGAATGAACCCTTAAATTGCATGTAGAAGCTAGGAAAAACCATAAAAAGTCTGCAATAATGATAAATTCACCATTGCTGCTCTTATGAAATCATTGTGTTTATTCCTTTACGTTATGTTTTATCCTAATTTGTTGTGATTCCACATAGTGGGTTACATTTCTCATTTTTCTCTTCTAATTCATGTTTTCTTTGTGTAAGCATATGCATGGAATATGTGCCTTGGTATTAAAACTAAGTTAAAGTTGCTTCCCTTAAGTGCTTATGCTTGAGAGTGTTTAAAACATCAAATACCTTCAACGCTGTGTTTCTAGCTTTGCATTATGACTGTCCCTTTTAAATTCTTTTCCAACATTTGTAAAATTTCATGTTCTGTAGGGTTTTCTTGACAAATTTTGTATTGTTTAAGTGTTTGTGTAATTGCTTGATTGTCTCTTAAGTCATTATCAGAGGTTTTTAATATCATAACGATCTCCATTATTGCAAAAAACCAATTACTCATAACCATAATACTATTCATTGTTGCAAAAGAAAAATTATGTTAACTCCATAAGACAAGAAGCACAAAGGAGGTGTCATTGTTCGTTTTTAGCCACAAGATGTCATAGCCATCAATGTAGATCTAGCCATCAGAATGGATTTTGAACAAGTAGGGTGATATTTTGTGAAAATATTCAGGGGTATCATCTATTATTGACAAAGGAATTTTCTAGCGGTTTTGATGGTGTGCAAGAAAAGGTTGGAACACTAACTTTCCAGGCATAGCTTAATCAATAGTTGAGGCCACTAAGATCCCTTTGAATGGAGAGGAATGGTTCAAGGGTATAGATTTTGATTTGGTTGATTTCAAAGACTTTCTCAAGCGAAAACACCGGAAAGGGTATGGTTATGTTATTCCAAGGAGCTATATACAAGACCACCATGGTAAATTGTTGGGAGTGATTCAAAGGTATTTCACATGTGAAGGGAGGTTCAGTAAAGTGTATCACTATCACATTAGGATATTAATTCATTTTACTAGAAAGAAACCTTTGAGTCTTCCTTATTATTTTTTTAGGAGTCTATGTAAGATTGTTAACAGAGTTCAAACAAAAGGAAATCAGATTGAATCTAGTTTGTTTCATTTTTCATTAACTAAATTATTGGTGATGAAGGAGCTCGAGAAGAAGGAGCACTCATGGCAGGTATTTTTGGTTTCTTCAGGATGGGTAGAACAATCTTCAAATATCTAGAAGACCAAGAAAGACACCCCAATAGTTGTAATTGATAAGATTCACCTGCAATGGAAAGCCCAATAAAAAATAATTTGACTAAAGTTAAATCAGTTGATAAAAGAAGTGCTAAGAAGCTTCATTTCTCACTTGAAGTAGAAAAATTTCTACCAAGAACAAGATTTGTAGCCAAGAGATTGCTTGTAGATCATCCATATACACCTATTCAAGTTATGGAATAAAAAATTACATAGACGGAATTGGAAATTAATGAAAGGGACCACAAAATTAGAGATTTACAAGATCAGTTGGATAAGGCCCATCTGAAAATAGCATATTTGCAGCAAGAGAATAAGGAACTTAGGCATAAAGTAACACAACAAACTATTTATCCCAATGAAGGAGAACCATCAAAGAAAACATTGGCACATGTTTCCAAAGCCAAAGGAAAACTAGTCATTGATGTTGAATATTTAAAGTAGGTAGTTGAGAAGTCAAGGAGACCTATAAATAGGTATGCTACCAAGGTGAAAATGCAATTAAAGGACATTGTTCCGCCAGAAGCAAGGGTAGTTTTTGATGAGTATAAATAGTTTGAGAAATTATTAGAACATGATCTGCAAGGAGAACAACAACATGTAAATCAACTTGAAGAGAAGGATCATAGGGATAAATTGAGTTTTTTAAGCAAGTAAAAGTTTTGGAACCAGCCCTTGATAAGGCCAGATATATATACACAAAAATTGGTATTAAAAAGAAGAATCGGATTGGTGAAGAAGAAGCTCACTGAGCTCAAGGAATTTGGAAGGTAGAGGAATAGGGGCAAGTTAGATATATTAGAAGAGGCCAGTACAAAGGAGAATAGTCGCCAAGAGGATGCCACTCAGATCTGAAGTTTTTTTTTTGGCTCAAGAGATCAGAAAAAGATCAATTTTGATGAAATTTTCAAAAACGCAACAAGAGGCTTGTTGCACTTTTCTATAATCTTTGATACTGGTGGGGTAGTGTTAGGTCCCTATAAGACTAGTATAGTCGCTTATTGTTATTTTTAGTGTAGCCCCCTTATTGTTATTTTTTTGCCCATGTAGTCCCCATTTTTTTATTATTGCGCCCCATAGAAGCCCACTATTGTTATTGTTGTGGCCTTACATTATTATTGTTATGTAGGCTTTGATTATATTGTGACCCCTTAGACTCCTATATATATAAAGGGGTTTTTTTCATTTGAATCATCCAAGAATTGTTCATTTATGTAATGTAAAGGAGGCTTCCCTCTCAAAGAGTCTGATTTCTAAGTCGTTCATTTATCTTTTCTTATATTTTGTGAGTTGGTTGCATAACATTTGGTATTAGAGCTTGGGATTCTAGGGTTTTACTTCTTCAAATAGGTCATCTTGGAATTTTTGCAATAAATTTTTTCCTACAACTCTTAAGAACTTGAAATGTTTACCACGTGGAGCCAAAATCATGGTGAAATTTGTGTAAAAATTTCATATCTTGGTTTGTTATATTTTTAGAGATATGATCTGGGGAAGTTAGGGTTTCTACAGGCTCCAAAATTCAGTCTCAAATAGGTGGCCTAGGTAAAATCGCCTCAACTTTCCTTTTAGACATCAGAATTGAATTATGTAAAAATTAGCTAAAATTACACGGACTATAGTTTTTTTGTGTAGCAATTTTACAACCAAAAGTCGAGACAATAACACGTGGTACTCCGTACAAGTTCACTCTATTGAACTAGTCTATAAGCAGGTCATCATGGGAGATCGGGCATAACTTTACCTTGAAGATTAAAAATTTGGCCTAACTTGTGGAATTTTAAAGACAATTCAGAGGGCTGCCACAAGATCGACTTTCAGATATTAGAGATCTGAAATTATAGAGATACAATAGTTTCAATATAGAGCTCCTAAAAATCTAGAAAAAGGTGTGTATTTTTTAATTTTTCATAATTCTTGTTTGATGAATAAGTTTGAAGTGATTTAAAGGGTATATTGAAGTATAGATATCGGTATTTTGTCCTAAAATGTCTCCCAAAAAAAATAATTCTACTCCCATTAAGCCCTCATAAATCTCTACTATGGCACATGAAGATGAAGAAGTGCAACATGAGATATCAAAATTACGAGACCAAGTGCATCAAATTTCACTCTCGCAAAGAGTAACCAAAAATTAAATGGAAGCTAAGATGGATGGTTTGAAGAATGGTTTAAAGTTAGACATAGATGGTTTGAAGAAAGACATGGATGGTTTGAAGAATGGCATGGAATCTAAGATTTATGGTATAGAAGAAAAACCGAAAGACAACATGGAAGACATGAAGAGTGGTCTAAAAGTAGACATGGAAGGTTTGAAGGAATGTTTGAAAAAGTTGCTACAAGAAATGATTCCTAATGGAAATAAGGTAGTAGATAAAACTCATGATGAGAACAAAATAAATGTTAATCATGATTTCATAGACTCTAATGGTTGATTAAATATCCACCATATTCCAAAGATCAATATGAGGAATTTTGATGGAAAGGATCCAATAACATGATACTACAGATGCAACAATATTTTGATCTCCAGAATGTGAAAAACACAAAAAAGGTATCGATGGCTTTTTTCTTATAAAATACTTGTCACTTGGTCAAATTTTAAGGAGGAAATGATAGCACATTATGAGGATACAAAAAGCAACACCTTATTTATCCAATTGATAAATATCAAACAAAAGGTTTCAATGGTGGAACACATTGAGGACTTTCAAAAATTGAATATAAGGGTAAATGATATTCTAGAGGAGCATAGGATTGATGTCTTCATAGGGACTTTAAATGATAACATCCAACATGAGGTTTTCCTTTGGGAATGTGATTCATTGGAGAAGGAATTCAGGTTGGAAAGAAAAATTATGGAAAAAAAGAAGCCTACCACTCACAACTATAAATATGGAAGTGTTGTTGCTCATATCCTTCCACGACCTTCAAATTTGACACCACAAAAATTGGAAGAAAAAAGAGAAAAAAGGCTTTGTTATAGTTGTGATAGAAAATACACTAAAGGTCATAAGTGTGATGAGAAGAAATTATTTTACATAGATTGTGAAGAGGAGGAGGAAAAGGAACAAGAAACTTCAAAAGAAGAGGATATACACTAGGAACCGACCTTAGAGAAAGAAGAAATAAATCTGACCATATCTTGTAATGCATTGGAAGGAATTACCACTCCTCAAACTCTTAAGATATAAGGACATATCAAGAATAAAAATGTAATATTGTTTTTGATTCGAGTAGTACCCATAATTTATTCATTGTAAGATAGCCAAGGAATTAAATTGATTCCTATATCCAGTAGCAGAGTGTCAAGTGATGGTTGCAAATAGACGAACTATAAATTGCTCTGGAAAGTTCCATAAAATCAAGCTAACCATGGGGGAATATGTATTGAATATCCCAATGATTTCTATGAGTTCAATGGTTACAATCTTTGGGTACGATAACTTTTAATTTTCAAGAAAGTTTTTTGAAATTTTTTTGGGAAGGAAAGGAAGTTGAATTAAGGGGTATTGCAGGGAAACCGAGAAATATAATCAGCTCTAATGGCATGAAAAATATTCTAAAGAAAAAAAATGAGGCGTAATTGCAAAATTATGCTCACTAGAGTTTCAAACATAGAAATCATCTATTTTTCCATATTTCCAAAAAGTCTTGGAAAATTATTCCAAGGTATTTGAGACTCACAAAGGCCTCCCACCTATTTGTGATCATGATCAAGTTATACATTTGATTCTAGGAGGTGTTCCTCCAAACATCAAGCCTTAAAAATATCCATATGCCCAAAAGAGCGAAATTGAACGTATGATTGCAGAAATGCTAGAGGCCAGTATAATTCAACCTAGTCAGAGTTGATTCTCTGCTCTAGTAGTATTGGTGCACAAGGATTGATTATGGCGCATGTGTCCAGATTATAGGGAGCTCAACAAGCTCACTATTAAAGATAAATTTCCCATTCCTATCATTGGTGAATTATTGGATATATTACATGGAGCAATTTTATTCACCAAGTTGGATCTTCATTCTGGATAGCATCAAATTAGAATGAAGGTTAAATACATTCTGAAAACAACATTTAGAACTCATGAGGGTCATTATGAATTTTTGGTCATGCCTTTTGGCCTTATCAATGTACCTTCTACATTTCAAGGGTTGATGAATTCCATTTTGAAACCCTTCCTTAGAAAATTTATGTTAGTATTTTTTGATGATATACTAATCTCTAGCAATTATTGGAAGGATCATGTTCAACATGTTGATAGGGTACTCAAACCATTGTAGGAGAAACAATTATATGCAAAAACCTCCAAATTTTTCTTTGGAGTACAGGAGGAGGAATATCTGGGTCATATTGTATCTCATGAGGGTCTTAAGGTATACCCTAACAAAATTAAATCCATCAAGGAATGGAAAATATCCACAACCATAAATCATTTGCGAGGATTTCTCAGGTTAACAGGGTATTATAGCAAGTTTGTTAAGAATTATGGGAGAATAGCAGCACCTATAACAATATTACTAATGAAAGATTCATTTTCTTGAACTCTAGAAGCAACTAAGGCATTTGAACGTCTTAAAGAGGAAATGTTTCAAGCACTAGTCTTAGCTACGCCAGACTTCACAAAATCCTTTATTATGAAATGTGATGCCTCATGAAATGAAATTGGTGTTGTTTTAATGCAAGAAGGAAGAACCATTTATTTTGAAATTTTTCCAATTAAAGGAAAGTATTTACAGAAACCTATTTATGAGAAGGAAGTGTTGGAAATACTACATGCACTAAAGAAATGACGACATTACCTAATGGGAAGGCACTTCAAGGTAAAAACAGATCATGATAGTCTTAAATAATTTTTGGAAAAAAAATTATCATCAGAATAGCTGCAAAAATGGGTCACAAAGATGTTGGGTTATGAATTTGAAATAATCTACAAAAAGGGGAAGCTAAATTTTGTTACAAATGCACTCTTAAGAAATAATGAGGACGTAGAAGCATTGTTTTGTGACATTTCTAATATCCAACCAGATTGGACAACCGAAGCAAGGGAGGAATGGAAGAATGACGAAGAAGTGTGGACACTCATTCAAAAGTACATATGATACATTTAGCTAGAAAAATGGTTCATTATGGTACAAATATCACTTATATATTTATAATAATTCCCAACTAAAACAAAATATTATTTTGGAATTGCACACCTCTCCCTTAGGAGGACACTCAGGATTTTTAAAAACTTACCATAGGGTCAAGAAGGGATTTTTTGGGATGACCTTAAATATGATATTCAAAAGTTTGTGGTGGAATGTTTGGTCTGCCAACAAAATAAAGTTGAGACAATTAAGACCCCGAGTCTGCTACAACCTTTATCCATTCCAAGTCAACGTTGGGCCGAGGTTTCAATGGATTTTTTCACAGGTTTACCCAAGTCTCAAGGAAAGAGTGTCATCATGGTGGTGGTTGATAGACCTACCAAGTATGCACACTTTTGTGGATTATCTCATCCATTTAAATCCACTACAGTTGCTATTGCATTCATGGAAACAATTCAAAAGATACATGGAAACTTAAAGATTATTGTAAGCGACAAAGACCCCATTTTCACTAGAAATTTTTGGACGGAATTATTTTCTTGGCTAGGGACTCAACTAGCTCATAGCTCATCTTATCATCCTCAATCTGATGGGAAAATTGAGATAGTGAAAAAAAAATTGGAAGGATATATCTGTTGCTTTGTATCTAATAAAAAAACACAATGGGTCAAGTGGTTACCTCTGGATGAATGGTGGTATAACACTTCCTTCCATACTACAACAAAAATGGCCCCATTTATGGAACTTTATGGATATCATCCATCGTCCATCACATCATCTTTAAGAGAAAATTATAAGGTTCAAGTAATGGAATCTCACATTGAGCATCAACAACAAGTTCTCCAAGTCTTAAAGGATGACCTCACTTTGGCACAAATTCGAATGAAACAACAGGAAGATTAGCATCGCAACGAAATATTTTTTTTATGTAGGTGACTAGGTATTTTTATGGTTACAACCATATAAACAAATTTCCCTCAAGCAAGCTAAGAAGGATAATAAATTATCGCAAAAGTACTATGGTCATTACAAGGTGTTGCAAAATATTGGTACTATGGCATACAAATTGGAGCTTCTTGCATCTTCCCAAGTGCACCCAGTTTTCCATGTTTCATGCTTAAAGAAGGTTATAGGTGACAAGCTCTCAGTTCAAACAATATTGCCAAAAATTGACTAGGAAGGAAAAATCATATTGGAACCTGAAGCAGTCACAGAAAAAAGAACTTTACTGCTATGAAATCGATCAATTTCAGAGTATCTCACCAAGTGGAATAAATTACCCGCTGAAGATTCGACATGGCAGGATGATAATTTTTTATAGAAGCATCAATAACTACTCAAGAGTTGAGGACAAAAATTTTATTAAGGAGAGGGGTATGTTAGGTCCCTATAATACCAATGTGTCCCCTTATTGTTATTTTTAGTGTAGCCCCCTTATTGTTATTGTTGTGCACATGTAGACCCCATATTGCTATTATTGTGCACCATAGAAGCCCACTATTGTTATTGTTGTGCCCTTACATTATTATTGTTATGTAGGCTATGATTATATTGTGACCCCTTAGACTCCTATATATAGAAAGTAGGTTTTTTCATTTGAATCATCCAAGAATTGTTCATTTATGTAATGTAAAGGAGGTTGCCCCCTCAAAGAGGTTGATATATAAGTCGTTGATCTATCTTTTGATATATTTTGTAAGTTGGTTGCATAACAGGTAGTGAAGCTTTGAAGTTTTTATTTGTCAGCAGGGGAGTTGTATGAAATTTACAACATTCACATCGATGCTTCCAACACTTTATATCAAGAAAAAGTCACCGTATGCTCATACTTTTTAAGGCGTTGCGAAAGGGGGGGATAGTCCAAAAGGAGGTCTGCAAGCACTTTAAATCTTACCTAAGAGGTTTAAGACCATCACAATGATATTTTAAGCATGCCCATTTGTTCCATTTTGAGAGAGGTGTATTGCAACCATACAAAACATCAAGGGCTACTTCATTTTGCTGCGAAATAGGCTGATGCACTACAAGTCTAGACAGTCAGCACCATTTCATTTCAAATTTCGAATTTTTGACTTCTAGAATTAATTTGGATCATGTGGAGATGAAGGAAATTATTTTAGGAACTGTATTTAATGTTATTTGCAAATATTCCAAGTTGGCCATGTTTTAAACTTAGATTGGTTGTAAGAAAAACCACTCCTATTTTTCAATATATGCACTAAAACTTTGATGTATCTAGTTAGAAGTTTGTTTTTGTCAATAATTTTGACCACCTAGGCTAGTAGATCAAACCTCATGATGTATATAGAGATGAAAAAAATTGTAAGTGGTTATGTTGGTTAGATTAGAGAAGAACAAACTTTTAGTGCGTTGTATTTTATGAAAACCTTGCCAGTGAATGAATGAAATATAAAAGGTGATTTGTAGGGATTCCTGTGTCAAATATTGGTGTTTGTGCTCCTTTAATTTTGTAATTTTCCTCATGTGTTTACATCTCTTAAATTTATGTCTTCTTGCTTGGAAAAACCAGATTATTAATTCAGAATTCATCTTAATGGTGCTTTGATTTAGTTTTGCAAAGTGATCAATGTTTTCATCTTAAATAAAAATTTTAGAATTCATCTATGGTTTTAATGCTCTATGTGTTGTCTTTAAATTTTATACACTCACCCTGTACAATGATTTAACCTAAATTCCACCACCAAGACTGCCTACCTTTCCCCTATGGAGAAACCCTTTCTTTTTTCATCATATTACTGGACAAAAATTTGATTTGACATGACTCCATGCCCAATGGATATGTCTCGTTTCTCATCAAGAAACCTTATAAAATCACACCTTATTGATATTTGTACCTAGCTATTATCATATTAGTTGAGCAACCTAAGTGAGATAGCCCTCTCCAAGGCTAGAAGGGCTATATTCTAGCCGAAAAGTGGTTTGTGATTACCTCTGGAATTTCTCTTCTCGACCTAGGGAATTTACAGAGTGATAACACCACCTCGAAAAGCAATGGAATGAAGGGTTCAGGGCCACTTAAAGGAAATGTACATCTTTGAAGGAGTCCCTATGTATTGCTTAATTATTGGGAGCCAAAACTTCCTTGTGAAGTTGATGCTGATAAATATATGGAAGTGATTAATTGTTGTATAGATGGAATACATTATTTGTGGCAAGAGAATGGAGCATGTAAGAATACATTTAATGCACGTGGTGCCATAAAACTAAAATTGTGATAAGAGACAACAATAAATATATATTATAAAAATGAATAAATGTATGGAGATGAGTTTTTATAGTGAAACTTTGTTATACCATATTTTAATGCACTCTTTTATTAAATTACATTTTATAGTTATAAATATTTTTGGGCATGAGAATGGCATAACAAAGTCCCTTTCCTTATTGATGTAAATCGAATCTTGATATGCCTTTCAACACCATTTTTTCATGAAGCAAGTTGGGACCCAACATGTAGCCTTAGAGCTTGTATCCTATTGGGTAATTTAATTGGCTATTAAATAACTTGCATTTATATGTCAATTTGGGTACGTGAGTTTGCGAAGTACACTACACCGTATGTGTTAGGACATTAGATTTCACTATTTATGCATAACTGAAACGAATTGGAAACTTAAAAAGGAAATTATATTCTTTAATATAAACTATGAAGTACTAAGTTTTTGGAAAGGAAATCAATGTTAAACTTATAAAATAAAAATAAATTAAAAAAAACAACAACAACAACAAAAACAAGATCATTGATCTAACAAAACATGAGATTTTACCCTATAAAACAATAACGATTTTGTTCTAAAACTTACAAATTTTAATCTTTAGAATCATGAATATTTTAATCTAAGAAAGCATAAACATTTAATCTATGGAAAGCATGAGTTTTTAATCTATGATAATCATAAACAATTAATCTATGTAAAACAAACCATTCATGGGAATATGAAAGAAATCGAAAGATCTATATTATTCTCATAGATCTCCAGGGGGGCCTACTGAGGATTGCAAGGTGTTGTTAAAACTCAGATCAAAAGAAGAGATCTAAATCACCAATTTCATTCAAATTTGCGCCTTATAAAAATTATATTCAATGAAAAAATAGAGTTCTTCTCCTTCAAGAAGAAGCAACAATTAAAAATTAATATCATCCTTGACATCTCTAATCTCTCCTCTGATCAAATAGACTGCAATTTATAGAATTTTGTGACAATTAACAAATTTGGATTTTTCTTGCTTGAGTTTTGGTCATGAGATAAAATAAAATAAAATTTCATGGATTTTTTTATCAAAGATCAACCCAAATCTTATCAAACTTTTCTCTATGCCACGATTTTTCTAAAGAAAAGCTCATTCAGGCATTTTTGTTGATTGTGCAATAAATGCAAATTTGAAAAAATTGTTTATCCACGTAATCTATAAAATAAGGCTCTAAAGAACTTCAAAAATATCTCAAATGGTAATGAATTTGGGAAAATTTCTCATGGAAAACCTAATTAGGCTCGTTCTCAACAAAACCCTTGATTTTATTTTCCAAACTTCGTTTTAATTTTCTCAGACAATGCGTTTGGAGTTGACTGGTCAAAACTGTTGTGCTTTTCCGTTGATCTTTTGTTGTAGGTCCACATGTGCAAGCTGGGTGAAATTTGACCAATACAAATCCATATTGGAGCTTCTAGAAACTAGGCCCAAGTGTCAGATTTCCTTCTAGAGTGGTGATACTACCTCAATCATGTAGATAGCTATGGAAACCTAACGAAACTACATAATCTTGAACTTGCTAAACTATCATTAGTAAAAATATGAAAAAAAAATCTTAATTCATTAAAAATAACATAAATAATAACAATAAACCATGTAAATATGTATGTGGGAATTTGGTGCATTTATGAAGAAACATGGTTTAAAATGATGACAATGGGTGAATGGAATGATGCGAAAATGGATGGTTCATCAACAAAATTATGAAAAATTAGAGGCACAACATTCCCGCACACCAGATATTTTGCATGTTCTCATGCAAACAAAGCATTGCAAAGTTTCATAATCCAATCAGTTCCTTCTGTTTCTTTATACTATCATTTCAACTAAATCCTTGACCAAAGTTCCAAGAGAGCCATATTGACCCTCTATCTTGTTGAAAATGCAACAAGATGATGGAGCTTAGTGAAATGAAGTTGCCTTCACTAAGTGGGCCCGCAGGCTATTTTTGGCGCAAAGTCTATTTTTAGACATATGGAGCATGGTCTAGGAGTTGCAGTATGCTATTCTTGGATGATTGGTTGAGTTGGTAAAAATAGATGGACCTCTATTTTTAGACATATAGGTCGAAGTCTATTTTTAGACTACCTGTCTAAAAATAGGTCAGTCAAATATTATTAGCCCTTAATAATATTTGGACTATAAAATTCAGTTTATCCTCTTGCAGCACTTCAGTTGGAGCTACGGATGTGGCCCATGCACCTGACAGAAGGAATTACACTATTCCTAGGGGTTTGGTGAGCTCATGCATGGTCGACTTCAGTTATAACTCAAGTGGCGGAGTTTGGTGGAGTTGATGAGACAGTTGGTGGAGTTGTGTTCGGTTTAACTTAGTTGAACTAGTTGTATTTAGTTTAACTGGCTAATACACTAGTGATGAGTGGTGCGAATTAAATATTATTTAATTCACTAATTATTAACTCATTATTCAACTAAAGAACACATCAGTTGACTGCAGTGCATGGACAGTTCAGTGAAGACCAGTGGAAGAGGTAGATGAAAGGGTGAGTTTGCTATTAGTTGCGACATTAGTTGTGCATGAGATTTGCACAAGCATTGGAGGAGATTTCCCATGAGGATTGTGCAGTTGAAGCCAAGGAGATTTGAACTTGGATCTCTCATTACACCAACTTGGATTGCGCAGTAGAGGCAGGCAAATAGTGGATGAGTTTTGAACCCGTGACTTGTTCAAAACTGAGCTAGTTTGTGTGTAACTTTTGGAGACAGTACTGAGTACTTGTGAGGAGTATTGTATTGAGATTGTTACATGTTCTCTTCTATTATAATATACAAAATAGCTGGGGGTTTTCAGCTATAAGCTTTCCCCATTACATATTGTGTTTATGTGCGCATGCGACTGTTTCTATTTCCGCAAATTGATGATCAATTGTAGAAGAGGTTATGTGTTATGCATGAATTCGAATTAGTGTGTGACCAGGATAATATCAGGGGATAAATCTTCATTATTAAGCAAATTTCTACATGGTATCGGAGCGAATTGATCATCGGGATATATTACAGTGATTACAATTTTATTTCGGTAGACAGAGTCTGTAACGGGCCAGGTAGACTCTAGATCCATCCTTTCTTTGAAAGGTGATATATCCAGTAAATGCCCTTACAGTCGATCTCTGTGCTAGAAATAATTTGTTCTCACAGATCCATAAGCAGTTGAGTTTTGAGCTTGGAATTCGAATTTTGCAGCAGATTGTTTTCTTGGTGCCGGAGTTGAAATGTCTTTCAACGGTTTGCGACTCTAATATGCCCTTGAAGGCAGTTCGAATTATGTTGCATGGAAAGATCGGATGGAGGCGGTATTAGAAGATAATGGGCTGAAGGAGTTCGTAGATATGGATGTCCAAAAGCCTACTGATCCTGCTGAAGTTGAGGCTTGGCAAAAGAAGATGGCGAAATGTCGAAGGATTCTGTTGGAGGGCATGAAGGATCACATTGTATCCAGCCTGCATGGAAAAGCTTCTCCATATTTGATGTGGAAAACGTTGACAGATCTATTCCAGAGCAAGAGCGACCAAAGGAAGCTGGCGCTCAAGGATAAACTTAGAAACATTAAGATGGAGAAAGGCGACAGTATCGCCAAGTACCTCACGAAGTTCACTCAATGCAGAGATGAGCTGGGAAGTGTGGGGGTGACTGTCGATGAAGAGGACTTGGTGGACCTGGCTCTCCTTGGTCTTCCGAAGAGTTGGCATTCCTATCAGGACTCTGTCAATGGTCGGGAGAAGTTGCCGAGATGGGAGTGACTTTGGGCAGATCTCATGCAAGAGGAGATAAGGCGGACTAGCAGGGATGGATCTTCATCAAAGGTATATGATGAAGAAAATTGCGCTTTGGATGCCAAAGAAAATAAGGGGAAAAACAAGAAAGATTCTCATTCTGGTGCAAAAGACAAGAAGCAAGACATGTCCAAGGTGAAGTGTTTTCACTGTCACCAGCACGGACACTATGCCACAAATTGTCCGCAGAAGAAGAAAAATAAGAAGGCTGCTGGATCTACAGCGGGAGAGGCATTGGCCTCCCAGTTTGAACTGGATTTTTCACTCATCACATGCTTGGTCTGAAGTGTGATGGGATCAGTATGGTTCTTGGATAGTGGTGCGTCATTTCACATGACAGGAGATCGGGATCTGTTTTCATATCTGGAGGAAAAAGATCTTGGAGTGCACATCGAGATGGGCGATGATGGTAGATACAGTGCGACCGATATCGGTACCATTTCCTTTGAGAGGGAGTCTGGTAAACCCTTCGTATTGAAGGAAGTATTGCATGTTCTAGGATTGATGAAGAATCTGATCTCTGTGGCGATGTTGGAAGACAAGGGGTATGATGTGGTCTTCAGTGAAGGAAAGGCTTTCCTGCGCAGTAAGACAACTGGAGAGACCCGAAAGATAGGGGTTCGAGTCAAGAACCTTTATCAGTTGCAAGTAGATGGCTGCGCAACAATGGCATGCAAGGCGAGAGAATTGGTGAGCTGGGATGATGAGGGCGAGATGTGGCACAGGAGATTGGGCCACCTTCACCATGGCGCTTTGAAGATACTGCAGCAGATTTCTACTGGGCTTCCTAAGGGCACTCTTGCGCAGTCAGATCAGTGCAAGGGGTGTATCTTGGGAAAATATATGAAAGCCACCTTTCACGAGAAGGATAATCGCGCCACGACGATCCTTGAGAGAGTTCACACAGATGTGTGTGGTCCTTTCTCAGTAGCTTCGACAGCAAAGCACAAGTACTATGTGATCTTTGTTGATGATTTCTCTCGGAAGTGCTGGATCTTCTTCATGCAGAAGAAGAGCGAGACATATTAAAAGTTCCGTGAATTTAAGGCACTGGTTGAGAAGGAATCGGGAAAGCATGTGAAGGCTCGTAGGAGCGACAATGGCGGTGAATTCATCTCTACTGAATTCAAGGACTTTTTCAGTGCAGAAGGAATTCGGAGAGAGCTCATCGCACCCCATAACCCACAGCAGAATGGGGTTGCTGAGCGAAAGAACAGAACGATCGTGGGTGCTGCACGAGCGATGTTGCATGATCAGGGCCTACCCCTTCACTTGTGGGCTGAGGCATGCAATACTGCAGTGTATGTGCAGAACCGTTGTCCTCACAAGATACTTGGCATGAGTACACCGGAGGAGGCGTTTTCTGGCAAGAGGCCTAACATTTCTCACTTGAGGATTTTTGGCTCACCTGTCTACATGCATGTGACGAAGGATGCCAGAAAGAAGCTGGATCCGACCGTAGAGGTTGGAATATTTGTGGGGTACACTGATACACCTCACAACTATCGTGTGTATTTTCCAGACAGTCGCAAGACTGTTATGCGACGGGATATCAAATTTCAAGAGGAGAAAGCCATGCAGTGTTCGCTTGAGAGGGAGCCACACTTGCATGCAGATGAGGAGCTATTAGTTCCTAAGGAGGAGCTTTCGGATGTGGATCAGCCACAAGAGGGAGTTCATGGAGTGGAAGAAACCACTCATGCAGCGCCAACCATCAGAGGGCGCAAGCGCACTACAGAAGCTGAGCGACTGGCTCAAGATGCAGAGAGGGTTGTAGGACCACCTACAGCACAGCACAGACAGAGACAATCACCAGACCGGTACACTAGATACATGGCTCTTGTGAGAAAATGTGTCGTGACAGAGCCATCCTCTTTCGAGGAAGCTGTGGAGGAACCCGCATGGGTAGATACCATGGTGGAAGAGTATGATTCGATTGTCAGAAACAATGCATGGGAGATTGTCCTGCGACCGGAAGGGAAATCAGTGGTGGGTTCGCTATGGATCTACAAAGTGAAGCAGGTGGCTGACGGGAGTGTGGAGAAGTACAAGGCAAGATTTGTTGCCTGTGGCTTCTCACAGATTGAGGGGATCGATTATGAGGAGACCTTTGCACCTGTCACAAGGTACTCTTCCATACGGACGATCCTACCTCTCTCAGCGCAGATGGGATGGCACATCCATCAGATGGATGTGAAGACTACATTCCTCAATGGAATCATTGAGGAGGAGGTGTACATAGAGCAGCCCGAAGGTTTCGAGATCTTCAGCAGTGAGTCGCATGTGTGCTGACTCAAGAGAGCACTGTACGGGTTGAAGCAAGCACCTCGTGCTTGGTACACACGGATAGAAAATTATTTCACCGGACTTGGATTCTCCAAGAGTGAGGCAGATCCTAACCTATACCAAATTGTGGTGGAGGGGAAGTTGTTGATCATTGTACTGTATGTAGATGATCTGATTTTGACGGGTGATGAGCTGTTGATACTTTCATGCAAGGAGGATCTTGCTAGAGAGTTTGAGATGAAGGACTTGGGACTCATTCATTATTTCCTAGGATTGGAGATTTGGCAGCGCAGTGGTGGACTGTTTGTTTCTCAGGGTAAGTATGCCCGGGAGATACTGGAGAGGTTCAACATGCATGGCTGCAAGCCTGTTGATACTCCTCTTCCTGGTGGTTGGAGGAAGGAGGATGCTACTTCAGCGGAGGTAGTGGATGCCACTGTCTATCGACAATTGGTGGGGTCGCTTATGTATCTGGTCAATACACGACCCGATATATGCTATGCTGTTAACCAGCTTTCGCAAGCTATGGTTAAGCCTACCAAGCTCTTCTGGAAGGCAGGCAAGCATGTATTGCGTTATCTTAGTGGCACATCGGGATATGGTATATGGTACAGACAGGAGGATGGAGCGAAGCTTTCCGGCTTCACTGATGCAGATTGGGCAGGGAGCCCAACGGACCGAAAGAGCACATCTGGAGGAGTCTTCAGTATCGGGTCGACAACAGTTTCCTGGTACAGCAGGAAGCAGAGATACGTGGCACTCAGTTCAGCAGAGGCCGAGTACATGGCAGCAAGCTTGGCTGCATGCGAGGCTATTTGGATGAGGAAGATCCTCGTCGGATTGTTCGGGTCGCACTTGGAGCCTATTGTGATTTATTGTGATAACCAGAGTTGCATTAAACTCTCGGCTAATCCAGTATTTCATGATAGATCCAAACACATCGAAATCAGGTACCATCATATCAGAGATTGTGTGCAGCGGAGAATCATGTTACTTTCATATATTCCCACGGAGGATCAGGATGCTGACATCTTGACGAAGGCGCTCACCAGGAGCAAATTCGAATTCCACAGAGGCAGGATAGGGGTTTCAGATAATCCATATCTTGTTGAGAGGGAGTGTTGAAAATGCAACCAGATGATGGAGCTTAGTGAAATGAAGTCGCCTTCACTAAGTGGGCCCGTAGGCTATTTTTGGCGCAAAGTCTATTTTTAGACTATGTCTATTTTTAGACATATGGAGCATGGTCTAGGAGTTGCAGTATGCTATTCTTGGATGATTGGCCGAGTTGGTAAAAATAGATGGACCTCTATTTTTAGACATACAGGTCGAAGTCTATTTTTAGACTGCCTGTCTAAAAATAGGTCAGTCAAATATTATTAGCCCTTAATAATATTTGGACTATAAACTTCAGTTTATCCTCTTGCAGCACTTCAGTTGGAGCTATGGATGTGGCCCATGCACCTGATAGAAGGAATTACGCTATTCATAGGGGTTTGGTGAGCTCATGCATGGTGGACTTCAGTTAGAACTCAAGTGGCGGAGTTTGGTGGAGTTGATGAGACAATTGGTGGAGTTGTGTTCGGTTTAACTTATTTGAACTAGTTGTATTTAGTTTAATTGGCTAATACACTAGTGATGAGTGGTGTGAATTAAACATTATTTAATTCACTAATTATTAACTCATTATTCAACTAAATAACACATCAGTTGACTGCAGTGCATGGACAGTTCAGTGAAGACCAGTGGAAGAGGTAGATGAAAGGGTGAGTTTGCTATTAGTTGTGACATTAGTTGTGCATGAGATTTGCACAAGCATTGGAGGAGATTGCCCATGAGGATTGCGCAGTTGAAGCCAAGGAGATTCGAACTTGGATCTCTCATTACACCAACTTGGATTGCGCAATAGAGGCAGGAAAATAGTGGATGAGTTTTGAACCTGTGACTTGTTCAAAACTGAGCTAGTTTGTGTGTAACTTCTGGAGATAGTACTGAGTACTTGTGAGGAGTATTGTGCTATGTATTGTTACATGTTCTCTTCCATTATAATATACAAAATAGCTGGGGGTTTTCAGCTATAAGCTTTCCCATTACATATTGTGTTTATGTGCGCATGCGACTGTTTCTATTTCCGCAAATTGATGATCAATTGTAGAAGAGGTTATGTGTTATGCATGAATTCGAATTAGTGTGTGACCAGGATAATCTCAGTGGATAAATCTTCATTATTCAGCAAATTTCTACATATCTCAATAAGATGCACTTTTCTCTCTCTGTTCTTCAAGATTACTAACCTTGTAGCATTACTCTTTTTTTATACACTTGTTTTTTGTGCCATTAGAGTAAGAAAGAAGAGTTACCCATCCTCCTTTGAAATTCAAACAACTTGAAGTCTTCACATATGAGGCTACTCATGGATGCTATAGAGGTAGAAGTGATACCTGTTGATTTTTTCTTTTCTTAATAAAAACAACCCTTCATTATTTATTATATGCAAATTTTGTGAAAAGAAAGGATGCCCACATAGTAGCATATCCAAGTACTTGTTACTATTTTAAGCATTTGCTAGTATAACTCTTTCAATAACTTGGAAACAACTTATAAGTTTCTTGTCACTAGTTAATTGTGCTCAGATTGTTCAAGCCTTTGTAGAATACCATATTGTGAAGAACACATCAAGACTTTTACTCCATCTATAGAATGTGATTTTCATCCTTGTGAAGTTCATCCCATTCGTATGGCTGGAAATGATAATAAATTGCAACCCATAATGATTGTCTTCTTATCATCCATGCATAGAAACCAAACCTATTTCAACAATGTTATCAAATAGTTTATTCAAGAACTCACAAACTAATGAATGAAAAAGACTTCTCAATGTGAAGCTTTGAAACGATGAGTTGCACATAACCCAAAATAAGAGTTGTTGTTGAGGGTTATACAAATTATCAAAGCCTAAAATATGCTTACAAGTCATTTCAAGAGTATGTGAACAAAGCCTTGTTGCAATCTTCTTCTTCTCGTGGCTTTGTTCTCATCATTTTTTGGCTTCCATTAAAAATCTTAAGATGAGAAATATGACACATAATTTTAAGTACTCCATGTTCTTTTTTATCATGTGCTACAAACATGTACCATGACATTAATTTTTTATATTCATAAAATAATTCTTTTTCTCAAGAATATCATGTTGATGGACCATTAAGGAAAGCATGTATTAACAAGAAGAGAAAGTTTAAACAAGGGAGTGATGAAAGCATAGAAGAACATCATTATGACCATGTAAAACAATGAGATGATTGCATGGGTGGTACGAATTTGTTGATAAAGAATCAATCATAGCTTGTGGGATTGGTTGTTAAAGGGTATGAAAAAACATAATGAGATATAAATTGGAACTACATGTTTACAATAGTTTTTCATCAAAATTTCTAGAATTTTTAACAAATTAAAAAGTTTAAGGCTAATTTTACCTCAAGTTTACCTTTTGGAATTGGAGAAGAGAACATGATCTAATGGTTGATTTGGTGTTGATTTGGATCAGGTACTCTGCTCCATGATGCGTTAACCACCACTTTGGCCTTGCTCCACAAAATGTATCTTTTTCATGCTGCATATTTGTTTTTACAATTTATATCGAATGGAAAATCAAATTCTCCTGAAATTTTATGAGCTTGTTACTATTAATATTATGCATCTTACCACAAAATATCTCGCCAAATTGGTGCACATATCTCGATAAAAATGAAAATTTTTTGTAGGTGAAAGCGTCCAATTTCTTGAAAAATATGTAGATATTATACAAAATGCATGTATATATTGGATTCTCCTGATCTAACAATTATATGCCACTCCAATAAGTTATGCACCGAACTTACTTTGTGAATATTGGCAACTTTTTGATCAACTATTTGGGACTATATTAGTCTACTCGATGCCAGTGTGGCAGTATAATGATATATGTCATAGCATGTTTAGTAGTGAACCACTACCAGCATATGTAACATGTAACTTATCTTATAATGAAAAGTTACAAATTTTTCCTTTGTGAAAAAAAAAAACAATTATGTGCCATTGTTAAATACATAATTGCTTCTACAAAAATATTTGCGGAATTTAAAACATGATCACCAATTGCAAACACATGAAGAAATATCAATCACACATAACACATATGTTTTTACCGGGAAATCATAAAGCTAAAAACCCCACTATCATATATTATGTATATATCATGGATCATGAAACAATCTCATACAAAAATCTAATCCAAGAGCTCTTAGTACAATATACAATCGTCTCGCACTGTCTTACAAAAATTGGCAAATACATGCGCCAATTTACTGCCTCCTGACAGCTTGCCTCCATTGCGAAATCCCTGGTGGTCAAGAACCTATGAATGAATTATTCTTTCTTGCCTTGACGGCGCAATACTCATATGCACATCCAATGTGTGTGTGGTTTCATGAGTGCACCCACTAATGTCACAATTGATAGTCAAACCGTCCCTTTCACCTATCTCTCAACTAGGTCTCCACTGGATCTGACATGCATGTAGTTAACAGTAGTAAATATTCAGTTTCATGTGATACCACTGATTTTGAATTAATTAAATAATTAATTCATTGATATCTCACTAGTGTATGTTCAGTTACAACTAGCACAACTGATTTTAACTCACTTAACTGAGTTAAACTACTTTACAACTAACATAACTACACATCCAACCTGTTACAACTACAAATCACTCAGTTAAAACTAAGTCCACTTTCATGTCCCACCAACCAACCTTTGAACTCTAAATTACTTCAGCTAACTGGTTTTCCACTTCAGTTAACTGATTTCAAGTGCTCCATGAGAATAGATAAATTTTATTGTCCAACTATTATTAAGGGATAATAATAGTCGACATGCATCTATAAATAGACATGCTATCTATAAATAGAACTCGCACATACATCTAAAAATAGAAAATCATATATAAATAGAATTTTCTCATCCGTTCTAAAAATATACTTATACCTAAAAATAGCCTGTGTGGGCCCCACCTAGTGTAGGTGCTTAATTTTCACTAGGATCAAGGATGTTGTTTCTGGATGCCAATTTCACTGTTTCTTGTTGCAAACTTCAACACTCCCTCTCAACAAAAAAGGAATGTCCTTGCATGTGACATGCAACTCCATGCATGCGCCTTGCAACCTTTGCATGTGCCCTGCAACTCTTGTATGCAACACTTCTGAAACTGAATAGCCTCCAAACAACTGAATCAGTATAACGCATCTATCATCAAAGTATTTTGACTTCTACTGGTACCAAATGCACATGTCTTTTGGATCCATTGTGTTGTTTACCTCTACATCCATGCACTCTGCACTTGTTGTCAACTCTGATCCGCACTCCAGTATCTGACACTATCACTTTGATTTCATGTCCTCACGACATCTAACTGCATCAATCCAACTTATCCTGTTACTTTTGTACTGTGTGCTCCTCGTAGCTAGGTTCGATTCATGAGATCCACACCATCTCAATGAATCCTGCCCAGAAATTTATTCTTGGGATTATTCATGCATGTTGCCCCACCTCTCACTTGGTGGTATAGCTGCATGCACTCCCTCTACCCATCTGGATCGAAACTTCTCTACAATATTAAGTGGTTTCTCCCACTCCATGATCCTAATCTTGTGGCTGCTCCACTTCCCTAGGTTCACTCTTACCTGCATGAAAATCCAGCTCCCTCTCAAGGGTCAATTGCATGGCTTTCTCACACTTCCAAACAGTAGGAAGCTTTGTAGAAATCCCATCTACATAAAGTCTATAGAGATTCTTAACTCGAATCCCAACCTTCTTGGCTTGCCCTGTTTCTTTGTGTCGCAGGAAAACTTTTCCTTCACTAAAGACAACATCATAACCTATATCCTCTAACATTGCAACTGAGACTAAATTTTTCTTCAAACTTGGTACATGCATTACATCTTTTAAAAGAAAGAGTTTGCCTGACGCCCCCTGAAAGTTAATGGTACCAATTCCATTCGCACTGTATCATCTTTCATCAGCCAAATCAATATGCATTTGGAGATCCTTCTCCTCCAAGTCACTGAAAATTTTCTTATCTATCGTCATGTGAAAGGAAGCAACACTATACAAGTACCACCCCAATCCCAATGCACTTGAAACCATGCATGCAATCAATGACAAGTCAAGCTCAAATTGCGAGGCAAGGGCCTCACTAGCTGCAACTCCAACAACCATCTTGTTCTTCTTCTTATGTGGAAAATTTGTGGCAATATGTCCATACTCGTGACAATGAAAACACTTCAATTTGGACATGTTGTGCTCCTTGCCATCTTCACTGGCCTTAGATTTAGAATGGAATTTTTTCCCTTTCCCCTTCTTCCCCTTGGTAGCCGAAGTACAATCCTCTTCATCATCATGCTTTGATGAAGATCCATCTCTGGTGTTCTGCCTAAAATCCTCCTACATCAGATCCGATCATAATCGTTCCCAATCCGACAGTTTTTCCCGTCCATTGACAAAGTCTTCATAACTGTGCCAAATCTTAGGAAGTCCCAAGAGAGCCAAGCTCACCAAATTACCATCAAAAACACTTATTCCTACACTCGCAAGCTCATCTTTGCATTGGAAAAACTTTGTTAACTAGTATATTGGAATAGTGTCGTTATTTTCCATCTTGATCTTCCTGAGTTTATCTTTCAGCGTCAATTTCCAATGGTTGTTGCTGCTTTGGAATAGATCCGTCAAAGCCTTCCACATAGCATATGGTGTGGCTTTCCCATGAAGGCTTGAGAAAATGTGGTCTCGTACACCTTCCAACATAACCCTCCTTGCCCTTGCCACTTTCTTTTGCGATGCATCAAGTAATGCAGTATTTTTCGAAGTAGGCTTAGGAACATCTTTGTCAATGAATTCCTTCAAGCCATTATCTTCAAGCATCGCCTCCATCTTGTCCTTCCAAGAAATCTAGTTTGAGTTACCCTTGAGTGAATACTCTAGCCACAAGCCATTGAAAGCCATTTCGATGTTTACTCAACTGTAGCACCATGAAAATCTTTCTGCAAATTTGAATTTTTTCCACCAACAAAATCAACTACTACTTCAAAATTGCAATTTTCTGTGCTCTGATACCATGTAAAAATTATACAAAATGAATGTATATCTTGGATTCTCTTGATCTAACAATTATATGCCACTGTTAAATACAAAATCTCTTCTACAAAAACTTTGCAAAATTTAAAACACGATCGCCAATTGCACACACATGAAGAAAGATCAATCACACATAAGAAAAATGTTTTTACCAGGAAATCATAAATCTAAAAACCCCACTATCATATATTATGTATATATCATGGATCATGAAACAATCTGATGCAGGACCATCAAGATTAGCCAGAAATGTGAAGACTTGTTCACATGTTGTGGTTAAACAGGGTGAAATTCATTGACTGTTGGTTAAAACTAGTTTTATTGAGGAGGTTGGACTTCTCAAATAGTTTGTTATAATTTATTATTGTAATAAGTGAGACTGTCTTATTTTAGATTAGAGATAGAATTTTTAATACAGGTGTACCCGAGAGTTAAGAGATAGAAGATTTATGTTAAGATCTTTAAAAAAAAATAGGAGATTGTTGTTAGCTATTATTATAAGAATTAATGAATAATAAAAAGGAGAAAAATGTGTTGATCGAGAGATTACTAAGGGCTTGGTGTGGAGCGAGAGCTCAGAATTGTGGTGGACTATGTTTTGTGTGTAACAGTGGTTATTTTCCTGTGTAATTTGAGAAATGCCGAGACTCTGTCCTTTTCTATATTCTGAATAAATTTAATGTTATATCCATCGATGTATGACGAGTCCATAAGATTTGATGCGTTTGTTTACCTTTGTAATTGCTTGAAGGGGCTGTGATCTGCGTTTTATTTTAATTTGTAAGAATTGCTGTATTAAGGCAAACTGGACATAGTTTAAGTCCGCAAATGTGAAAGTCATTAACACAGAGAAATTGTGAAATAAACCCTTTTCGGAGCCTTGGAGCGGAATTAAAAGATATATTGGTTGATTATATGAGTTATAGGGTCTGATAAACCCATCAGATCGGATTGGATGTATTTCATATCGCATTGCACCGAAGAATCATTCCATATCATTGCATATAACAATAAAACGGATGAAAAATGATATAAGTCAGGGTTGAAGTGAATTTGGGTCCGGAAGATATCGCCGAGACTACGGGAGGCAACATTGAAACATAACGATCGCTGATTTCCAATTAACTTCGTATCGGAGTTCTGAAAGCTGCCAACAGTTGGTAGTGACATCAATCACAGCGATTTGCGATCGCCGATTGATATCACATCAGTGCACATTGGAGTGTGGAGCGCATTGGAGTTGTGAAAGTTGTATTGATATCGCATCGGAGCGTGGTGAATGCCAAAACTTTGTAGCACATTGCAAATCCGTTGCGGGTGGTCGAACGAGTAGATCAACTGGAAAATACGGTGGCGACAATATATATATATATATATATATATATATATATATATATATATATATATATATATATATATATATATATGATGTATTGAAAAACAACGTTTAACACTGTTTTGAATGTTATAAAAGGGTTATATCGGATCAGAAGGAGAACAATTTTTTTTTTAAAGTTTATTAAAGGTCTTCGGTTCCGACATATACAAAAGAGTGATTATTGATTGTGGTGATCCATTGTGGGTGTTCATTAGAATCCAGTGCTACCGCTGCGTCAAAATTTTGGTATCAAAGAAAAAGAAAGAGGTATTTGCAGCGAAGATGCCACCAAGAATGGGAATTGGTCGAGGAAGACCAGAACCAAATGCAATTCTGCTAGAAGAAGTGCGAAATTTGTGTGCACGAATGGAGACACTGGAGACAGCCCAAAGGAGAGCGCCTGATGATGGAGCTGAAAGTTCTTCAGAAGAATCTGATGCAGATGTGGAAGAAGTAGAAGAAGACAATGAAAATGTCAAATTCATCAAGATGCTAGAAGGAACACATATACCATAGAGAAGGACGGAATTAAACACACGCTGTTGCCAGTGAAAAATGATGGTGATAAAGGATTTTCTGAAAATAATATTATGTTGATAAGTGGCAAAGAACTTCTACAGGAGGTTGATAAAAGTGAGGAGGTGCATTTCGCTATCGTAGGGAGGCCCAAGGTAATCTTAACCTCCACAAATTTAAATGATTTTCCTAAAGAAATTCAAGCTGTGTTAAATAATTTCATGGATGTCATCGTGGATGAATTACCGAATGAATTACCACCGATTAGAAGTGTTAGCCACCATATCGACTTAATACCAGGAGCGAGTCTACCTAATAAAGCTGCATATAGACTAAATCCCCAGGAAAACGCAGAGATTGCAAGGCAAGTACAGGAGCTGATGAACAAGGGGCTGATTCGAGAGAGTCTGAGCCCGTGTGCTGTGCCAACAGTACTTAGTCCGAAAAAGGGAGGATAATGGCGCATGTGCACCGATTCTAGAGCTATTAATAAGATAACAGTAAGGTACATATTTCCTTTGCCCATAATGGATGATTTAATGGATTGTTTAAGTGGATCCAGGTACTTTACTAAAATAGATTTGAAAAGCGGGTATCATCAGATCAGAATTCGAGAAGGCGATGAATGGAAAACGGCTTTCAAAACCAATAGTGGACTGTATGAGTGGTTAGTGATGCCTTTTGGGCTCACTAATGCACCCAGTACATTCATGAGACTAATGAATGAGGTCTTGAAAGAGTATACAGGTAAATTTTTCGTTGTTTACCTTGATGATATTCTGGTTTTTAGAAAAAGTAAAGAGGAACATTTGGAACATCTGAAGTTACTCCTGAAAACTCTACAGAAAGAAAAACTACTAATCAATTTGAAGAAATGTAGTTTCATGAAAGAGGAGCTAGTATACTTGGGATTTGAGATTTCCAAAGAAGGTTTGAAAATGGATCCGGAGAAGGTACAAGCAATCAGGAACTGGCCTACTCCCAGGAGTGTATTTGAGGTGAGAAGTTTCCATGGACTTGCTAGTTTTTACAGGAAATTTATAAAAGGGTCTAGTCAAGTTTGTGCACCAATCCTTGAGACAATTAAGGAGGTCAATCAGCCATTTCGATGGACAGAAGCAGCGGACAGGAACTTTAATCTGCTGAAAAAGAAGATAACAAAAAAGCCAATTCTAGCATTGCCAAATTTCGAGAAAGTCTTTCAAGTAGAAACCGATGCAAGTGGAGAAGAAGTTGGTGCGGTACTAAGCCAAGAGCAAAGACCGATAGCATATTTCAGCGAGAAGTTAAATGATGTGAAAAATAAATATTCTTCCTATGACAAAGAATTTTACGCTATTGTGCAGGCATTGAAAAAGTGGAGGCATTACTTACTGCTAAAGGAATTCATCTTATATTCAGACAATCGCGCTTTGCAGTTTATTAATAATCAGCCAAACCTAAATCAGAAGCATGCCAAATGGGTGGAATTTCTGCAAAGTTTCACTTTTGTAATAAAGCATAAAAGTGGTATGTCTAATAAAGTAGCAGATGCATTAAGCAGGGTAAATTTTCTTTTGCAAGAATTTAAAGTGGGTGTTGTAGGTTTTGAGGAAATGATAGAAATGTACAAGGATGATGAGGATTTTAAAGATATCGACACAACAGTTCAGAATCCAGTGAGCCATAACAGAAGTCAATGGATGGACTACCTTATTCAAGGAGGCCTGTTATTTAAAAGAAACAAATTATGTATTCCTAAATGTTCCATGAGGGAGAACATAATTAAGGAGAAGCATAGTGGAGGGTTATCTGGTCATTTTGGACAAGATAAAGCCTTCGCTCAAATAAATTCTTTTTATTACTGGCCTAAAATGCAAACTGAAGTTAAAAAGTTTGTTGAGAAATGCAGGGTATGTCAATATACCAAAGGAAGGAGTCAGAATACAGGTCTATATCAGCCACTGCCCATACCAGATCGACCATGGGATGTAGTCAGTATGGAGTTTGTTCTGGGTTTACCAAAAAATCAGAGAGGAAACATTTCTATTTATGTTGTAGTAGATAGATTTTCTAAAATGGCACATTTTATTGCTTGTAAGAAAACTAATGATGCAACACACATAGCAAATTTTTTTTTTTTAGAGATTGTAAGATTGCATGGTTTACCTGTAAGTGTTGTATTAGATCGAGATACTAAATTTGTAGGGCATTTCTGGAGGACACTTTGGAAGAAACTGGGGACTAAACTCAGTTTTATTTCAACATACCATCCTCAGATAGATGGAAAAACTGAAGTAGTGAACAGGAGCTTGGGGAATATATTAAGAAGTTTGGTATATCAGAATCCCAAACAGTGGGATTTGGTATTAGCTCAAGATGAATTTGCTTACAATGATACACCAAACCGAAGCACTGGAATGAGTCCATTTCAGATTGTTTTTGGGATGCATCCGAGAGGAGTATATGAGCTTAGGGACTTGGGAAAACAGGAAGCCAGGAGTGAAAGTGCTAAAGATTTTGTTGAACAAATGCAGAAGCTACAGGAAGAATTCAAAGGTAAATTACAGGAAAGCAGCAGTAGATATAAGCAGAGAGAAGATCTGAAAATAAGAGAAAAAGATTTTCAAGTAGGAGATTTAGTCATGGCATATCTAAGAAAAGAGAGATTTCCTACAAAAGCTTATAACAAACTGAAAATGAAGAAGATAGGACCTTGTAAAATCAAAAGGAAATTTTTAGCCAATGCATATGAGATCGAGTTGCCGGAAGGGATCAGAATATCCCCCATTTTTAATGTTGCAGGATTATATCCATTCAGAGAGTTAGAGACTGAATTGCAGAATGAAATTACAGGTGATGAAGTTCAAACTATGGATTGGGAGGAACAGGTACCAAAAGCATCCAAGAAAGAAGTTGAAGCTATCTTGGATCAAAGAATATCCAAGAAAACTCGAGGGCAGACATATTTCCAGTATCTTGTCAAGTGGAAGGAGCAGCCAATGGAAGATTCCAGTTGGTTAACAGCAGTTGAACTACAGAAATATGGAGTAAGTCCGGAAAGTTTGAAGAAAAAATCTTTTCTTCCCCGGGAGTCTGATGCAGGAGCATCGGGATTAGCCAGCAATGTGAAGACTTGTTCACATGTTGTGGTTAAACAGGGTGAAATTCATTGACTGTTGGTTAAAACCAATTTTATTGAGGTTGGACTTCTCAAATAGTTTGTTATAATTTATTATTGTAATAAGTGAGACTATCTTATTTTATATTAGAGATAGAATTGTTAATACAGGTGTACTCAAGAGTTAAGAGATAGAAGATTTATGTTAAGATCTTTAAAAAAAAATAGGAGATTGCTGTTAGCTATTATTAGAAGAATTAATGAATAATAAAAAGGAGAAAAATGTGATGAGTGAGAGATTAGTAAGGGCTTGGTGTGGAGCGAGAGCTCATAATTGTGGTGGACTGTGTTTTGTGTGTAATAGTGGTTATTTTCCTGTGTAATTGGACAAATGCCGAGACTCTGTCCTTTTCTATATTCTGAATAAATTTAATGTTATATCCATCGATGTATGACAAGTCCATAAGATTTGATGCGTTTGTTTTCCTTTGTAATTTCTTGAAAGGGCTGTAATCTGTGTTTTATTTTAATTTGTAAGAATTGTTGTATTAAGGCAAACTCGACATAGTTTAAGTCCGTAAATGTGAAAGTCATTAACAAATAGAAATTGTGAAATAAACCCTTTTTGGAGCCTTGGAGCGGAATTAAAAGATATATTGGTTGATTGTATGAGTTATCGGGTCTGATAAACCCATAAGATCAGATTGGATGTATTTCATATTGCATTGCACTGGAGAATCGTTTTATATCATTGCATATAACAATAAAACGGACGCGAAATGATACAAGTCAGGGTTGAAGTGAATTCGGGTCCGGAAGATATCGCCGAGACTACGGGAGGCAACATTGAAACATAGCGATCGTCGATTTCCGATTAACTTCGCATCGGAGTTCTGAAACCTACCAATAGTTGGTAGTGACATCAATCACAGTGATTTGCGATCACTGATTGATATCACATCAGTGCACATTGGAGTTTGGAGTGCATTGGAGTTGCGAAAGTTGTATTGATATCGCATCGGAGCGTGGTGAATGCCAAAACCTTGTAGCACATTGCAAATCACTGATTTGCGAATTGATTCGAACCGTCAGATCAACCAGATCTGAGGTTGTGGAAATATATATATATATATATGATCTGTTGGAAAACAACATTCAACATTGTTTTGAATGTTATAAAAGGGTTATATCGGATTGGAAGGAGAACATAATTTTTTTTAAAGTTTATTAAAGGGCTTCGGTTCTGACATATATAAAAGAGTGATTATTGATTGTGGTGATCCATTGTGGGTGTTAATTATAATCCAATGCTACCGCTGCATCACAATCTCATACAAAACTCTAATCCAAGAGCTCTTAGTAAATATACAATCGTCTTACACTGTCTCACAAAAATTAGTAAATACATGTGCCAAATTACTGCCTCCTGACAGCCTGCCTCCACTGCGCAATCTCTGATGGTCAAGAACCTCTGAATGAATTATTCTTGCCTGCCTTGACTGCACAATACTCATAGGCACATCCAATGTGTGCGTGGTTTCATGAGTGCACCCACTAATGTCACAACTGATAGTCAAATTGTCCCTTTCACCTATCTCTCAACTAGGTCTCCACTGGATTTGACATGCATGTAGTTAATAGTAGTAAATATTCAGTTGCATGTGAGACCACTGATTGTGAATTAATTAATTAATTAATTCACTGATCTCTCACTAGTGTATGTTAATTTACAACTAGCACAACTGAGTTTAACTCACTTAACTGAGTTAAAGTACTTTACAACTCACATAACTACACATCCAACTCTACTACAACTTTGAATCACTCAGTTACAACTAAGTCCACTTACATGTCCCACCAACCAATCTTTGAGCTCAAAATTCCTTCAGCTAATTGGTTTGCCACTTCAGTTAACTAATTTCAAGTGCTCCATGAGAAAAGATTAATATTTATTGTCCAACTATTATTTAGGGATAATAATAGTCAACATGCATCTATAAATAGAACTCGCACATACATCTAAAAATAGAACATCATCTATAAATAGATTTTTCTCAGCATCTATAAATAGACTTCCACTATAAACAGAATTTTCTCATCCATTCTAAAAATAGACATATACCTAAAAATATCCTGTGTGGGGCCCACCCAGTGTAGGTGCTTAATTTTCACTAGGATCAAGGATATTGTTTCCAAATGCGAATTTCATTATTTCTTGTTGCAAACTTCAACAAAATAGACACTGGAATTTCCTAAAATTTTGTGTGTTTATTTACCCTACCTCAATGCATTTACCGTAAAAATTCTAGGACCAATGAATGCACGGTTTGCAATTTATGATCAAATCAATTAATGTCTTCTTTCACCCTTCACGTTGCCCAATGTTGCAACAAATACATATCCCACAAACTCATTTTAAGTCCAAATTGAGTGCTTCAAAAGGGAAACAATGTATTCTTACCGTTTCTATCGCTACATGCCTTCAGAATCAACTTTTGCTGATGAAAATGAGTTGTTGTGTAAAAATACCAAATTCTGTCCTAATTTGTGCATAGTGATAAAAATTGAAAATATGCCTGAAAACCCCACTTGAAATGCCCTTCAAAATTGCTCTTTTTTGAATTATTTCTGCATCTTACTCAACTTACCATATTCTGAGCAAACCCAATAGCTTAGAATTTTTTATTTCTACTCCAATATCTTGCAATATTTGTGCCAAAATTGCCTTTGCAACAAGTTGCTACACCCAAAAACAGGGTGTTACAGCAATAGCTGCAGAAACTGCAACTCTCCGTAGTTGTTGCAGAAAATGTCAATTTTTGCAGAAAGTTGTTTTCTCCGAGTTCAAACTGCTAATTTGGATTGTGTACTGCATATTGAAGTTGAAACCATGAAACATAATGCATATTGACTTAAATAGGCCCAATTTTATTGTTTTACTTGAAAATGGAATGAATGAAAAAGGGTTGTAGTGGTGTTGAATGAAAACAAGATGAAAATGTTGCTACAAGAAACCAGTAAAATACACTGCTGCAAGTTGTTGTTGATTCCATTAAACCATATAGTCTTCATCAATACCAAAATTCATGGTACAATTCTTACCATACGAATGAATGTGTAGATGTCGAGCATGGGAGGAAATAATTGGATTACCAATCAATGATGAAAATCATTAACGAATGAGAGACAAATAACTGATAATGTAAATGAGTTTCAAGGTACCTGAGTGCTTCTTGACAGGGATGTATGAATGTGTTGAAGCCGAGTCACCTGCAAGATCTGAAAATCAAGAGACATTTTTGTATACCCATTGTTGTCAATGAGAAGGCTTACCATTGATGTGTGCAAGTTCCAAGGCACTCCAAAGAATCTTTGATCTTTATCCCAGATAAGGTGTTGAGGTTGATGGGACAAGATCTGTTGGAAGGTGGGCCTTAAAGAATCCCAAATCATCCAACTCTAGCATAGAACCAAAAATTATTTGAAGAACTATAGTAAAATATTGAAACCATCATAAATTGCAAAACTTATTGTGAACTTTTCTTGACAGTTGGCTGGTTTTCAAGCAAATCTCATGTCCAATTGTGCCAGCAAACTGGTTTTCACAATGGGACTTGTTTTTCTCTTTAATTTTATTTTTTTATATATGTCCTATTGTACTTGATAAGGAAATCTCGTTCAAGTATATGAATACTTCCAATGAAACCATGTGTGTAATAAGATGATAGATAAATTCCTATGCAGGTTTGAAATATACTCTTTCATATGTACAAGTATATGAGAGACCAACTACCTTGATTGAGATGATGTCAGAAAATACTGAAGAATTGAGCATTAGGATCCAAAGACTATCTTGAACCAAGATTCAATGTGATCTTGTCTTCCTTGGATTCCTACTATCATTCCATGCAAGTCTTCAAATATGTTATCCCCATTCATAGAATATGGTGATAGACATGCATGAAACTTTTCAATCTCAGGTTCCAACAACTTCTCTTCTTCAATGGCATCCATGATTCTTGGACCTTATCTGAACCTTCTTCTTCTTATAAGTCGATTGAGTTTTTTTATTGTTGGCGATCTGAAATGGTTATGCAGGTAGTGGAGTGGGAATGGATATTTGGGATTCTTGTATGGATGGTAATAGGAAAGGTTGAATTGACGTAAACTAAGGTTGAAGCTGATGTTGTGGTGGAGGTGAATGGTATGGATAGCATTGAGATTGGTATTGAGGATAGTGAGGAAAATATTGAGGATACAATGGATTTCTTCTATAAGGCCCTTTCTAACCTTGTTGCCAAGATTGGTTTTGAGGTTGGGATTGAGATGGCCAAGTTTTCCAAGGCAAGGGTGTTTGCAAATTACTTTCAGATTGTTGTGCATAAACCTGAAATTGAGAATTAAGATATTGCATCATATCAGGTTGATGAAGCTACCATGGTATTCTTGGAGCTACATAACAAGATTGTTCAAGTGTTTGATTTTCTCTCTTGTAAAATTCCTTTAACCCTGGTAATGATACAAAATATTTAGTAGTATGTGATCCTACAAAGATTTCACAAATTTTAATGTTATCAAATGGACATTCATGCAAATCATGTTTCTTTCTATATTTAGGGAAAAATATAAACGAAGCAACATTCTCAATTTTTTTATTTTTTTCATTCTTAGCATATCAATTTGCTCATTTAAATTACCAAAAATGTCTAGCAAATTGTTAAGTTCAGTTTGACTTAGCAATATTGATGTCGACTTACTTACTCTTTCCATAACTAGGTCCTGAGGGAATCTTCCATACTTTTCTTTTCCTCTTGATATGTTCTTGCACATTTCACAAATCTCTTGAAATGACAATTGAGAGATATCTCATTTTCCCACTAGGTTAAGAAGATCAATACATTCATCCCTTATAGAATTTAGTAGGAGATTTTTAATGTGTTTGATCCTAAATTATGAAATTTAGATCTTTGACATTATAAGTAAATATATCCAATAAATCTTTTAGGCTTTCATCCTCTTTTTGGTTCACCTTAAAAACTTGATTTCTAAGGTCGTCGTGTATGAAATAATCTTTATATTTTTCCAAAAATACTCTTTTCATATAATCCCATGTCCTTATATAACTTGTTCCTTAAGTCACTAACCATTTAGGAGCTTTATCCTTCAATGTTGCGAGAAACAAATCCAATTTTTGAATGTGTAATGAGTAGCCATAAGATCTACAAATTATTTCAAATTCAAATATTAAATTTTTTAGGTCTTATGATCTCATACCCTTGAAGTTAGGAAGTGTGAAAGGAGGGATGCTCTTCATATGACCATTGACATCAGTTTCTCTGCATAAACAATTAATCTTTGAAAAATAAACCATTCATGATAATATGAAATAAATGGAAAGCATCTATAATATTCTCACAGATATCCAGGGGGGCTTCCTGAGGACTGCAAGGTGTTGAAAACTCTAATCAAGAGAAGAGATCTAAATCACCAATTTCATTCAGAGATGCGCCATATAAAAAATTATATTCAATGAAAAAAATAGATTTCTTCTCCTTCAATAAACAGAAACAATTAAAAATTAATATCATCCTTAACATATTTGATCTCTCAACTCATCAAAGAGACTGGAATTTATAGAATTTTGAGACAATTAACAGATTCATAATTTTCTTACTTAGTTTTTCTCATGAGATCAAATCAAATCAAATTTCATGGATTTTTGGATCAAAGATCAGCCCAAATCTGATCAAACTTATCTCTATGCCACAAATTTTCTAACAAAAAACTCGTTCAAGCAATTTTTTTTTTTCACTGTGCATTAAATGAAAATTTTGAAAAATCATTTATCCACGTAATCTCCAAAATAAGTCTCCAAATAACTTCAAAAATATCTGTAATGGAAACAAATTTTAGAAAAATAATCCACAACAGCCTAATTGGGTCTGTTGTGAACAAAACCCATGTTTTTTTTTTTTTTTTTTTTTTTTCCGAAATTTTCTCTCATTTGCTCAGAAAACACATTTTAATTTGAA
Source organism: Pinus albicaulis (assembly GCA_034641835.2). Classification (NCBI taxonomy): domain Eukaryota; kingdom Viridiplantae; phylum Streptophyta; class Pinopsida; order Pinales; family Pinaceae; genus Pinus; species Pinus albicaulis. The sequence continues at coordinate 637,437,669 of CM076577.1, forward strand.
TGGTAAAAAATGCTACGTTTTTCCCTAAGTGACATTTTGCTGGAGGTCCACACATGCGAGATGGGTAGAATTTGACCAATACAAATCCATATTGGAGCTTCTATAAATCAATTCCAAGTGTCGAATTTCCTTCTAGAGTGGTGCTACTACCTAAACCATGGAGATAGCTACGGAAACTTGACGAAACTGTAGAAACTTGAACTTGTTAAATGGTCGTTAGTAAAACTATGAAAAATTCTTCTTAATTCTTTAAAAATAATGGAAATAATAATAATAAACCATGTTAACATGTATGCAGGAATTTGGTGCGTTTATGAAGAACTATGGTTAAAAATTATGACAATGGGTGAATGGAATGATGTGAAAATTAATGGTTTCATCAACAAAATTATGACAAATTGGAGGCCCAAAATATCCATTTATATTTCTAAATGAGTTGGGATCCATATTGATTGATTTGAAAACCCCTTGATGTTAAATCCTATATTATTAAGAAAACTCATTATTTGAGTATCAAGCTCTATTTTGATCATGGTCTAAATACATTTTGGAGTGATGCTTTATATCACTAGAAAACCTACCTTTGGAAACTATCTATTTCAAGTAATATTTCTCTTCACATGATAAGCCTAATTTCTCCATATCTTCTTGGAAGATGAGACTACCAAGACTACCCAAGCAAGGGAGCTTTGTGTTGGTATGAGAGAAGCCTTGCCTTAGAAAACTTGTGGGGTCACCTTAGCGACCTTTAGGTGTAGTTTTGTTTTCATTGTGAAGTAATTCTCACAACCTTGCATGTTAAGAATTTTTTTGTATCATCAAAGGATATTAGATTGAATTATTTGGCGAACAAATTATTTCCCCAACTGTGTGCATTTGTGCAATTATGAAATAGTTTTATATGGTCTAATAGTGGCATTCGATCTTTCAAAATTACTGATTCTCTAGAAATTATCGTTCCCGGTTTTAAAAAATGAATTATTTTGTATTGTTGGTTAATTATAAACCTGTGTGGTACATATCCTTTGTTTCCCATGGAGTGGAATCTAGTGCATACATTATCTTTTATTGCTAAAGAAGTAAAAGTTGGAGCAACACACGTAGAAAAATTGCATAGAAATAGAATTGTAGAGTGATGAGCTCTTGTGTCCTGTCCCCGAGAAGTTTTAAACTCTAAGAAGAAATTGAGACCTTGACCCTTGGAATGCACTCAAAAAGACTAAGCATGTAACATGTGGTATCAAAGTATAGTTTCAACATTGACCTCTTATGGATCAAAAGTACACTTAAAGATCAAAAAATATTATCGTTATTTTCATGATGATGAATTATAAATAACAATTGAATTTATTAATTTACAACACCAAAGAGAAGATATAAATAAGTAACAAGAGTGCATGTAACATTGTATAAAATGAAATATGGAATAGTTCCCTTTCGAAAAAAAATTCTTATGTCATATATGAGGAATATGAATAAATTAGGAATGTGAAAACACCTCTGGATCTAATATAAATTATGAGGATCCTAAGGAAAGGCTTCAAAGTTGCATGGAAAACAACAAAAGGACATTTTCGGAGAGGATTGAATTTCATGCTATTGTGAAGTCTATATGAAATCCAAAAACGATTGTAGCAGTGACTAAATTCCAACAATGTTGAAAGGAAATCCTCTATGAAGGTACAACATAGGGAAAAGCACCCATATAAAAAGGCACCAAAGTAAGAGAACAAGTACCTATAGTGATGAATCATTTGCTAATTCCTTTATAATAGGAAAATTAGGTTTGATGAATTTTCAAGAAACTACTCCAAGTTTTCTTTGCACGTGAAAAAGAAGAAGAAGCATTTCAAAACTATGATGCATGAAAATTTCAAAAAGGCAAGGTCACATGCCTTCAAGGGTGAAATAAAGAAAATTAAAGATGCAAAGACGTGATTGTTGGGATTAAATAATTAATTCCATGTGAAAAATTATTCAAGGAACATGAAATCCCAAGTGGCCTTATTCAACATGACTGGAATGGCTTCCATGTGGTGAGAATACCACGAGAACATAAAAGGAATCAGCAAGAGTAATATAATTTGGAAACAATTCTAAAATTACTTTAGGAGGAAGTAATTCTTCGAAAGATGATATGATGGGAAGGTTGGAGAATTTCACGACTTGAAGCTAGGACAACTAATTATGGATTATTAAGTTTATTTATGGATTTGGTGCACTACATGGCATATATTAAGCACAAAAAATTGAAAACTCAATTATTTCTCAACATACTACCTCAATCCTATCAGGAATTGATAAAGTTTTATGAGCTTGGGTTTCTTGATGATACAATAAGAAAAGTCAAGTATTGTTATGAGAAATCAAGGTGTCAACCATAGCTACAAAATCTCGAGAAAAATAAATAAAAAACTAGCTTAAAGGAGAAGATATTCAAATCACAACAACACAAGACTTTATGAAAGGGTACAAAGATAAGTTACCTAGCCAAAAACAACTTCCAATAGAACTACCCCATGCAAAGTGAGAATACTCCAAAGAAGACCATAGAAGAAAAATAAGGAATTGAAAAAGGGACCCTTGAAGTGTTGGGGTTACGGAGAAGAACATCTACTCTAAGGATGTTCCCTCAAAGAAGATGACAACAGGAATATTTATCAAGTGCAAGAAGCTACTACCATCAATGATGTAGCACGAGAAATGCCTTGAATTCGCACACTTGTGGAGGATTGACAAGCAAACCAATAGGAATTAATGGCCAAAGTAAAAGGTATAATCATTAAATGATATGCTTCTATCTTTTTTGACATTAGGGCTTACAAATTAGTTATGTTGTTCCCCAATTTAACGATGCATGTGTCCTTTAGAAAAAATCAGCATAAGAAAGCATGCCTATTCTAGCTAACTATTGGAACAGAAAGGAAGGTGATCGGGAGTTAGTGAAAGTATGCCAAATTGAAATGAAAGGGTTTTTCATGAAGCTAACATTAAATATGTTTCCCTTAGGGTTGTAAGATGTCTTAATCAAAATGGAATAGGTGGTAGTGCATTAGGTCAATCTAGAGTATTACAGCAAGACTTTGAAATGTATGAATGGTAATTGACATCCTAGGGTCGTCAAAGGTATATCAAAAGCTATGGTTCTAAGACATGTATTAGTGATGTATCTTAATAAATCTTATAGGAAAGGATACCAATTTTATAGCATTCATGTCCTAAATCAATAGACAACAAAGAGACAAAACTCTAAGATTATACCATATTGCAAGAGTTTCAAGATGTATTTCCAAAAGAGATACCAAGATTGCCACCTAAGAAAGATGTGGACTTCCCAATGGATCTCATGCTAAGAGTAGTGCCAGTAACTCAAGTACCTTACAAGATGAGTACACTCAAGCTAGTGGAGTTGAATTTGCAATTAAAATAGATTTTGGATAAAGGATATATTAGGCCAAGCATGTCTCCCTCGGAAGCATCACCCTTGTTTTTGAAGAAGAAATATGGCACTCTCATGTTGTGTGTAGATTGTTGACAACTAAAAAATGTACTATCAAGAACAAGTACCCATTACCATACATAAATTATTTGTTAGATCAATTGAGATGAATTGCCATGGTCTCTAAGAAAAACTTAACATCATGATACTACCAATACAATATAAAATATGAGAATATTCACAAGACAACATTTCAAAACCAATATAGGAATTAGGAGTTTCTATTCATGCCACTTGGGCTTATCAATGCCCCTCCTACATCCATGTGCCTAATGAAGCACATCCTCAGTAAGTACTTGGATAAATTTTTATTGATCTTCATAGATGGCATACTTATTTATTCGAAGACTAAGGAAGATCATGAGGAACACCTCAAGATAGTTCAGCAAATGTTGAGTGAGGATCAAAGATATTCTAAGTTCAACTGGTGTAACTGCTACAAGAATTAGGTTGACTATTTTGATCAATTGATGTCAAAACAAGCGGTCACAGTATATCCTAGCAAGATAAAGGCCATTATGTATTGGCCAACCCTGAGGACCGTTACTGAAGTCAAATCATTCGTGGGATTGGCAGGATACTATCAGATATTCATCCAAGGATTCTCCTAGATCTAAGGATTCTCAAATATTAGCTACACAAGCTCTTCATTGTAGAATAAAGGAGTAAAGTTGTTTGGTCAAAGGAATCTGAAGGAAGAATTCAATGGCTAAAGTATCACCTTACCAATGCAATGTTATGGAAGATTATAGATTTGAATAAATATGTATTTGTGTGCATTGATGCGTGCAAAGAATGGTTAGGATGTGTTCTCGTGAAATATGGATATGCAATCAACTATGAGTCCATGAAGCTCAATCAACACAAGAATCATTATGTCATGCATGAATTAGAACTTGTAACCATTATCCATGCCCTTAATATGTGGTGGCATTACTTGTTCAGTCATAGGTTTGTATGGATGACTGACCACAACAGGTTGGAGCATTTATTTGATTAGCCTTGTCTTAAGGCATGTAACACCATTTTTAACCCGCACATTTTGTAATATGTAATTAAAGACTAATATTGCTAGATAACCAAAATATATGAATTTATAGATTTGTATTTATGTAAATATTCATTTTAAAATAATATATATAGCTAAAGTTCCAGTAGGGAGGACAACCGACACATATCCGAAGCCCAAGATGGAAGCTTTCCTAAGGATAAAGTTGTGAGGGGGGGACTTGGGAGATTTCCCTATCCAACTGAATTATTTAGCTAGATCTTTGATCTGGAAACTAAATCACCAAATTTCTCCATGATATGGGCCTTGTACTCATTATAGAAAATTGAAACTTACCACGTAACCCAAGGAAGGAACTAAATTATAGTGACAGATAGTGTGACGGTGGAGAAAAGCACTCAGAGAGGAGTAACATGATGGGGTGGGGGGGGAGGAGAGAACAAAGAGAATAGATAGAACACAAGAAAAAGTAGAAAGAGTAAACTAGTGAAACCTTAGGATGCCTAAATAGAATAATATTGAATAGTAGGAAACTAGAGAGGAAACCCTTTGAGATGTGATAATTAGTGTTGATTGTAATTGAATTTGATATGGATGTCAACATGGAAGCCTTTAAGATGAGCGAGGGACCATAAGAATTATCTAGATAATTGGTCTTAAACTAATCACATAAATTGAAAGAGTTAATTGTCAAAGGACTGTGGATTCAGTCTAGGGCTCCCTTTTTGCAGTGAGGCCTAGATTCACATTTGAATATTAATATCCTTAGATTGGACTAAATTTGAATGTTAACAAGCTCTAAATCAATAATTAAAAGGTGGATTGTTGATTTATTATGCACAAAGGAGAGTGACCTTCATATCCTCTACCTTGTTTTGAACCTTGTGAACCCTAAGTGAAGCATCCCTTGGGGAATTAGGTCTAGCTCGGGGGTAGCCAACATCAAGAAAGACTACAATGTAGTAAAGCCTATGGTGGGGTGGAATGTGGCATGCCCTTCTTCAGTTCCAGGAAAAGCATAACAACATCTCAAAAAAGTGTATACATATTCCTCAGTTAATGAAATATCATTTGGTGAATATTGCCATGCTAGTTTAATGAGTATGATGAGTTGAATAACGAATAATTGAGCTTGTTTTCTAACAATTATTTCCCTTATGAATGAATCTTGTGTGTATAAGTAAATCTTCAAGATATATTACCTTTTTGTTAAATACAGGATGTGTGGTATTATAGGGTAAGTTGTATCAACTTGTCTGAGCCTATAGCTCTCCTTGTAGTTCTTACTCGTCCAAATATGAGATGAAGCAACCATGTTGTATCCTTGTCTAATGGAGAGGAATTAAAAATACACAAGTTAAGGAAGAATTTGTTTCCTTTGGAGATAAGCCAAAAGGTTGGCCTATTTTTTTTAAGAAGTGTAGTTAAAGAATGAAGATGATAGCCAAAAGGAGTGAGAGAAAATCCTATCATTTGAGTGAAGTGAGGTTATGGCTATTGACCATCCTCTAATATTTTTGCTGAAGAGTTGTATACTTGAAGGAAGTATTCTTCATAGGTCTTTCCAAGATTTTTAAGAGTTATGATTCCATAGAAGCTTCAAGATAAAGTATCAGCCTTGTCGAAGTAATTCCCAAAACTTTAGAACCAACCTTGAGATTTGGAAAAAGTTGTTGGAATTCATGGATCGACCTCTTACTTTTGAAATGGTATGTTGGGACTTTGGAAATTTTGATGATTGGAATTCCTTGATGATAGCCCATAATTAGGTGATTGAGATGGGGGCCTTACCTAGAGCCAGAAAATGGGGGCTATCCGAATGATAGGTCTAGAGTATTAGCCATTTTACTGACTAACCTTTTTTAAACCCCCAATACCAATGAAGCCTGAAACACTATAGGTTGACAAGAATCATCCTCTCTGTAATTTAACATTCATCTATGTATTGGGTTGGGAGAAGAATAAATATAGGGTTTTAACCCTCTAAAATTTGTGAAAATTTATATGGTGAAGGTGTCAAGTTTTTGGGGTTCGAGGCCTTTGGTCCTAGCCCCTTTTCATACAATCTGGCTTAGGCATGTGACCAAAAATTTAGTTGGAAGGCGATATCTAGATTTTGGCCCATAGATATCATCCTTTTATTTATCATTTATCAAGAGAGCATAATGTAAATTATCAAGCAAAGTCCCCAAAGGAAATAGAACCCACACGTTTTTCGAACAATAAGAAATTCAAGAGCCATCATTTGATGAGATCAAGAATGAGAATTTCACGTATTAAACTATCGATTTTCGAGTGCTACTCCAATCATTAAACCACAAGGATCCATATATTAATAGAACATAACATATCTATTTTTTAATGGAGACATATGTAGGGGTTCATCGAGTGATAGATTGGGTTGGTAAGGTGTCAGGAATCAAGTATCGGGAGATTTGGACCCTTCTATCAGGACCTTTTACTTAGTATTATTGAACCTTATAAGGACCCTAACAATGAAGATATTGACGTGTAGTTTCATGACATGTCCACAAGGAAGATGATGTGTCTTATTTACGTGACAAAAATCATGGCCCTTAATGATGTGGAGATGACATGGTGCTAACTTGGAATTTTCATGTATATTATGTGGCATATGTGTGGAATTGATGTGGCACTGACATGACACTCAGGTGGCAGCCAAATGGAATTTGAGGTGGTCGATATCATGGTATCAAACATCATATTTTCAAGCTATCAAGATTTCATTATCAGGTGTCGATATTTTGGGAGACAGAGGTCTCCATATTAGGCTTGCCCCTCACTAATACTAATAGGACCCAAATTTCTTGTTAGTTATCAGAGTTAGTTTCCCATTATTTGGTTAATGTGTATCAACTATTGGGAAAATATGATGTAGTATAGACATGGAATTGACACAGCACTGACACGACACTGAGGTGGCAGCCAAATGGCAGTTGAGGTGACTGGTGATGTGGTATCAGTTATAAGAGTTTTCAAGCTACCAAGAGTTCATTTGTTGGGTGTCAAACTTCTAGGTGATTGGGTTTTTGTATTCGACTTGTCCCTCATTAAAACTAACACAACCCAAATTTCTTATTAGTTGTTGGATTCGGTTTCCTGTTATTTGACAAATGTATATCAACTAGCATTCGGTAACTAGGAGGTTATGTTTATTCTATCAAGTTGTTCCCCTAATACTAATAAACCTTAGACCTCATATATTATTCGAGAGGTGTGTTTCCATGACTTGATGGTGGTTTAGGGGAGGATGTTGAAGTTTGGTGTGTCAAATATTTCATGTGTCGAGAGAATAAATCAAGACTTAAGGGTTTTCTCTTGAAAGATCCAAGCCTAATAAAATAGTATGACATGGTGAAGGATGGCATGTATCTTTGACATGGTGTAACACTCCCTCATACCCCATTGTACTTTCTCGAGATGCAAGAGGGGTTACCTATTTAATTGACCCAACCTCCAAGGTCAAAAAAATCATCTTTTTACAACTTCTTTAAATCTAAAAACAAAAATTCCACCATTGTGTTCCTCTTGTCGAGAGATTTTTGGTGATATAAATTTTATCTCAATCTGGCTCCCGGATTGAAATTTATCCCCTCCTAGAGTTTTTCCAATCAAATTAGGCCGTGTCATCATTTACTGCCATGTGGCATACATGTGGCACCCATGTGTGACCCTTATTGGATTGCCACATCAGCTTGACATGGGTCCATGTTATATGTTTCTGCCACATGGAATCCACATGTAGTCCATGTGGCATTTCCACATCATTACTGCATCGGTACATATTCACCTTGTGTTCCTATGTGGAATCCACGTGGCCACTACCATGTCGACTCAAGCGTGGGGCCCATAGTATCCTCCTTTTTTGTGAGACTTTTCCCATTATATGAATTTTGGTCCTGATAGTATGGGTTATGTACTCAAGGCCCCAAACCAAATCCTGAATTGGTTGTAATTAGGGTGGGTTTTGCTTTCAAAGCCCCCCCCCCCTTCCCATTAACTCATAGTAGACCAAGTGGGGCCTTGGGGTGAACAAGGGTTGTAATTCGGGCTCACATTATAAACACACCACCACAAAATAATAACCCTTTAATGAGCACTCATATTAGGAGTTCCAATGTTGGAACCCCCCTTCCCGATTTCAACCACAACAGACCTGGGGGCCATGAAGTGAACCTGGGCCATTGATTGAGTAGTGCCCATGATTGCACCGTTGAAATAAGTTATGTTGTTAACATATTTCAATTTGATAATGGTGGGTAGTCCCATCAATTGAAGGACCCAACAGATGGAAATTTTCCCATTGGTTACCACCATCACTTGATTGTGAAACATAACATAGTGATAATAACGATGGGTCGTGGGCAGTCCCATCACTTCATGGACCCAACAGACAGACATTTTCCCATCAGTTTACACCACCACACAATTTTGAACAAAACATAGCAGTAAATCTGACAGCCTTTGGGAAATCCTATTCCTTAATAGACCTGACAAACAAAAATATTCCCGACAATTGTCAGTTATGTTTCGACGGTGGAAGATGAAGGTGCTAGAAAATTTGGCATCGCGAGAAAGTGTCAAATTTTGCACCCTATCAATCCAACTCGAGCCTAATCTAGTGTTTCAATATAATCTCGAACCTCACCACTCCCCGAATCCATGAATATTATTTAATGTAGAACAATAGGTCTAGTTTGAATGCGACCAAGGCTATGCACAAGGAAACTACACCTTACCAGTCTAGGACTCCAAATCATCGAATTTATACAAAGGATTTTAAGAAATAGGAAACTAAGGAAATTATAGGAATTCTCTTGAAGGTGAGGGAATCTTCCCAGAATTCCAAATTCTTGAGAGTGATTGACTCTACCTAACCATAGGTTCTCAGTGCATTGTTCCATGTTAAAACAATGAATCTCATGATATTACAATTGATTGTAATACTTAGTTTCAACAACATATAAGTATGTATAAACCCATAAAACATCAAATTGTTTGTACTTGTTTAACCTTCAATATATAAATTAGATTCATTTAAAATGACCTACAAACCAATTTACCGCAAGGAGCTAGCCAATTTCATAAATATAAGTTAATTATGAGATTACATGTTATTGGAGTGAACTTTAGATACTCAGTCACAGTCATGCGAGTGATCTTTTAATTCATGAAGATGAAAACCAATACACCATTCAAACATTATTTACCATCCTAGATAAGTAAGATAGCTAGTTAAACATGAATATACATTGATTCAGGCATTTATTCATGAATCATACAAAACCATATATCAACCATTAACATAGTAGGCATAGTCATCATTCATAATTCAGATATGTATAAATCATTACACTTATTTGATTGCTTTAAAATGGTTTGAAACTAAAAGAAGGACTTCAACACTCCACCCAATCACAGGTTAGCTACACCACAACTTTCTTGCAATGAGTGCTACGTGGACTATTCAAAAACATGAGAAATTAGTCAGTTACGACTACCTCTCATGGAAATGTTCATAGATGAATGACTAAATTAACGCAGTTGAATCCCAAAAAATATCTAATATAATGCACTACAGAAAACCCTCAAACTTTCTTGCAGTCGACCACTCCCGAGCTGGATCCAATGTCTAAGAGGATGCTTGCTAAGGAATTCACCTAAGGATAAAATGAGATATTTCTCAGATCTAGGAGTTTAAATCCACTATCTAGATGGTTTATTAGTTTTAGTTTCAAAGCAAGCATTACAGGAGCTTGTAGACCGCTATTCTGGTGGTTTATCAGCCTTAAAACAAGCACCACAACGTATTTTTTTACCTTATTGAATGGTTTATAAGGCTTATAACAAGTAACCAAGTGGCTTATCGACCCATTCAATAAGCACCCAATGGTTTATCATCTTATTCAACACACACTTATTGGTTTATCATCTTACTTAGCAAACACTCATGATTTCGTCCACCTTTAAGTCTCCCACTGGCTAGTCAAGCTTGGACACACACAATCCAATGACCTCAACACATAAATACAAGGAAAAACACTCCAATTTCAGAGCATAGAAATTTATTGCACTTCCAACATTGCTATTTCACTCTATTTCTAGATTCTTGTGCTTATTTTTCTTCCTCACCTCTTCCTCCTCACTAGTGTTTTCCTACTCATTCTTGTTTTTCCTTGAGTCCTGTTATATCCTATAATATTGTAGAACTTCCCTTCACATTTTGGAATAAAAAAAATGTGATAAATTTCTCCTTGCTCAATCACATCTTTCCATCTGTCATGTGGTGATTCGAATTGTTATGCCACCAGCTACCACTCTCCCACTTTTTCGCTCTCCCTCAGATTTGGATCCATGTGCCCATACCTTCAAGGAAACATTTCATATTTTTATTATTTTCAGGAATAAAAATTAATACTGTTTACAGGATTTGTCCCAATTAGTCATGGCTTCCATGTTTGACTTTATGGTCATGATTACATATACAAAAATAAGGGTAGAAATTGAGACTATTACACACGGCACATATTGGTGACACATGGGATAGGGATGCCACATGTCTGACATGTGGAAGTGGAATGAATGTTACACGGCGTTGGAGGACAATATTTAAGTGCACATAAATTTTTGTTTAGAACTGGAATTTGGAAAAAAATTATATCGTTGGAAAGCTATAGATGAACAAAAGACGATGGTGATCTAAAAATAAATTTTGAGATAGTTGAAGGAAGAGAAATTTTAAGAACCCCACTTCCTTAAGGTATGTTGGGAGGTTGTGTTTGAATACCCCACATCCTCAATCATGGTTTAAAGGTTATGTATGTTATAGATGGTGTCAAATCGATGGTTTAAAACTCATACTAAATTGGTTCTAGAGATATAAAATTATTAGGGATAAATTGGGAAGCTCTAATTCTTTGTATTAGAGATAAGTTCAAAATTTAAACATGGATGGACTAGCTATAGAACAAGAAAGAAAAATATTAGAGTCGTGATTCAAAAACTAGGCATGGAATGCGAAAAATACACCACATAGATGATTTTTGAAGACAAAGAAGTTATTGGTTATGTTTTGAATTTTCCAGTAGTAATAGTACTTGGGGTTGGCCATGGGTAAAAGATATTGCTTCTTGAGAAGTTGTGTAGTGAAAGTTATGTCCTTTGGTGAAAGGGAGTAATATTTTGAAAAAAAAATCCTTGTATTGGAAAATTAACTAGGTTTGGTCTTCATTATTATCTTTGTACTCGTATCAATTTGCATTTCATGTAAAAGAAGAAAAACAATTTTTAAGCATAGTTTTCATGCTCAAGTTTTCTCCAATTGTGGGTTTTTCCCTAACTTAGAGCCTATACCTTGTGTTCTTTGTGTATTTTTGATTTTCATGTTTTTGGTAATTGCTTGATGAAGTAAAAAATAATAATAAAGAGCCAAAAAATATCGCAAGTAATTATCAAGTTAAGGATAATCAACATTAATCTACAAATACCCTTAATTTTCCAACACCTTGAAGAGGATTGTTTTAAAAAGTATGGGTCTCTTATCAAGGATGTTGGTGTGTAAATAAACAAGGTGTAATTAAAGAGGAAATGTGCAGTGGATGAAATTACATATAGGTGGATTTCTAAATGTCGTACACCTACCTTGGATGGAAAGGAAATATTCCTTGAAGTGAAAGAATGTGGTTAATCAAATTAAATGGTTGATGTGATAAATTATCAAATTAGACTAAAGTGGTTTTTGAAGTTTTTCTTACTAATTGGGATACTAACCAAGATTTTAATATCATTGGAAGCTAAAGCAGAGGTCCAATTTCATGCCACTATAGTCCAATGAATATATTACCAAGGACGCAAGTTTTATTGAACATTAATTCTCTTTTTATTATAAATTAACAACGACATGTCATTTTTAGCACATAAGAAGAAATATAGTAGTGAAGAAATGAATTACCACCAGAATGGCATAGTATAACATGGAGGAAACTCCAAACATCAAGATTGATGAATCAAATAAGAGGAGATTTTTTTACTTTAAATTTGGTAGAAAGTTTGATAAGTTTGAAGGATAGACTTGAGATTATGAAGCTAATAATGTAAGGCTTACTGGATCCCAAAGAAAAGTAGGTTGAGGTCAATGTAGCGTTGCGATAGAGTTTGTTTAATAGACAAAGGAAATTGTAACATGGACCAACTACTATCAGTATTAACAAAAATAAGTCAAGAAAGGTTCCTATCCCATAAAAAATCCAAACATATGGGCTAGAAACTAGCATTACAAAAAGAATTGGGTCAAAGAAAAGGACATTGAAATTTTGGGGGTGTGGAGAGGAACACCCACTTCGTTATTTCCCTTTTAAGGAGCAAAATGGAAAGAAAACTTTCAATTTCCATGAGACAGCCACATTGGATGAAACAACCAAAAGTGTGCCTAAGGCTTATGTAGTTGTGGAAGATCAACAAACACACTATCAAGTTGTAGTGATGGGAATGGAAGGAAAATAAGCATGTGAGGACTTAGCTAGTGTAACTAACTACAAGAAGATAACTTGAGAGTTTAAAAAGGCTAAGTCACCCACCAATAGTGGTGAGGAGAAATGAAGGAACAACAACGAAAGTTTTCTAAGATCATTAGAGACTTAAAGAAAAGGTTGTGGTAGAGCTATAAGACTTAATGATAATTAATTATGTTTTTACAATATATAATTAAGGAAACATATATTCATAGGAGTGCAAGGGGGAAGACTCCCCTGGACTATTCAAAAAATATTCGGGTTTTTGACTTATCACATAGCTTCAAAAAAATTTAAATAAAATTTTGTTGCATGGGTCCGATGTGCTAAGTTTTCGATGAACTTGCTAAGTTCTCTTGCTAAGTGAATGCAAAGGGTGAATTTTGAATATTTAAAGATCAATCGAAGAGGAATTGACTAGGTTAGAAGCCAAATTATGAAATAACTTGAGCAAGACAATGTTTGATCGATTGTTGAAAAAAATTGAAAATGAAAGAATGAGAAAAATGAATTGAATTATATTGAATTAGTGAATATCAAGGAATGTGTTTTTAAATTTACTTGACTAATAACTAACACGATTTTTGTAAAATGTATGTTATAAGACACAAGTAGTAATTGGCTCCTCCTAGATTAAGAAACCCTAGGCACATGCGCATTTTTTGCCCTCGGTCCCCAGCTTCAGTAGCCCCTGTTGCTCGTCTGCGGCCGCATGGCCCCTCCGGAGGACATCCCAGAGGCAACTCCCCTTCCTGATCATGCCCTGTCTTTCTCGGTGTTGATCAACTCTATGAACCCTCCTTGAGCAAGGTCTGCAATCTCAAAGTTCGTCAAAAGGTTTGATGGGATTTAGGAAGTCTCTCTCCCTCCTACAATCCCTCGAATGGTTGCCCTATCTCTTACTGAGAAAGGCCTCATTGGGAAATGTACTAGTCTCTAGCCCTCACTGAAGACTGTCTAGAAATGGGTAGAGTGCAACTATTTGGACAATATAAATGGGAAAATCTCAATCAGATTCTATGGCAGGGGTTATTATACGTTCCATTTTGAGACCAAAGAGGACAAAGGATCTCATTTTCAGAAATGGCCCATACTTCATGGACACTAGAGGGCTTTACCTAAATAAATGGACTCCTGATTTCGACTTGGAGCTCAATGTTCCCAATGTTGTTCCTATTTGGGTCTGCCTTCCTCACCTCCCTCTTCACTACTGGGGAGAAAATTTGGTAAGAGCGATTGGCAATGTCGTAGGAAATTTTATTGACAGAAGCGAGTCGGAGGATAACATGCAAGCCTATGCAAGAATCTATGTTGAGGTTGATCTGGGAAAGAGACTTCCGGAAGTGATCAAGATAAAAGTGGAAAACTAGACGCATATATAGCAACTCGATTATGAAAAAATCCCCTTCAAGTGTAAGGTATGCCATGAATACAGTCATTTTTCTAATAGATGGGAAAAATTTATTCAAGTTGAAAACACAAATCTGGACACTCAATAGGAGGTTATTAAAAATAAAAATTAAAAAATGCCAAACTCCAAAAACATGGGTGCCTCAGCCATCCTATAGCACTCTCAATCTACCAACCCCCCCATTCACCCCAATCTGGAACCTTCCTCAACCTCTCTTCATATCCCTGATCCTCTTCCTAACCCTCCCTTAGCCTATGATCCTCCCTTTTCCTCCCCCAACCCTTTCTCATCCCTTGCCTCCTCCGAAGAGGATCCTCCTCAGCCATCCATCCCCTCCCCTCAACTTGACTCCCTTCTTCACATATCTCCCTCCAACTCTTGTCCCCCGTCCTCTTCATTTGATCCCTCTTCTGCTTGAATTGTCACTAGAATGTTGCAAAAGAACAGGGAGTTGCTTTGGAAATCCTTAAAAGAATGGGTCTGGGAACAAAACCCTCCAAACATCACCGTTTGGAAGAATCACAGAAGGATATTTCTCTAGGTACTCAACACTCAATAGAATCCTACATTGGAGGAACTACTCTCAAAGAAGCCAATCAATATAAATCAGGAGGGAAGACAGGGACACAACCTGCATTCCTGAAATAATGAAAGTTCTCACTTGGAACTGTAGGGGACTAGGGCACCCCTCCAAAAATTCTGCCCTAAAGGACCTGTTCAATCAAGAAAATCTAGACATTGTCCTTCTTCAAGAAACAAAACAAGGAGAAACTAAAATGAGAAATATCATTAATAAAACCAAGAACTACACGGGCACTCTGGTAGAATCTAGAGGTGCCTAGGGAGGCATAGCAAAAATATGGAACCAGAACATTTGCAATA
This sequence comes from Pinus albicaulis, assembly GCA_034641835.2. NCBI lineage: Eukaryota > Viridiplantae > Streptophyta > Pinopsida > Pinales > Pinaceae > Pinus > Pinus albicaulis. Next base: position 637,453,001 of record CM076577.1, read on the forward strand.
GTCAAGACTCACGATTGGATCAAAGTCATTTTCAGAACCAACAAGAGGATATCAAGACTACTATCTATAACATTTATGGGCAAAACCACTACAGATACAAAGAAGCTTGGTGGAATACTATGAAAGATGACATAGACAGTGAGGACAACCCTAATTTCATCATTGCAGGGGATCTAAATCTGATCTTGCATGCCAATGAAAAAAGAGGAGGCAATTCCAATCCTAACCTACAAGAGAGTAGTTGGAATCCATTATGCTTGATCACGATTTGGTGGACATCGTCCCCAAAAATCGAAAATATATTTGGAATAATCATAGAATTGGGGCTAGAAATATTATGAGGAGGCTTGACTGCTTCCTTATTGATGTTTCCCTCATATCCCATTTTTATGTGGCCTCCACTTCCATCCCCACTTGTTCTGCCTCCACTTCCATCCTGTCTCCCTCACATTAGGGGACCAGCCTTCCTTGGGTCCCCTCCCCTTTCGATATAATCCACTCTAGTGTGAATTCCCTCAAGCTCAGTTGATCATGATCAGCTCTTGGTTGCAACATGTTGAGGGCTCCCCTAGTCATATTTGGGAATCTAAATTGAAATTGGTGTGCATTGTTCTCAAAGAGTGGGCCAACCTGACATAGTAAAAAATGGCATTAAGAGAAATCTTGAAAGCATGAAAACTGACATCGACATCCACAGAGTAACCAAGGAAAAGTAGGACCATGAAAAAGAGCTATACTGGAATTGGTATAAAGCTAGAAGGAATGAACAGGGAAAATGGAGACTTAAATCAAGAAATCTCTGGTTGCAGGCTGAGGAAAAAAACACCTCTTTTTTCCACAAGCAGCCCACCGTTAGAACGTCAAGGAATAACATCACTGAAATCATAGATGATGAAGGACAGAAGCACACAAAGTAGGAGGCTATTAAAACAGCATCTTATTGTCACTACAAAAATATTTTAACCAAAAATGTGGAGCCTGAGGATTACAGTGATTTTTTTATTTATACCCCCAAGCTTATTATGGAGGAAATCAAAACTTCTCTCACCAAGTAAATTGAGGAGGCTAAAATTATTAATGCAATTTGGACCCTCCATCCTGAAAAATCTTCGTGCCTGGATGGTTTCTCCATAAGTTTCTACCGGACCTTTTGGGATATCATCAAAAAATACCTCATCAAAATTATTCTTTGGGTCCAAAGTAAAAATAAGGTCAGGGAATTCACCAATTCTACTTTCCTTTCCCTCATCCCCAAAGAAAACCACCCCTCCTCCTTTTCCAGATTCAGGCCTATCTCCCTCTAAAATTCTTCTTATAAAATCATAACCAAAATCCTAGCTACCCACCTCCCAAATCTCATCTATGAAAATCAAGGAGGATTTGTCTCCCAAAGACAAATAAATGACTCTATCCTTTTGGTACAAGAAGCTAATCACTCTAACATGGTGAGATCTAATAAAGGATTTGTCCTGAAACTTGACCTGCCCAATGCCTGTGACAAAGTGAGACACTCCTTCCTTCTCGATGTCCTCCAGAAAATGGGATTTTAAGCAGACTTTATATCTCTTATTCAAATTTTAATATCCAGTCCTTGGATATCCCCCTTAATAAATGGAAGACCGGGGAATTTCTTCCAATATTCCCGAGGCCTAAGGCAAGGTTGTCCCCACTCTCCCTTTCTCTTCATTCTTATGGCTGAATCTTTCAGCAGGGCTCTGGACTTCAAATGCAGAGCAAGGCTTATCACTGGCATCAAATTTTCCAATGGAGTAAAGAATATGAATCACTCTTAGTTTTTTGATGACGCCCTCTTCATGGGTTGGGCCTCCAACATCATTGCCTAGAGGTTCAAACTACTTCTTGAAAAACTCATACATTACTCTCCAGGATAGATAAACTATCATAGAAGCTGCATTTATAGATGGAACACAACTATAAACACTATCCACAGCATAGCCCAAATTTTTGGGGTCTCCTACAGATGGAATTGGGACCATTTCAATTATCTTGGCATGTCTGTCAGTGCTGGACAACTGAAGACAGATATCTGTAATCTCAGCATTGACAAAATGAAAAATAAAGTGCAGCAATGGGGATCCTCCTAGCTCAACATGGTTGGGCACATTATCCTCCTAAAATTTGTCCTATCCTCCTTACCCTTGTACCACTTTTCCATTCTTCGGGCTCCCATCAGCATCCAGCACAAAATAGAAGCTATCTTAAGACACTTCTTATGGCAAGGATGGAAAAGTGAGAAGAAGAAGTTCAATTTGGTCAAATGGAGACAGGTAACGCAAAATCATGCAAATGGAGTATTGGAAATTTGCATCCCTACGCTATTGAACATTTCCTTTGGTGGAAAATTTGTATGGCGCCTTATAATGGGAAAACATACTTGGTGGAAGCAAGTAGTGGAGGCCAAATACCTCTCCTTGTCAAGACAAAATATCTTAGATCATATTATTCCTCTTAGACCTTGCACTAAAATATGGGCTCTCTGCAAAAAATATATTCCTTTCATCATCAATAATACTCCAAAGTCCCTCATGGAGGATGTAGTGTAAATATATGGGAAGATAAAATTATGGGGAAACCCCCTATATCTAACAACCCCAGTACTCTGTGCGTTCAAATTTATCTCAGAAGCTAAGGGATCAATGCTTTGGACCAAATTTCTAGCTGGGAGGGGAATTCCAACTTATGGAAGGGTTGGACCTTTCCACTTATGCCTCCCCTCCTTGTGAATGATCAAAAAACTCTAAAAGGAATGCTCCATGGTGTTGCCCCTCTGAACAAAGGTTGTCAAGACAGATTCAGATAGGATATGTCTAGTTCCTTTTACACAATCAAAGCTGGGTATGATTCCCTTCTCAAATATCATTACCCCGCTCCACCTTGGGCCATCTGGAAGCAAATCTGGAAATCTGAAGCGCTTCCCAAAGTTAAAATATTCACTTGGATCATGCTCAAAGGGAATATTCTTACCTCTGAAAACTTGAAAAAAATAGGTATCAGTTGCGCATCAAGATGTCCCCTCTGCCTCAAGGTTGATGAAACTACCTTCCATCTCTTTGTTGGATGCCCCTTTGCCTCCCTATGCTGGCTTACACTAACAGAATACTCCCAGATTGATCTTGGTGCAATCAACTCAATCTCAGATTTGATCATAAAATGTGAAATAATTTACCCTTGGGGAAAAAATCAAGTCGGTAACAAAAAGAGTTTGGGATGCTCTCCCCTATGGTTTGCTATGGAACATATGGTTAAAAAGGAATAAGTCTATTTTTCAAGATCAGAGACCTTGCACAAGAAAAGTCCAGAGAAAGACCTGGAGTCTTACAATTGATACAATCCTCTCCAAAAACAACAACCATCTACACTTCAGTAGTCTGCAAATTGAAGAAAGAAGCTTTCTTGGTAAATCTCTCGACAATCCCCCAAGGTTCAGAAAAAATCTAGTCATCCGTCTTCCACACAATGAGCAGTGGAAGATAAGACTAAAAGAGCAAGAATTTATTGAGTGGCTTGACGGGATAAAAAGGCCCACGTTATTCTTTGATGGTGCTTCAAAATCAAACCAGGGCATTGCTGGTGCAGGAGGATACATAATGGAAGCATAGACTTTGGCTCTGTTATTGGACAGACAACACTTCCTTCCATACTACAGAAAAAATGACCCCATTCATGGAACTTTATGGATATCATCCATCGTCCCTCACGTCATATTTAAGAGAAAATTCTAAGGTTCAAGGAATGGAATATCACATCGAGCATCAACAACAAGTTCTCCAACTCTTAAAGGATAACCTCACTTTGGCGCAAATTTCAATGAAACAATAGGAAGATCAACATCGCAGCGAAATATTTTTTTTCATGTAGGCGACTGGGTTATTTTATGGTTACAACCATATAAACAAATTTCCCTCAAGAAAGCTAAGAAGGATAATAAGTTATCGCCAAAATACTATGGTCCTTACAAGGTGTTGCAAAATATTGGTACTATGGCATACAAATTGGAGCTTCCTACATCTTCCCGAGTGCACCCAGTTTTCCATGTTTCATGCTTAAAGAAGATTATAGGTGACAAGCTCTCAGTTCAAACAATATTTCCAAAACTTTATTAGGAAAGAAAAATCATATTGTAACCTGAAGCAGTCACAAAAACAAGAACTCGGCAGTTACAAAATTGATCAATTTAGTATCTCACCAAGTGGAATAACTTACCCGTTGAATATTCGAAATGGGAGGATGATAATTTTATATAGAAGCATCCATAACTACTCAAGCGTTGAGGACAAAACTTTTTTAAGGAGAGGGCCATGTTAGGTCCCTATAATACCAGTGTGTCCCCTTATTATTATTGTTAGTGTAGCCCCCTTATTGTTATTGTTGTGCACATGTATACCCCATATTGTTATTATTGTGCTCCATAGAAGCCCACTATTGTTATGGTTGTGCCCTTACATTATTATTGTTATGTAGGCTCTAATTATATTGTGACCCCTTAGACTTCTATATATAGAAAGTAGGTTTTTTCATTTGAATCATCCAAGAATTGTTCATTTATGTAATGTAAAGGACGTTTCCCCCTCAAAGAGGCTGATATCTAAGTCGTTGATCTATCTTTTATTCTATTTTGTGAGTTGGTTACATAACAGGTAGTGAAGTTTTAAAGTTTTTATTTGTTAGCAAGGGATTTGTATGAAGTTTACAACATTCACATTGATGCTTCCAAAACGTTATATCAATAAAAAGCCACCATATGTTCATATTTTTCAAGGCACTGTGAAAGAGGGGGGTAGTCCAAAAGGAGGTCTGCAAGCACTTTGAATCTTACCTAATAGGATTAAGACCATCACAGGCATATTTGAAGCATACCCATTTGCTCCATTTTGATATAGGAGTATTGCAACCATATAGAACATCGAGGGCTACTTCATTTTGCTGTGAAGTAGGCTGATGCGCTACAAGTCTGGACAGTCAGCACCATTTCATTTCAAATTTCGAATTTTTGACTTCTAGAAGTAATTTGGATCATGTGGATAGGTGGGAAATTATTTTAGGAACTATATTTAATGTTTATTTGAAAATATTCCAAGCTGGCCATGTTTTAGACTTAGATTGGTTGTAATAAAAACCACTACTATTTTTCAATATATGCACTAAAACTTTGATGTATCTAGTTAGAAGTTTGCTTTTGTCAATAATTTTGACCACCTAGGCTAGTATATCAAACCTCATGATGTATATAGAGATGAAAAAAATTGTAAGTAGTTATGTTGGTTAGATTAGAGAAGAATAGACTTTTTGTGCGTTGTATTTTCTGAAAACCTTGTCTATGAATGAATGAAATATAGAAGGTGATTTGTAGGGATTCCTATGTCAAATCTTGGTGGTTTGTGCTCCTTTAATTTTGTAATTTGTCTCATGTGTTTACATCTCTTAAATTTATGTCTTCTTTCTTGGAAAAACTAGATGTTTAATTTAGAAATCATCTTAATGATGCTTTGAATTATTTTTTCAAAGTGATCAATGTTTTCATCTTAAAGAAACATTTTAGAGTTCATCTACGGTTTTAATTCTCTATGTGTTTTCTTTTGCCTTTATACACTCACCCTTTACAGTGATTTAACCTAAATTCCACCACCAAGGCTGCCTAACTTTCCCCTATGGAGAAACCCTTTCTTTTTTCATCATATTACTAGACAAAAATTTGATTTGACATGACTCCATGCCCAATGGATCTGTCTCTTTTCTCATCAACAGAACTTATAAAATCACACCTCATTAAGCTATGTACCTTGCTCGTATCAGATCAGTTGAGCAACCTAAGTGAGAGAGCCCTCTCCAAGGCTAGAAGGGCTAGATTCTAGCCTAAAATTGGTTTGTGTTACCTCTATAATTTCTCTTCTCAGCCTAGGGAATTTAAAGAGTGATAACACCGCCTTGAAAAGCAATGGAATGAAGGATTAAGGGGCACTTAAAGGAAATCTTCATCTTTGAAGGAGTCCCTATGTATTACTTAATGATTGGGAGCCAAAACTTCCTTGTGAAGTTGATGCTGATAAATACATGGAAGTGATTAATTGTTGTATAGAGGGAATCCATTTTTTGTGGCAAGATAATGGAGCATGTAAGAATAAATTTAAAGCACATGGTGCCATAAAACTAAAACTGTTATAAGAGACAACATAAAATATATATTAGAAAACTGAATAAATGTATGGAGATGATTTTTTATAGTGAAACTTTGTTATAATATATTTTAATGCACTCTTCTATTAAATTACATTTTATAGTTATAAAGGTTTTTGGGCATGAGAATGGCACAACAAACTCCCTTTCCTTATTGATGTAAATTGAATCTTGATATGCCTTTCAACACCATTTTTTCATTCAGTGAGGTGGGACCCAACATGTAGCCTTAGAGCTTCTATCCTATTCGGTAATTTAATTGACAGTTAAATAACTTGCATTTATATGTCAATTTGGGTACGTGAGTTTGCGAATTACACTACATCGTATGTGTTAGGACATTAGATTTCAATATTTATGCATAACTGAAATGAATTGGAAACTTAAAAAGGAAATTAGATTCTTTAATATAAACTATGAAAGTACTAATATTTTGGAAAGGAAATCAATGTTAAACTTAAAAACAAAAAACAACAACAACAACAACAAGATTATTGATCTAAGAAAACATGAGATTTTACCCTATGAAATAATATATATTTTGTTCTAAAACTTACAAACTTTAATCTATGGAATCATGAATATTTTAATCTAAGAAAGCATAAACATTCAATCTATGGAAAGCATGAGTTTTTAATCTATGATAAGCATAATCAATTAATCTATGTAAAACAAACCATTCATGGGAATATGAAAGAAATGGAAAGCATCTATACTATTCTCATAGATCTCCAGAGGGCCCTACTGAGGATTGCAATGTGTAGAAATCTCAGATCAAGAGAAGAGATCTAAATCACCAATTTCATTCAAAGTTGCGCCATATAACAATTATATTCAATGAAAAAAAAATAGAGTTCTTCTCCTTCAATAAGAAGCAACAATTACAAATTAACATCATCCTTGACATCTCTGATCTCTCCTCTCATCAAAGAGACTACAATTTATAGAATTTTGTGACAATTAACAAATTTGGAATTTTCTTGCTTGAGTTTTGGTCATGAGATAAAATCAAATAAAATTTCATGGATTTTTGGGTCAAAGATCAACCCAAATATTTTCAAACTTATCTCTATGCCACGAATTTTCTAAAGAAAAGCTCGTTTAGGAATTTTTGTTGACTGTGCAATAAATGAAAATTTGAAAAAACCGTTTATCCATGTAATCTACAAAATAAGGCTCCAAGAACTTCAAAAATATCTCATATGGTAGTGAATTTGGGAAAATTTCTCACAAAAAACCTAATTAGGCTCATTCTCAACAAAACCCATGGTTTTTTTTTCCAAACTTCACTTCAATTTTCTCAGATAATGCGTTTGAAGTTGACTAGTCAAAACTATTGTGTTTTTCCCTTGATCTTTTTTTGTAGGTCCACATGTGCAAGATGGGTGTAATTTGACCAATACAAGTCCATATTGGAGCTTCTAGAAACCAAGCCCAAGTGTTGGATTTCCTTCTAGAGTGGTGAGACTACCTCAATCATGCAGATAGCTACGGAAACTTGATGAAACTGCAGAAACTTGAACTTGTTAAACTATCATTAGTAAAACTATGAAAAAAATTTCTTATTCATTAAAAATATAAATAATAATAATAATAAACCATGTAAATATGTATGCGGGAATTTGGTGCCTTTATGAAGAAATATGGTTAAAAATGATGACAATGGGTGAATGGAATGATGCGAAAATGGATGGTTCATCAACAAAATTATGACAAATTAGAGGCACAACATTCCCGCACACCGGATATTTTGCGTGTCCTCATGCAAACAAAGCATTGCAAAGTTTCATAATCCAATCAGATCCTTTTGTTCCTTTATTCTTTCATTTCAACTAAATCCTTGACCAAAGTTCCAAGAGAGCAATATTGACCCTCTATCTCAATAAGATGCACTTTTCTCTCTCTGTACTTCAACATTACTAATCTAGTAGCATAACTCTTTGTTTCTACACTTGTTTTTTGTGTCATTAGAGTAAGAAAGAAGAGTTACCCATCCTCCTTTGAAATTAAAACAACTTGATGTCTTCACATACGAGGCTGCTCATGGATGCTATAGAGGTAGAAGTGATACATGTTGCTTTGTTCTTTTCATAATAAAAACAACCCTTCATTATTTATTATGTGCAACTTTTGTGAAAATAAAGAATGCCTACATAGTAGCATATCCAATTACTTGTTACTATTTTAAGCCTTTGCAAATATAACTCTTTCAATAAATTGGAAACAACTTACAAGTTTCTAGTCACTAATTAATTTTTCCCAAATTGTTCAATCCATGGTAGAATATCATATTGTGAAGAACACATCAAGACTTTTACTCCATCTATAGAATGTGCTTTCCATCCTTGTGAAGTTCATCCCATTCGTATGGCTGGAAATGATCATAAATTGCAGCCCATATGATTGTCTTCTTATCATCCATGCATGGCAACCAAACCTATTTCAACAATGTTATTAAATAGTTTCTTCAAGAACTCACAAACTAATGAATGAAAAAGACTTCTCAATGTGAATCTTTGACAAGATGAGTTGCAAATAACACAAAATAAGAGTTGTTGGTGAGGTTTATACAACTTATCAAAGTCTAAAATATGCTTCCAAGTGATTTCAAGAGTGTGTGAACAAAGCCTTGTTGCAATCTTCTTCTTCTTGTGGCTTTGTACTCATCATTTGTTGGCTTCCATTAAAAAACTAAGATGAGAAATATGACACATAATTTTAAGTATTCCATGTTCTTTTGATCATGTGCTACAAACATGTACCATGACGTCAAGTTTTTCTATTTGTAATTAAATAATTCTTTTCTCAAGAATATCATGTTGATGGACCATTAAGGAAAGCATGGATTAACAAGAAGAGAAAGTTTAAACAAGAGAGTGGTGAAAGCATAGAAGAACATCATTATGACCATGGAAAACAATGAGATGATTGCATGGTTGGCAGGACTTTGTTGATAAATAATCAATCATAGCTTGTGGGATTGGTTGTTAAATGGTATGACAAAACATAATGAGATATAAATTGGAACTATATGTTTACAATAGTTTTTCATCAAAATTTCTAGAATTTTTAAAAAATTAAAAAGTTTAAGGCTAGTTTTATCTCAAGTTTACCTTTTGGAACTGGAGAAGAGAACACGATCTTATGGTTGATTTGGTGTTGATTTGGATCAGGTACTTTGCTCCATGATGCGTTAACCACCACTTTGACCTTGCTCCACAAAATGTATCTTTTTCATGTAGCAAATTTGTTTTTACAATTTATCTCAAATGGAAAATCAATTTCTCCTAAAATTTTATGAGGTTGTTACTATTAATATTATTCATCTTACCAAAAAATATCTCGCCTAATGGGTGCACATATCTCGATAAAAATGAAAGATTGTTGTAGGTGAAAGCGTCCAATTTCTTGAAAAATACACACTAGAATTTCCTAAAATTTTGTATGTTTATTTACCCTACCTCAATGCATTTACCATAAAAATTTCAGGACCAATGAATGCATGGTTTGCAAGCTATGATCAAATAAATTTGTCTTGTTTCACCCTTCACATTGCCCAATGTTGCAACAAATACATATCCCACAAACTCATTTTAAGTCAAAATTGAGTGCTTCAAAAGGGAAACAATGTATTTTTACCATTTCTACCGCTACATGCCTTCAGAATCTACTTTTGATGAAAAAAAGGAGTTGTTGTGTAAAAATACCAAATTCTGTCCTAATTCGTGCACGGTGATAAAAATTGAAAATCTGCCTTAAAAACCCACTTGAAATGCCCTTCAAAATTACTCTTTTTTGAATTATGTCTGTGTCTTACTCAACTTACCATATTCTGAGAAAACCCAATAACTCAGAATTTTTTATTTCTACTCCAATATCTTGCAATATTTGTGCCAAAATTGCTTATGGAATAAGTTGCTACACCCAAAAATAGGTTGTTACAACAATAGCTAGAGAAATTGCAACTTTATGTAGTTGTTGCAAAAAATGTCAATTTTTGTAGAAAGTTGTTTTCTCTGAGTTTGAACTACTGATTTGGATTGTGTACTGCATGTTGAAGTAGAAACCATGAAACATAATGCATATTGACTGAAATAGGCCAAATTTTATTGTTTTACTTCAAAATTAAATGAACGGAAAATGGTTGTAGTGGTGTTGTCATGTTGTTGTTGAATGAAAACAAGATGAACATGTTGCTACAAGAAACCAGTAAAATATATTGCTACAAGTTGTTGTTGATTCCATAAAACCACATAGTCTTCATCAAAACCAAAATTCATGTTACAATTCTTGCCATGTGAATGAATGTGTAGATGTCGAGCATGGGAGGAAATCATTGGATTACCGATCAATAATGAAAATCATTAATGAATGTGAGACAAATAACCGATAATGTAAACGAGTTTCAAGGTACCTAAGTGCATCTTGACAGGGATGAATGAATGTGTTGAAGTCGAGTCACCTACAAGATCTAAAAATCAAGTGACATTGTTGTATTCCCATTTTTTTCAACGAGAAGGCTTTCCATTGATGTGTGCAAGTTCCAAGGCACTCCAAATAATCTTTGATCTTTATCCCAGATAAGGTGTTGAGGTTGATGGGACAAGATCTGTTGGAAGGTGGGTCTTAAAGAATCCCACATCATCCAACTGTAACATAGAACCAAAAATTATTTGAAGAAACATAATAAAAGTTTGAAACCATCATAAAATTGCAGAACTTGTTGTGAGCTTTTCTCGACAATTTCCTGGTTTTCAAGCAAATATCATGTCCAATTGTGCCAACAAACTGGTTTTCAAAATGGGACTTATTTTCTCTTTACTTTTTTTTTTGTATGTCCTATTGTACTTGAAAAGGAAATCTCGTTCAAGTATATGAATATTTCCAATGGAATCATGTGTGTAACAAGATGATAGATAAACTCATATGCAGGTTTGAAATATACTCTTTGATATGTACAAGTATATGAGAGACCAACTACCTTGATTGGGATGATGTCAGAAAATACTAAAGAATTGAGCATTGGGATCCAATGACTATCTTGAACCAAGATTCAATGTAATCTTGTCTTCCTTGGCTTCTTGCTATCATTCCATACAAGTCTTCAGAGATGTGATCACTACTCATAGAATATGGTGATAGGCATGCATGAAACTTTTCAATCTCAGGTTCCAACAACTTCTTTTCTTCAATGGCTTCCATGATTCTTGGACCTTATATGAACCTTATTCTTTTGGTTTTTGTACTTCAATGGAAGATGGAGAATCATTTTTCAATATATTAACATTGTACGTCGATTGAGGTCTTTTATTTTTGGGGATCTGAAATGGTTGTGCAGGTAGTGGAGTGGGAATGGATATTTGGAATGCTTGTGTGGATGGTAATAGGAAAGGTTGAATTGAGGTAAACTGACGGTGAAGCTGATTTTGTGGTGGAGGTGAATGGTATGGATAGCATTGAGATTGGTATTAAGGATAGCGAGGAAAATATTGAGGATACAGTGGATTTATTTTGTAAGGCCCTTGCTAACCTTTTTGCCAATATTGGTTTTGATATTGGGATTAAGATGGCCAAGGTTTCCAAGGCAAGGGTGTTTGCAAATTACTTTGAGATTTTTGTGCATAACCCTGAAATTGAGAATTAAGATCTTGCATCATACCAGGTTGATGAGGTTGCCATGGTCTTATTGGAGCTACATAAACAAGATTGTTCCATTATTTGATTTTCTCCCTGGTAAATTGCCTTTAACCCTGGTAATGATACAAAATCTTTAGTAGTATGTGATCCTGCACAAATTTCACAAATATTAATGTTATCAAGTGGACTTCATGTAAAGCATGTTTCTTTCTACATTTAGGGAAAAATATAAACGAAGCAAAATTCTCAACTTTTTTCTTGTTTTTCATTCTTAGCATATCAATTTGTTCATTTAAATTACCAAAAATGTCTAGCAAATTTTTAAGTTTAGTTTGACTTACCAATATTGATGTCGACTTACTTACTCTTTCCGTAACTAGGTCCTGAGGGAATCTTCCATACTTTTCTTTTCCTCTTGATATGTTCTTGCACAGTTCACAAATCTCTTGAAATGACAATTGAGAGATATCTCATTTTCCCACCAGGTTAAGAATATCAATACATTCATCCCTTATAGAATTTTTTAATGTGTTTGATCCTAAATTATGCAATTTAGATCTTTGACATTATAAGTAAATCTCTCCACTAAATATTTTAGGTTTTCATCCTCTTTTTGGTTCACCTTAAAGACTTTATTTCTAAGGTCATCGTGTATGCAATAATCTTTATATTTTTCCAGAAATACTCTTTTCATATAATCTCATGTCCTCATATAATTGTTCCTTAAGTCATTAACCATGTAAGAGCTTTATCCTTCAATGTTGCCAGAAACAAATCCAATTTTTGAATGTGTAATGAGTAGCCATAAGATCTACAAATTATTTCAAATTCAAATATAAAATTTTCTGGGTCTTATGATCTCATACCTTTGAAGTTAGGAAATGTGAATGGAGGGATGCTCTTCATATGACCATTGACATCAATTTCTCTGCATAAAAAATCAATCTTTGAAAAATAAACCATTCATGATAATATGAAAGAAATCGAAAAAATCTATACTATTCTCACAAATATCCAGGGGGTCCTCCTGAGGACTACAAGGTGTTTAAAACTCTAATCAAGAGAAGTGATCTAAATCACCAATTTCATTCAGAGTTGCACCATATAAAAATTTGTATTTCATGAAAAAATAGAGTTCTTCTCCTTCAATAAACAACAACAATTACAAATTAATATCATCCTTGACATCTTTGTTCTCTCAACTCATCAGAGGGACTGGAATTTATAATATTTTGAGACAATTAACAGATTCATCATTTTCTTACTTAATTTTGGTCATGAGATCAAATAAAATCAAATTTCATGGATTTTTGGATCAAAGATCAGCCCAGATCTGATCAAACTTATCTCCATGCCACGAATTTTCTAACGAACAACTCATTCAGGCCTTTTTTTTACTATGCATTAAATGAAAAATTAAAAAATTGTTTATCCACGTAATCTTCAAAATAAGTATCCAAATAACTTCAAAAATATCTCAAATGGTAACCAATTTGAGAAAAGTAATCCACAAAAACCTAATTAGGTCCGTTATGAACAAAACCCATGTTTTTTTTTTCCGAAATTCGCTTTCATTTGCTCAGAAAATGTGTTTTAAGTTGAATGGTAAAAAATGATACGTTTTTCCCTAAGTGATGTTTTGTTGGAGGTCCACATGTGCGAGCTGGGTAGAATTTGACCAATACAAATCCATATTGGAGCTTCTAGAAATCAAGTCCAAGTTTCAAATTTCCTTCTAGAGTGGTGCTACTACCTCAACCATGGAGATAACTACGGAAACTTGACGAAACTACAAAAACTTGAACTTTTTAAATGATCGTTAGTAAAACTATGCAAAATTATTCTTAATTAATTAAAAATAATGGAAATAATAATAATAAACCATGTAAACATGTATGCAGGAATTTGGTGCGTTTATGAAGAAATATGGTTTAAAATTATGACAATGGGTGAACAGAATAATGCGAAAATGAATGGTTTCATCAACAAAATTATGACAGATTGGAGGCCCAACATATCCATTTATATTTCTAAATGAGTTGGGATCCCTATTGATTGATTTGAAAACCCCTTGATGTTAAATCCTATATTTCTAAGAAAACTCATAATTTGAGTATCAAGCTCTATTTTGATCATGGTCTAACTACATTTTGGAGTGATGCTTCGTATCACTGGAAAACCTAATTTTGGAAACTATCTATTTCAAGTAATATTCCTCTTCACATGATACGCCTAAGTTCTCCATATATTCTTGGAATATGAGACTACCAAGACTACCCAAGAAAGGGAGCTTTGTGTTGATATGGGAGAAGCCTTGTCTTAGAAAACTTGCGGGGTCGCCTTAACGACCTTTAGGTGTAGTTTTTTTTTCATTGTGAAGTAATTATCACAACCTTGCATGTTAAGATTTTTTTTGTATCATCAAAGTATATTAGATTGACTTATTTGGCGAAAAATTTATTTCCCCAACTGTGTGCATTTGTGGCATTTATGAAATAGTTGTATATGGTGTAATAGTGGCATTTAATATTTCAAAGTTACCGATTCTCTAGAAATTATCATTCTTGGCTTTCAAAAATGAATTATTTTATATTGTTCGTTAATTATAAACATGTGTGATACATATCCTTTGTTTCCCATGTAGTGGAATCTAGTGCATACATTATCTTGTATAGCTAAAGAAGTAAAAGTTGGAGCAACACATGTAGAAAAATTGCATAGAAATAGAATTGTAGAGTGATGAGATCTTGTGTACTGTCCCTGAGAAGTTTTAAACTATAAGAATAAATTGAGACCTTGACCCTTGGAATGCACTAAAAAATACTAAGACTATAACATGTGGTATCAAAGTATAGTTGCAACATTTACCTCTTATGGATCAAAATTACACTTACTAGGTCAAAAAACTATTATTTTTATTTTCATGATGATGAATTATAACTAACAATTGAATTTATTACTTTACAACACCAAAGATAAGATATAAATAAGTAACAAGAGTGCATTTAACATTGTATAAAATGAAATATGGAATAGTTCCCTTTGGAAAAAAAATTAGTATGTCATATATGAGGAATATGAAGAAATTAGGAATGTGAAAACACCTCTGGATCTGATATAAATTATGAGGATCCTAAAGGAAAGGCTTCAAAGTTGCATGGAAAACAACAAAAGGACAATTTCGGATAGGATTTAATTTCATGCTATTGTGAATTCTATCTGAAATCCAAAAACAATTGTAGCAGGGACTAAATTCCAACAATGTTGAAAGGAAATCCTCTAGGAAGGTACAACACAGGGAAAAGCACCCCTATAAAAAGGAACCAAAGTAAGAGAACAAGTACCTATAGTGATGAATCATTTGTTAATTCATTTAATAATAGGAAAATTAGGTCTGATGAGTTTTCAAGAAACTACTCCAAGTTTTCTTTGCATATGAAAAAGAAGAAGAAGCATTTAAAAACTATGATGCATGAAATTTCAAAAAGGCAAGGTCACATGCATTCAACGTTGAAATAAAGAAAAGTTAAGAGGCAAATATGTGATTTTTGGCATTAAAGAATTACTTCCATGCGAAAAAATATTCAAGGAACATGAAATCCCAAGTGGCCATATTCAACATGAGTGGAAGGGCTTCCATGTGGTGAGAATACCACTAAAACATAAAAGGAATCAGCAAGAGGAATATCATTTGGAAACAATTCTAACATTACTTTAGGAAGAAGTAATTGTTTGAAATATGATATGATGGGAAGGTCAGAGAATCCACGACTTGAAGCTAGGACAACTAATTATGGATTATTATGTTTATTTATGGATTTGGTGCACTACATGGCATATATTAAGCACAAAAAAGTGAAAACTCAATTATTTCTCAACATACTACCTCAATCCTATCAGGACTTGATAAAGTTTGATTAGCCTGGGTTTCTTGATGATACAATAAGAAAAGTCAAGTATTGTTATGAGAAATCAAGGTGTCAACCATAGCTACAAAATCCCTAGAAAAATAAATAAAAAACTATCTTAAAGGAGAAGAGATTCAAATCACAACAACACAAGAATTTACGAAAGGGTACAAAGATAAGTTATGTTGGCTTTAGGGGTCCTGACCCAGGTTCACACATTAAGGTTTTCCAACAAACCCCTATACTACTGGCCCTTTCAGCAGTGACCTGCTTGCGCAGGTCAAAGTCTCCCCTGAAGCAATATGGGAGGGTGCTAGAACCAGGTTTCCGCACAAAAAAAGAGAGCAAGTAAGCCAAGCCACGCATAGCACATAGATCTATGGAAACAGAGCTAGTTCACAAGCTTAAATAGATAACCAGTGTACACAATATTACAGATCTAGATCTTAGGTCCGCATCCACATGCGTTCGACCAGCAAAGATATAAATTACAGTATGCATAGCAGACCAGATAGCATATATTATAGATAAACACAACAGATAACACAGATCATTCGTACCTTATCATATATTTAACACAGAGCGCAGATTCATTTAACAGATAAATCCAAAACCAAATACCATCAATACTTCTCAGATATTATCAGCAGATTCTTACATAACCCCAAATCCCACCTGCGCACACAGCCAGCAGGGTCCGCACATAGCAGGACAAAGGATCTCCGCGCACACAGCCAGCAAGAGTCCGACCCAAATACCTGAAACCCAGAACTAAAAATTTGCACTTAGCATTCACTTCTATTCATCTTCTACCTATCGACTCAAAAAGACTTACTATTTATACCAATTTATCCTAGACTTACCATGGTCCGCAAACCATGGTTTTCGGACTCCTGGTTTTACCTATTTACCCGCTTACAACGTATTGGGGCTTTTATCCACCCTATCACCCCTGCACTAGACTAAATATAATCAAAATAATACTATTGGACCAGCTTTCATCAGTGTGGGAGACCCTGCTCCAACAGTTCCCCAACACAATCTTGTGACTCGTCCTGAGTCACTACAATGGTAGAGCCTCCACCTGTGCGTGCAATTCATTAATATTTGCAATTAGGGGGGGGGGGATGTCGAGACTCTGGCGGACAGTGCCTTGGGCAAGTGCGAAAAGCTTTCGCGACATTGGTCCTGCCGCAGTTGAGGTGCGATTTTCCTGTAGTTGATGGAGGTGCATTACTACTACCTCTGCATCCTGTGAAAGATGGAAGGCCGAGGCGATCCATGGTTTCAGTTGTTGACTGATGGTGTCTCTAAGTTCTTCGATTTCTTCTTGGAGTATAGTACTGAACATGATGCTTACCAATCTTTGTGCTGGCACTAGTGTGGGTAATGTAGCTTCGATGTGGGCCACTGCCTCTTCCTTCTATTTTAATTCCTGGCTGAGTTGTTGAAGTTTTGGTGCATGTTGTACCATGGTCCAGAGCTGCGTGGTGGACTCGATCAATTGAGTTTCCTGGATGAACTGTGCTGTAATGGTATCCATAGCTTTGGTGACGAGGGTGGTGTGTTGCTTATGGACCTCCAAGGTTGTGTCAGGTTGTAACTGATGTTGCAATATGGTAATTTGTTGTGCCAACACTATTTTCAGGTCCCGCAATTTTGTTTTGGCTGCCCTGAATGCTGCTACTAGGCCTGCCACCTTATCTTGTGCTGACGTCATAGCGGAGAGTTCCTCTGGTAGTTTTACACAGATTTGGTGAATCACTGTTGTGAGCTCAGTTTTCCGTGGGATAGCGAGAGTGAGGGCAGTGTGTTGTTGTTCCATTGTCCGTTCAAGGAGGCTGAGTCGCTAGTCCATTTGCTAGTCTCGATGATGGATTTCTTGTGAGACCATGGTGTGAAATATTTGGAGGGATTCGCAGGGAAGCACAGCCAGGTCCAGTTGTATGCTTGTGCCGATGGGAAATTGGATACCTAAAAAGGCATTGCCAAGTACAGAACAAACCCGGTCTTCTATTGACGTGAGAGAGGTACTAGTAGTTGCTGCAGGAGTATCTTCTTGAATTAGGCTATCTTGAATTGTACTAGTGCGCAGCTGTAGATCCCAAATGTTGGTTTGAATAGTGGTGAGTGTGACCTGCTGTTGGTGCTCTATTGCGGACCAGTTTTCCTCAACGGTTAGAGTGATGGCGCCTATAATTTGCATGTGATCACTACTAGTGAGAGTGAGCACGGTATCATGGTCCTTGTGCAGAGTGTCTTCTCAACTTAGTGTTCCTAAATTGATGTCATAAATTGTCAACCAGGGCTAGTAAAATGTTGAAGTGAAGTGCATTATATGTGCCTAGGTATCTGCTTCCTACTTCGTTGTGTTTAGTGTTTTTCTACTGTTTTTGGTTTTGTGTTTTTATGCTAAGAGGAAAATAACTAAGTGTTTGACAAAGAGAGGTTATTGGTCACACTAAAACAGAGAAAAATCTATTTTAAACTATGTAAGGAACCTAAGAACAAAAAAATTCTAATTCACAGATTTCAAAACTTGACAAGAAAAATAACTCATAATATGAACTCAGTCCAATTAATTCATTAGAAGTGTATTGGAACAACTTGAGAAAAGGATGAGTTTAATGCAATGAAGTTCTTCTAAGTAAACAACAACCTACAATATCATAGAGAAAACCTCATCCATGGTTAGAAATTTGTTGGAACACATTTGGAAAATATTATCTGTAACCTAGTGAGGAACCCTACTTTAAATTGATTTATGACTCTACAATTAATCCATTCTACAACTCAAAATGTCACCATTAAGCCTCATTCAAGGGTTAGAAATCTTTTGGAATATTTTTAGAAAGAGGAAGTTTGTAAAATTATGAGAAATAGCAAAACAGTGAAGACTTCAAAATGACATTACCAATTCTTGTTCCTATGGTAATGATGTATTAGTAGAGATTAAGAACAAGAGTAGTTTTTAAATAATGAAGGTCTTTAAGTCTAATTTAACAGAACTAGAGTACAACTAGCTAATAAAAACTTGAAATTCAATGAATAGAACTGAACTAGAATGCAACCAATCAAACTTGAAATACAGTGAACAGAACTGAACTAGAGTGCAATTAATCAAACTTGAAATATTGTGAACAGAACTGAACCAGAGTGCAATTAACCTCTGAAATACTACAGTTGAATTAAAATGCAATTAATCTTTGAAATACTACATCTTTATCTCATCCAGTGTTAGAGATGTTTTGGAACAATTCATAAGAACAAGACTGGTTGTACAATTCGAGGTAAGTGAGCATAAAACATAAAGTTCAGAAAACTACCTAAATTAGGAACGAAACAGAGCTACAGTTACTTATCTAAACAATATGCACAGAGCCTCTCGGGCAGTAGGGGCCCTCTACCACCGGATTAGCATACAAATCTTCAAGATTGCTTTAGATCATGCAATAAATTTGTAATTCTTTCATTACAGGAAAATGCTTAAAAAACAGAGTATTACGATCTTGGACAATCCTTAACAATAAAACATCAATCTAGCTAATTGTCTCTCGGTTTCCCGAGTTATTATTATAAGAGAAATACATAGCTGCCCTGGAGAAAAAATAGGGATAAGTGTCTGTTTCAATCAAAATCAAATTAGAACTCTTGTGGAGGCCTCGTACTTTGTTGAAGACATATGTAGAGTCCTTGTCCTGGTAGGAATCTGCTTCTTAGTTTTGGTTTCCTCCATGTGCATAACCACCTGTATATTTTTGCTCAGACTTCGTAGAGGGCAAGAAATGATGTAGGAGTGTTGTGGAATTCAACTATATGCGTTTTTCCTTTAAGTGACACATGTAACCTGTGTGAACATGAAGATTGTTGCAGAATAGGCGACTAGCTACAGAATGGCTGCATTTTGTAGCTGAGTCTAGTCAAAAATTAATACAACAACAAAACCATGAAAATATAGCAAGTCAGTCATTATATGCATTCCTAAAGTGACTTTAATCAATCCTATTGATATTTTTAGCCTATAATTGATAAGGGACAGAGGAAATGGAGTGAAATTTGGTGAAAGAAAAGGACATCTTTGGGGCTCAACATACCCCCACTGCAAAACTTTTGCATGTCCTCATGCAATCAATCCATGTATTCTGAAACTTCTGCTAGGACATCTAGCCTCCTTTTTCTACTTTGCTTGGTGTTCAATTTCATCCTAGGTTTCCTTATGACCAACTTGAATCTCAAATTTATAAGTGTCCTGCTCAACTTTTTGTTTTTCTTCTTCAGATTTTCACTAGCCTTGTACAATTTTTCCATTTGCAGAGAGAGAGTTGTGTTCATGTTATTCTTCAGTTTAACTTGTTCCTTTAAAATTTCATTTTCATTCTTTATATGCCTATTGAGTAGTTCTAATTCATATTTGTCTCTTCTTAGTACTTCAATTTCAGATCCTAGTGGACTAGGAGTTCTTCCTCTGCTTTCCGAGGCTCTCTTTTCTAGTGACTCAACATAATTATAGATTTGTTGTTGTGCTGGGTCTATCTCCGAAGCTCCTTCATCAAGATCCTCTTCGTACTAATATTCAGGAGATCTATCAGTTGGTGTCTCTTCATCCTCAATGTCTATGATTCCCGTTTGTCTAACCCCTGTTTTCTTCAATATGCCTCTAAGCCTAGGGCTTTGTCTTAGTTTAGATGGTCCCTCTCCTCTCTCCTTGGCATACTTTCTTATTATCTTTTCCTTTTTAAGTTGTTTCTTAATTTCAGCCAATTTCTCAGAAATAATCTCGTCGCTGTCCTCTTGTATGGACTTACCAGTTTTAATTTCAACATATTTGGAAATTTTCCCTCTCCTGCTTCTTCTTGCAAGTTTGCCTTCAGATGGAGATTCTTTGGGTTCTTCAAAGTGATTCCTCACTAGGAACTCATCCCAATTGTCTCCCACCTTTCTCAAATGATGTTCAATTCGGATTTTAACTAGGCCATGGTGATACAAAGTGGTTTCTAAGAATTGAACCCTCTTTTGGACATTACAAGCCATTCTCTTCAGGCTATGAAGTAAGAAAAAGGGTAAATTGATTTCTTCATCTAGGAAATGCATCATAAGCTGAATGTGATAAACATATAGGGTACCAAACCTTCCCTCACAAGTTATAATTTTTTGCAAAATGAGCAACATATTTCGCCATTTATTCTTTAGTGCTGAGCTAGGAATGCCCTTCTTGAAAACTGAAATATCCATACCTAGTGTTTTGAGCATCTGCCTCCATGCCTCATTGTGAAATTCCTTGTTTTTGAACCATCGTTCACCTTGCCTTGGTAATTCTGTTTCTTCTGCAATGAAGGATTTTGTAATAGTGAACTTGACATCTCCCATTTCAACTTCTGATTTGTTGAAGGACCGTGCAAATGTCTTAGTTACCTCCTTATGAAAACCATTGAACTTTTCCAAAAACTGTAACCACCCAACCTGCTATAACATTTCTCTAATCTGTGGGTAACCCTATAAGTATTTGGTTTCGACTGGTTCGAACCTTACAATGAGACCCATGGCTTCTTTTCTCAACCTTCAATTTACTGCTCTTCTATCCACAGTAAAAATGGTTGTAAAGAGTTGTTTTTACCTCAAAGATGACTTCTTTGTTTATGCAGCAGGAATTGGCTACGAAAAGATGACATGAAGTGGTTATGGGATGAGTGAAATACGGTGAGTGTGATTCACACAAATTAATGAGTTTGAGAGTTGTCATGGAGGAAAAGACTGTGGAAAAATCTCGTGTGAATTTCAAAATCATCACTGAATACTTCGGATTAGTGACGTGACCTAATAGGTCACTTCAGTACTAACCGTTAATTTTTAATAAATGATGGTTTGGTATGGCGGAATGAAGGGGTTTTGTCCAAGGTTTTTATGATAAGCTCGATCAATATGAATAATTAAAATGACTTTATGAAACACACATATAACTTAACCATACTATAACTTTCATAATCTGTTATCATAATAATTTCACAACTTTACCTTAGCCTTTCCTTTGATTTTTTTTTTTTTTTTGTGATTTTAATATGCTTTGTCTTCCTTTGAAAATCATTGATCCTTCAATATTCATAATCCCTTTGATTTTTCTTGTTGACATAGGTGTGCAGGGTCAATTTTCAACTGAACAAATGGTTGCTGGATAGTTGCCTGCAGGGTATCTGGCTGCAGAATGTCTGGCTGGCTGCAGAATGTCTGGCTGGCTGCAGAATGTCTGACTGGCTGTAGAATATACCTGTAGGAGCTTTGAAACATGAAATGAAATGATTTGAAACATGGATGGAGTGTAGTATGAAATGAAATAAACTAGATCATGAAATATGGTGGAATGGAGCATGAGTGAAGTAAAATGGAATGAAATGGATCATAGGTGTAAAGTGGAATGAAATATGAAAAGTGGCCTGCAACTTATGATTTGTAATACTTAATTGCAGGAAGAGATCATATTTAAAATTCTGAAATGAAAATTAAGTGGACCATGGAATGGAGTGACTGAAGTATGGATGAATGGAGTGAATGAGATATGAATGAAGTGAGACATGATGGAGTGAAATGGATCATAAGTGGAATATGATATATAAAATGGGTCTGCACTTATGATTTTGTGATAGCTGCTTGCAGGAAAAGAACAAAATTGAAAAGCTAAAGTGTCAGAAGGATTCTGATTTTCACTTTATCTTTTCTGTATAAACATGCTAATCAGTGATTAGTTTTCATGTTTATACTTTATTATTATTATTATTATTATTCATGCATTTGAATTCAGAAAATTCAATTAAGTTGATGAAGAAGAAGAATTCTTCTTCATTAGCTTCACATCACTGTTTTCCTGGAATCTCTTGACAAATTCTTCTCTTGAAAGTGGCTTATGATACAACTTCAATCTATGACCATTTACAAGAAAGTGACCTTCTCTTCATCTATTGTCCTGATTTTTATTGCTCCATTGTCAAAAAATTTCATAATTTCATATGGCCCAAGCCAATGTGTTTGGAATTTACCTTGAAAATCTTTGAACTTTGAATCAAACAAGAGGGCTCAATCACCTTCTTTGAATTTCTTTTCCTTGATGTACTTATCATGCCATCTAGTCCTTTGTTGCTGGACTATACTTGTTTTCTGGACTACATCTTGTCTGATCTCATCCAATTCATTAATCTGCTCCAATCTGTGCTTTTGTGCATCTGTTAGATCAAGTCCTAGCTGAACTTCCATTTTAAAAGTTTGAATCTAAAACTCTATGGGAAACAAGACTTGTTTTCCATAAACAAGTTCATAAGGAGTATGACCTGTTGTGCTTCTCCATGTAGTTCTATAGGCCCACAAGGCTTCAGGAAGCCTGTCTTCCCAATCTCTTCTATGTAAATGAACAATCTTTGTTAGGATCCCTTCAATGACCTTATTAGTAGATTCCACTTGACCATTTTCTTGTGGATGATAGGGAGTAGATTTTCTGTGTCTGATTTTTTACCTCTCCATCATCTGTTCCGCTAGCCTTGATGTGAATTGAGCTCCTTGATCTGTAACAATTTCTCTTGGGACACCAAAACGAGTAAAAATATCCTCAAAAATAAAATTAACTATAGATAATTCAGTAGCAGAAAGTAATGGCTTGGCCTCTACCCATTTGGTAACATAATCAGTGCAAACTAATATATATTTCTTTTGTCTTGATGGAGGACTAATAGGTCCTACAAAATCTAAAGCTTGTTTCTCAAAAGGTTCAATATGTACCTGAGGCTGCAATGGCATCTCACCTGAAGGAGAGGGTTTCCCTACCCTTTGGCAACTGTCACACCTTTTGACATACTCTTTAGCATCTTTAAAAATGGATGGCCAATAGTATACTAAATGAAGGACCTTATAAGCTGTCCTTTTATCAGCAAAGTGTCCGCCACAAGGTTCATCATGACATGCCTTGAGGATCTCAAGCATCTCATCTTCCCTAGCACATCTCCTAATGATAAAATTTGGACCTATTTTGTATAACTCATTAGCAACCCATGAATATTTTTCACTGTCATAAATGATCTTTCTTTTGTCTCTTGCATTCATTATTGAAGAAAATTTCCTTGAACCTAAATAATTAGCAATGTCAACAAACCAAGGAGTTTGAGTAGAAATTGCAAAAACATATTCATCATGGAATTGATCTTCAACTGGATTATTGTATTTGATGTTTTGGAGTCTAGATAGGAAATCAGCTACTGTGTTTTTTTCCCAAGCCTATCTAGAATGGTAATGTTGAATTCCTGTAAAAGCAATAACCATCTTATGACTCTGCCATTAGTAATTGATTTGTTCATAAGATATTTAATTGCAGAGTGATCTGTGTGAACAAAAGTTTCATAGCCTGTTATATAATGTCTGAAATTATTTATGGCATGAACAACAGCTAAGAAATATTTTTCAGTTACACTATAGTTTAACTCTGAAGGAGTCAAATTTTTACTGGTATAGTAGATGGCATAAGGAATCAAGTCTTTTTGTCCTAATACTGCTCCTAAAGTTGTATCTGAGGCATCTGTTGAAATATGAAAAGGTACCTTCCAGTTAGGTCCCCTTAAAATAGGTGCTTCAGAGATTTTTGTTTTCAAGGTCTCAAAGGCTAACTGGCAATCAGGATTCCACTTGAATTCACAGTCCTTGGTAAGTAATTTGAAAAGAGGAGATGCTATCTTGGTGAAGTTTTCTATAAACCTTCGATAATATCCTGTAAATCCTATAAAACTCTTAACATCTTTTTGACAACTTGGAATAGATAAGTTAGAGATGACTTCATCTTTTGACTCATCAACTCTAATCCCATCCCATGGAATGTGATGCCCCAAAACAATTCCTTCAATAAATATCATAAAACACTTCTCATGACTCAGTGAAATATTTGCTTCTTTACATCTCTTTAAAACTTTTTCCAAGTTTTCTAAGGCTTCTTTAAATGTGTTTCCATAGACTGTGAAATCATCCATATATACCTCTACACAATCATGTATTAGATCTGAAAATATTCCCAGTACTGCCCTTTGAAATGTTGCAGGTGCATTGCATAGTCCAAATGGCAATACTCGATAAGCATAGGTACCCCAAGGACAGGTAAATGTGGTTTTGTCTTGATCTTCAAGTGCTACTTGAATTTGGTTATAACCACTAAACCCATCTAAAAATGAGAAGTACTTTTTGCCAGCTAATGTATATAACACCTGATCTATGAAAGGTAGGGGAAAATGATCTTTAAGAGTAGCTTTGTTTAATTCCCAATAGTCAATACATACCCTCCATTTACCATTTTTCTTTAGCACAATTACCAAAGGAGAAACCCACTGATTATCGAAAATGGGATAGATAAAGTTGACATTTAACAATTTCTGTAATTCTTCTTTAACAATCTCCCTAAGATTTGGATTCATCCGTCTCTGAGGTTGTCTAATTGGTTTACAATTTTCCTCTATGTAGATGTAATGAGTGCAAGTCTTAGGGCTTATCCCTTTAATATCAGTGTACTCCCATGCATATGCAGAAGAATGTCTCTGTAGTATCTTGACTAGCTCTTCTTGTTGAGATTTCTCTAGGTTCTTATTTATGTTTAAAGTTTTGCCTGAAAATATCTCAATTGTAGAGCTGCCAAAATTATCCATGGAGTAAAGAGACATCTGTCTTGATGATAAAAACTCAATGTTGGATTCTTCTTGAAATTGTTCATGTTTTTATTCTGAAGAGGATTCAAAATTTTCTAAGGTATTTAGGATCTGGCTATCTTCACTAATTTCTGAAATTGTGAAGAGAGGTTGTATGTCTTCTTCATCCTCAATCCATTGAGTATCATCTAATTCTATAATTGTCTTTGTTGGAGGATACAAGGTAAATTTCTTGGTTGAACTACCATCAGAGATGTACATATCACCGGATCTACAACTAATGAAAGCATCAGCTGTAGCTAACCAAGGTCTTCCTAATATAATAGGATGCCCTCCTAGATTATTCTTAGGAGTTAGGATCATAAAATCCACAGGATACTCCCAAGAATCTAGGGACACTGGAATGTCTTTTATTACCCCATCAGGTTTGATCATAGATATGTCTGCTAATTGTAATAATGTGGGTGTAAAAAGAAGATTAGTAAGTTTCAGTTTATCCATGATTTATCTACTCATGATATTGATTGCTGCTCCTAAATCAATAAGTGTGTTTTGGATCTCAATTCCATTGATGTGTATTCTAACAACTGGATTTCCTGGGTCTAGATACTTTGGAATGGAAATATTACCCATCATGATATTTGATATTTTTCCTACCAGTTGAATTTTCTTTGTCTCTTTGATTCTTTTCCCTGTTTTTTTCATGCTCAACTCCTTTATTGTTTTTGCTAAAATTGGAATTTCCTTGATAGCTTGTAATAATGGGATCTTAATACAAACATTTCTCAGCTCATCAAGGAAATCATAATTAGGCACCATAATTTGTTTTTCTACACCCCTATCAATTTGTAATCTTTCTAGAAAGGGAGGTGTAGAGGTGGATGTTGATGACTGCTGTAATATAGGAGTTGAAATTATTGGTTCTTTTTGTTTTGATTTTTCAATGTTTGGGTATTGAAAAGATGTGTCTTCTTCAAGACTTTTATTTACCCGTAGAGAATATTCCTCAGAGTTGCTTTGTTCTTGTATGAGTACAGAAGGTTTCTTCTTTTCAAGTATTCTTCCAGACCTAAGTTGAACATCATTAAGGTCCAAAGGAGTGATCAAATAGGTTGGAAACTGTTGGCCTTCTATCATGTATGTGTTCTGAGGATTTTTATTGTTGGAGTTTGGTATGGGTTGGGCAGGCAACTAATTTTTTTTCTGAGGAAATGGTAATGGAAGTGGTGAATTTTGATGTTGTGGATTTTGAGGATTCTATTGAGGGTTTTGTTGAAGATTTTGTTGAGGAGGGAAATGTGGATATGGTGGATAGGATGGTGGATATTGATAGTACTGAGAGTATCTTCGATAGGGATTTTGTGCTCCTTGTGCCCAAGTTTGAGATTGATTTTGGAATTGGGGCCAAGGTTGTTGCCAAGAATTCCAATTTGGTGGGGGTTGATTATATATATGATCATGTAATCCTTGTGTTTGAGGTCCTTGCCAAGGCCTCCTAGAGACAAAATTGAGAGATTATGTGGAATTTGTAGGGGTTTCTTCTTGAAAGACAACTTTAAGACTAGGAAGTGAAGGACAACTCTTAGTCTCATGTTTTTCTGAACAAATTACACTTGTCTCTACTAATTTTGCATCCAAAGGGCACTCTCTCAAGGCATGCTTCTTTCTACATTTGGGACAAAAGATTGCTAAGGCATCAGATTCATCTTTTTGCTTGTTTTGTAATTTAAGGGTGTCTATTTGTTCACTAAGACTCCCTAAAATATCAGATTTGAATTCATCAGGCATATGTCCTATTTATACCCTACTTACTATCCCAGAAGTAGACTTACTTGCCCTTGCAAGGGCAGGGTCTCTTGGTCCTTTTACAGTTTTAGATTTCCCTCTTGAAAGGTTGATACACAATTCAACTATTTCAGGTAATGTGAGCTGAGATATATCCCCTTTTCCCATCATGTTGAGGATATCTAACCATTCATCCCTGATTTTATTCAACAAGAGAGCTTTCAAAGTATCTTGGTCTAAGTTTTCCATTTTTTCTCTTTTGATATTGTAGTTAAACCTCTCCAATAAATCTTCTAAATTTTCATCCTTTTTTTGTAGCATTTTGAACACTTCCTCCTTATGATTAACTGGCATACAATAATCCAAATACCTCTCTAGAAATGCTTGTTTCATGTCTTCCCATGTCCTAATAGAACTGTTGATCAAACTCATAAACCACTTCAATGCTGCTCCTTTCAATGTTGAAGGAAATAGTTTAAGTTTTTGAGCATCTTGTAAGTAGTCATAGGTTCTACATAAGACTTCAAATTCAAATAGGAAGGTTTCAGGATCTTCAGTTTTAAGTCCATAAAAGTTTGGAAGGACAGAGGGTGAAATTTTTTTCATAGTTGCATTGGTTTCTTCATCTACTATAGGAAACCCAAAAGAGCTTCCCATTTCCCTTCTACCTCTTCCTCTGCCTCCTTCTTCACCTCTACCTCCTTCTCCTTCTACACCTCTACCTCCTTCTCCTCTACCTCTACCTCTACCCCCTCCAAATAGTGTATGTTCTCCATTAAAGACTCCTCCTCCCCCTTCTTCTTCCATGGTTGATTCTCCTATGGAAATGGAAAAGTTTAGGTCTCTAGCAGGGGTCCTTGAATCTTCTTCTAAGACAGGTTCAGTGGATGCAGTGGAAGGTTCTTCTGATGGAATGTCTGATCTTAAGTCCTCTGGAAGTCTATGATCAGTGGAGTATAGGATGTGGGTTTGAGTTGGAGGTGTGCTGCCTCTTGGTCTTGGTGGAACAAGTGGTGTTCTAGGAGTCAAGCTTCTGCTTCTTATGAATCTACCCCTTGAGTCTCTTTCTCTACACATATCATTGTTTTTGGGAGGTAAGAAACAAGGCTACCTAGTTACACTTCCCCGACAACAGCGCCAAAAATGTCTTCTCAACTTAGTGTTCCTAAATTGATGTCATAAATTGTCAACCAAAGCTAGTAAATTGTTGAAGTGAAGTGCACTATATGTGCCTAGGTATCTGCTTCCTACTTCGTTGTGTTTAGTGTTTTTCTACTGTTTTTGGTTTTGTGTTTTTATGCTAAGAGGAAAAGAACTAAGTGTTTGACAAAGAGAAGTTATTGGTCACACTAAAACAGAGCAAAATCTATTCTAAACTATGTAAGGCACCTAAGAGCAAAAAAATGCTAATTCACAGATTTCAAAACTTGACAAGAAAAATAACTCATAACATGAACTCAGTCCAATTCATTCATTAGAAGTATATTGGAACAACTTGATAAAAGGATGAGTTTAATGCAATGAAGTTATTCTAAGTAAACAACAACCTACAATATCACAAAGAAAACCTCATCCATGGTTAGAAATTTGTTGGAACACATTTGGAAAAGATTATCTGTAAACTAGTGAGGAACCCTACTTTAAATTGACTTATGACACTACAATTAATCCATTCTAAAACTCAAAATGTCACCATTAAGCCTCATTCAAGGGTTAGAAATCTTTTGAAATAGTTTTAGAAAGAGGCAGTTTGTAAAATTATGAGAAATAGCAGAATAGTGAAGACTTCAAAATGACGTTACGAAATCTTGTTCCTATGATAATGATGTATTAGTAGAGATTAATAACAAGAGTAGTTTGTAAATAATGAAGGTCTTTAAGTCTAATTTAACAGAACTAGAGTACAACTAGCTAATAAAACTTGAAATTCAATTAATATAACTGAACTAGAATGCAACCAATAAAACTTGAAATACAGTGAACAGAACTGAACTAGAGTGCAGTTAATCAAACTTGAAATACTGTGAACAGAACTGAACCAGAGTGCAATTAACCTCTAAAATACTACAGCTAAATTAAAATGTAATTTATCTCTGAAATACTACAGCTTTATCTCATCCAGTGTTATTGATGTTTTGGAACAATTCATAAGAACAAGACTGGTTGTACAATTCGAGGTAAGTGAGCATAAAAAATAAAGTTCAGAAAATTGCCTAAATTAGGAACGAAACAGAGCTACAGTTACTTATCTAAACAATATGCACAGAGCCTCTCGGGAAGTAGGGGCCCTCTACCACCGGATTGGCATACAAATCTCCTCAAGATTTCTTCAGATCATGCAATAAAGTTGTACTTCTTTCATTACAGGAAAATGCTTCAAAAACAGAGTATTACGGTCTTGGACAATCCTTAACAATAAAACATCAATCTAACTGTCTCTCGGTTTCCCGAGTTATTCTTATAAGAGAAATACATAACTTCCCTGGAGAATAAATAGGGATAAGTGTATTTTTCAATAAAAATCAAATTATAACTCTTGTGGAGGCCTCGTACTTTGCTGAAGACATCTGTAGAGTCCTTGTCTTGGTAGGAATCTGCTTCTTAGTTTTGGTTTCCTCCACGTGCATAACCACCTGTAAATTTTTGCTCAGACTTCGTAGAGGGAAAGAAATGATGTAGGAGTGTTGTGGAATTCAACCATATGCGTTTTTCCTTTAAGTGACACATGTAACCTATGTGAGCATGAAGATTGCTGCGGAATAGGCGACTAGCTACAAAATGGCTGCATTCTGTAGCTGATTCTAGTCAAAAATTACTACAACAACAAAACCATGAAAATATAGCAATTCAGTCATTGTATGCATTCCTAAAGTGACTTTAATCAATCCTATTGATATTTTGAGCCTATAATTGATAAGGGACAGAGGAAATGGAGTGAATTTGGTAAAAGAAAAGGACATCTTTGGGGCTCAACATGGAGCACGTGGCTTCTTTCAGGTCCCTGTTTCGTATGCTCTCAGCCGCTTTGCGCCATGGCTATCAAGAGTACTACCTTCGTCTAGAATGATCGCAAGCTGTGACCTCGTTGCATCTTCGGTTTTAACACTCTATAGTAGCTGCGTAGTTCCTTTCGCGAATGTGTTGCGACTGGCCGGTGGGATCTCCTAGGTAAGTGCTTTTGCATTTGGCATGGTGGCCCCCTTGGTGCTTTGCCATATGGGAATCCAGCACTCCAGTAATTTTTCAATTGCTTCATCCTTGGGTGGTACTTCCATAGTTGTTGTAGGTTTACTGATTGGTATACAACAGACACCTACTGTTAGGAGTTGGTGAGCAAGGTGGGAGAGTGCGATTAAGATGGTATAAAGGATTATGCAGTATATAGAACAGGTAGGAAATTTATATACATGATACAGGCCAACAGAGCTATCGGTCTGTCCCTGTGGAAAACTCCCGTGGGTAACTAATGGTAATGGAGTTCCTACTTGGGGCATTCCATCGGATGAATGGTAAAAAATCTTTTGTAATCTCTTCATTAATTGCCATTTGGTTGTGCCCATCAATGGTACATCGTCCTTGTTACCAGATTTCATTGTTCCAACAACTACTTTTCGTACCTTCTGTGTATTGGTCATGTCTGCCATGTTCTACCCCTGCCCCCCCAACGCAATCTTGTTTCGTAGGGGTTGCTGAACTAGGGAGGGCTGACTTATGGTAGTATGGCCTAGCTTTTGCCAAAGGAAGCCACATAGCTTGGTCGTACATGATACATACTGCCAAACTTTCTTTCAGACATACTGGGTGTACCCAATGGTCGCACTAATATGCTCCTTCCATCGGATAGTAGTATTGTTTGTGGCCTCATCCTGAGTTGTGGTGGGGTATGTTTCTAAATCCCCGTTGCGTAGCCCAACTAGCCCTACAAATTCATCATTCAGTATATCCCTGTAAGGGCTTTGCGGGAGTCCCTTGTCTACGTACCCTACGGTCCTGTCTTCATGGGGAACTTTAGACTCCAAGGAGGTCTTGTCTTGCACATCTATTGGTGCTTCAAATTGCAGGACCATCATATCCTGACATTCTTCCAATTTGTGGACGGTCTCCTTATGTATCTCCCACCATTGTGCCGGCGCACCGTGTAGTGCCTGTTCAAGGGCCTCCAACCATCATTCTCGCAGAACCTCTCCTTCGAATGCTTGTAAAAAATCTTGAATGGGACCAAACCCATGGAACTGGGGTAGACTTCTTACTTCGGATGATATGCTTCAGAGGTCCTTTGTCATATAGTGCAATGTAGGTGTGTCCTGTAAGTGTGGTGACCAGAATTCTGACCCTCTACTTGACTCCCCTTCCTGCCAAATCATACCATCTGTTCCATCCTTCATAGTTAGCTGGTATGGTCGCACTCTGTCTGTATGACGTGCTCCATCCGTAAGGTCTAGTGGTATTGTTACTTGTGTTCCTCTTTTCTCAAATGTCATACTGTGTCCCAATCTAGGCCTAGGAGTGCTGGATAGGGATCTGTATCTCCCACAATGTGAATAAATTCAAAATCAGCCCATACCTTGACCCCAGCGATTTTTACAATAACCTGTGGTAATTTCCCCAAAAGTTTTATCATCTACTAATTAGCCATGCGCAGCTAGGTGGTGGTCCGCTCGAGTGTAGGTTCGCCCATTTGCTGCCAAGTCTGCTTAGGGATTACGCTCGCCTCAGATCCTAAGTCAAGAACAACTTGATCCATCTGAAAAGCCACAATCTGTGCAGTCAATCACATCTCCCAACCTTTGCATTTTTGTTTATGCATTTTTCGGACCTGCGTAACTGGGTAGGCCTAGCCATCGCACCCCTTGAGTAGAGTTTGAATATTCTTCGTGGTTCGTTGGTGGCGTAGCAGATGCATACATACTTGTAGGAATGGTTTGATCTGTTTCCCGCATTCTTCATTAGGTGTGAGTAATGGGCTGCAATCATCCTCCCTTCCAAGCACGAGGCTGATTTCCTGCAGGGGCTGCGCTCTTACTTGCGTTGTTGGGCTAGCGGTTGCTTGCGTCCGTGCTTCACTAGGTGACCCTGTCTCTCGCGGCTCTACCTTTACTCACTACACATTTTTTGTGGTAGTCTGCTATTTTTCTTGAACCTTAGCTATTAGAACTAGGCAATATTCGATCGAGTGATCCAACTGTCTACAGTACCGGCAGGTCTGTCTAGTTGGATTGACGCAGTCTCTTGCAAAATGACCGACTTCCCCATAGTTGTAGCATATTAGTTGGCCTCTCCCTCGACCGGAACTTCCTCTTCGGCCTCCTCCCCTACATAGACCTGTGGATCCCCTTAATCTTGCGGGGGATCTGGGCGACGTTAGGTCGAACTGAACCCGGAATAGGCTCCCTTGCTCCATCAGTAACTCATATGTGCGGGAATTATGTTCCTCATGGCCAACCGATCTGTAGAACCGACACCACTGTTGCACTCCACTTGACCCCGTAGCCTCCCTAGGTCGTAAGGGACTAGGCACTCTAGTCTGCGTATATGCAGTCTGTAGTGGGAAGTTATCCTTGGTATGACCATTTACTCCGCACCGAATGCACCATCTGTCTGGGCTGACTGCCGATCTGCGGTCCTTGCGAAGGTTCGGAATCTCAAGATGCATTACTTCTAGCTGAACTTGAATATGATTTACTCTGAACTGAGTGTCATCTCTCGGGCTAGCTTCTAGTTTCATAGCCACCTCCAATGCTTTTTCATGTGTTTCAATATATTGCTACCCCATAAGTATCCCTAGGTGAGGTAGCAGCATAGTGATGAACCATTCTGTGTGTTGTCTATCATCATACTGGAATCCACCTTCTTTGATTGCTTTCTTTAATTGTTGATCTGCTTCCCATACAGACTCAGACGGCCATTGCTTGATATCCTTTAGTTAATTTACTGTCTGCGAGTAGGATTTAGGTCTCTTGAATTGTTGCTTTAGTTCAGCCTTAATTTCATCAATAGTTGCATTTGCCTTCTGCCCAGTGTACCCCATACACCAATCCAGAGCCCTTTCCTCGAAGGCAAGGGATAACTGAGCCCGTCTCACTGCATCGCTTAGTATGTTTTGCACAGCCCATACTGACTCTGCAACAAACCAGAACTGATCCATATTCTCATCGCCCGCACCTTTAAAGGTTGGGAGCTTTAAGTGCACAGCCATGTCACCTGTTGGTGGGGGTGGTGGGGATTTTTTCCTCGATGAGAGCTTGATGGAGGATTTGATGGAGGGTTGAATGTGGCGAAATCCCTTACCGGGCTATACGTAGCCCGATCTCCTTCCTGGTTGGTTCTATAGTACTTCTCGCTACGCGTAGTACCTTTGTTTTAGTCGGAACTCATTCACGGCGTATGGCTACACAGGATACTTTTCTCGCACAGCAAGGTCTTTATTAACAGTGGTAACGTTTTCAGGAACTTACCGTGGAACCCTTTAAAGAATTTCCTTTTCTGCTTTAGAATAGGATACTAACTGATCAATCGCAAATTCTATCACAAATCCTCCTAGTACATTGTCCACCTAGTGATCTACTGTCTGGGTGATAGTATTGTCAGCCTTCTCTAGCTGCGAAAGTTGTTCTGGGGTCCACTGCGTAACTCGCTCGTCCTTCCAGCACGTTTGGAATTCAACTCAGCTGGCTAACCACTCCTAAAGTACAATCGCAATTGTTACAAAGAAGATTTCGTAGCTCTCTATGAAAATATATTTGTTCTTCCACTTTTTAGTAGTTATCTTTGTACTGCGATTTTCTTTTAGCACAAATTCCTGAACTTTTCTTTCAAACCATTCATCAATCTCTTTCTTTTCGGGTTTCCAATATGGCCTTGGCATTCCCTGATCTTTCAAAATTCTCCTAGTCCCCGCAACGGAACCATTTGTTGGCTTTATGGGTCCTGACCCAGGTTCAGACGTTAAGGTTTGCCAACAAACCCCTATACTACTGGCCCTTTCAGCAATGACCTGCTTGCTCAGGTCAAAGTCTTACCCGAAGCAGTATGGGAGGGTGCTAGAACCAGGTTTCCACACCCAGAAAGAGAGCAGGTAAGCCAAGCCATGCACAACGCACAGATCTATGGAAACAGAGCTATTTCGCAGGATTAAATTGATAATTGGTTTACACAGTATTACAAATCTAGATCTTAGGTCCACATCCATGTGCGTTCGACCAGAAAAGATAGAAATTATAGTACGCGCAGCAGACCAGATAGCATATATTATAGATAAACATAGTAGATAACACAGATCATTTGTACCTTATCACAGATTTAACACAGAGCGCAGATTCATATAACAGATAGATCCAGAACCAAATACCAGCAATACTTCTTAGATATTATCAGTAAATTCTTACATAACCCCAAATCCCACCTACGCACACAGCCAGCAGGGTCTGCACATAGCAGGACAAAGGATCTTCGCGCACATAGCCAGCAGGAGTCTGACCCAAATACCCGAAACCCAAAACTAACAATCCACACTTAGCATTCACTTCTATTCATCTTCTACCTATCGACTCAAAAATACTTACTATTTATACCAATTTAGCCTAGACTTACAATGGTCCGCAAATCGTGGTTTGCGGACTCCTGGTTTTACCTATTTACCCGCTTACAACGTATTTGGGCTTTTATCCACCCTATCACCCCCACACTAGACTAAATATAATCAAAATAATACAAAATTGGACCAGCTTTCATCAATGTGGGATACCCTACTCCAACAAGTTACCTAGCCAAAAACAAATTCTAGTAGAACTACCCCTTGCAAAGTGGGAATTACCCAAAGAAGACCACAAAAGAAAAATAAGGGATCAAAAAAATGGACCCTTGAAGTGTTGGGGTTACGGAGAAGAACATCTACTCTAATAATGTTCCCACAAAGAAGATGATAATAAGAATATTTGTCAAGTGCAATAAGCTACTACCATCAATGATGTAGCACAATAAATGCCTCGAATTCACACACTTTTGGAGGATTGACAAGCAAACCATTAGGAATTAATGGCCAAAGTACAAGGTATAATCATTGAATGACATGTTTCTATCTTTGTTGACATTGGGGCTTACCTTATTTATGTTGTTCTCCAATTTAACGATGCTTGTGTCCTTTAGAAAAATCAGCATAAGAAATCATGCCTAGTCTAGCTAACTATAGGAACAGAAAGGAAGGTGATCGGGAGTTAGTTAAAGTATGCCAAATTGAAATGAAATGGTTTCACATGAAGGTAACATTAAATATGTTTCCCTTAGGGTTGTATGATGTCTTAATCAAAATGGAATAAGTGGTAGTGCATTAGGTCAATCTAGAGTATTACAGCAAGACTTTGAAATGTACGAATGGCAATTGACATCCTAGGGTTGTCAAAGGTATATCAAAACCTATGGTTCTATGACAAGTATTAGTGATGTAGCTTAATAAATTTTATAGGAAAGGATACAAATTGTATAACATTCATGTACTAAAATCAATAGACAACAAAGAGGAAAGCTTTAAGATTATCCCATATTGCAAGAGTTTCAAGATGTATTTCCAAAAGAGATACCAAGATTGCTGCCTAAGAAAGATATGGACTTCTCAATGGATCTCATTCTAATATTAGTGTCAGTCACTCAAGTACATTACAAGATGAGTACACTCAAGCTAGTGGAGTTGAAGTTGCAATTAAAATAGATGTTGGATAAAGGATATATTAGGGCAAGCATGTCTCCCTCGGCAACACCACCCTTTTTTGTGAAGAAGAAAGATGGAACTCTCATGTTGTATGTCTATTTTTGAGAACTAAACAATGTAACTATCAAGAACAAGTACCATTACCATACATCAATTATTTTTTAGATCAATTGAGATGAATCACCATGGTCTCTAAAAAAAACTTAAGATCATGATACTACCAATACAATATAAAATATGAGAATATTCACAAGACAACATTTCAAACCCAATACAGTAATTAGGAGTTTCTAATCATGCCGCTTACGCTTACCGATGCCCCTCTGTAATATCCCAGAATTGGAATGGCACAGCAAGCCTGCTGAAATAACGCATTCCTGAGAAATTTGTGCTCTGAAATGAGTTTGCACCTCCTGGATCCCTTAGATCAGCTCATCTAAGATCTAAATCCAAAATGAGAGCAAAAACAAATAACTCTAGGTGGGTTAAAATTATCTCCCACAACCTAGTATAGCTAAAAAACACCCAAAGAGAGGGGTTGCAGCTATATGCAAGGACTGCTTCAGAAATAACGCAGTTTATCAACTCATAAGCATGAGACCAACATGGAGGTCCATCTTTCAGCTATACAACAGCAAAATAGGTTTACAATGCAGCTTATACAGTGCATAATAGAAATAGGATGAATGTACAAGACAAAAGACTCAAAATGAGCTGCTACAACAACATGAAATGGTAGAATAAGCTTGACAGTGTTATTTTCATTATTGAAGCATGTAGTAGATTAAAACTCAGATCTAGAGCAGATCTTTACATAAAATGATAGATCTATTTCAGATCTGTGTACAAGATAGGCTCCTCTATACATTCCCCTTGGGGATCTCAGCAAAACATGAACAACGGTGAGTAGATCTGAGATCTAAGTCATAGATCTGCAGAAGTATTCAGAAAATTCTAAATCATAACATATACAGTAGATCAGATCTGAACTAACATGGATTGGTTTTCCAATCCACGGATCACCATAGTGAAACGATCCAATAATTGGAGATCTTCCCCTCTAAAATGATGCCAAGTCTCCTTGCAACTCTGCTCTTGAAAATAACGCATTCATGGAAGAGAGACTGCATTGTAGGCCCTGAGAATGCTTTGTCCTGCTACCAATGTGTGGATCTGAAGCTCAACCCACTAATGCACTCTTCCAGGAGGTTAAAATACACACTCACTGAGAAGAGGCACCAGAACAAGCTAGATCTGAATAGATCTATTGTTCCACTTGCTGCAGCTTACATGGACAACCCAATCCTATGCAGGATTGCATTGTAGATGCAAGATGTGGCTTGGCCAAATGCCAGATAGTGGACTAGGCAAACAACACTCCTCCAATAGCTTCTCAAGGAAGGAGGTGGGATTCCTATACAGGAAAGCCCAACAAGGGATGTCTAAGCAGACAATACCTTCAAAAAATAATAACATTAACAACCTTTTTCTTGTTTTCCTCCTCCTTATTTTATAAGATGAAAGTCTTGCCAAACCCTAAACCACCTCAATGATTTATCCCCTTTCACATGTGGAGCCTCCATCTAGAACTGCGTTGTGTATCCATGAGGTTCATTGCACCTAGACTGCGCTGTTGACTTGGTCAAGGTTGACCCTATCTTGTGATTTAAACCCATTCACACCTGCAAGAGTTTATTTACATGGCCCAGATATGTCTCTGTTTACATAGGCATTTATTTATTCATGGTTTTTAGGAGTTTTACATGTCCTCCTTCACATTTTATTCATAAACATGAAATGCAAGATAAAACAAGGAAAAATAAGATATTCCCATTAGCTTGGGCTAAATGGGAATATTATACCCTCCTACATCCATGTGCCTAATGAAGCACATCCTCAGTAAGTACTTGGATAAATTTGTATTGATCTTCATATATGGCATACTTATTTATTCGAAGACTAAGGAAGATCATGAGGAACACCTCAAGATAGTTCAAAAAATGTTGAGTGAGGATCAAAGATATGCTAAGTTCAACATGTGTAACTACTTCAAGAAGCAGATTCACCATTTGGATCAATTGATGTCAAAACAAGCGATCACAGTATATCCTTGTTGGGAAAATTACTGAGAGGGGGGGTGAATCATTATTTAGAGCTAACTGAAAACTTTTTACTTTTTCTTTCTCTTAAAACCATACGCTACTTTACTGAACCCAACTTGCGTATACACGCGGATATCCTTAAGAAAACTTGCGTATGTCCAGAGATCTTATTATGCATTTAATTATTTACTTAGATCATTACATCATTCATTCATCAGATGTTTAGTAAGTAGTAAGCATGTGCAGTAATAACAGAATAAACCATCACACATAAGCAACACACATGAACACCAATATTTAAGGTGGAAACCCAATTCGGGAGAAAACCACCGTTGTTGTCATCTCTGTCTTCAATATTTATTATAAAGAAAACTTCTTACAATTTTGTACGGGCACAGACTCATACCAGCACGCAAGCACCCACCTGCAGAAGGCTGCAACCTTCTCTCGTTCTCCAGCCACTACTGGAAGGGAGCTCCAACCCCCCTGATCTCGTTTACCAGCCTCTCCTGGAAGGGAGCTACTACCCCCTGCTCTTGTTTACCAGCCTCTCCTGGAAGGGAGCTACTACCCCCTGCTCTCATTTACCAGCCTCTCTTGGAAGGGAGCTACTACCCCCTGCTCTCATTTACCAGCCTCTCTCGGGGAAGGAGCTACCCTCTACTGGGCCTCTCCTGGAAGGGAGCTACTACCCCCTGCTCTCGTTTACCAGCCTCTCCTGGAAGGGAGCTACTACCCCCTTCTCTCATTTACTAGCCTCTCTTGGAAGGGAGCTACTACCCCCTGCTCTCATTTACCAGCCTCTCCTGGAAGGGAGCTACTACCCCCTCACTGAAGGCTTTGACCCTCAGCACCACTGCGGACCATGTTTCATTAATTTTCATACTGGATCCAACAGCTTCCATACCAGATACCTTTTAGGCCACTTTTCATCATATTTTCAGACTGGACCCACTCCACACATTTAAGCTCAACATACATCAAACTGAAACTTATAACCCCATCAATTCATTCATTGAATCATCAACCAATCAACCAACAACTTGATCTTTAATCAACATAATCAGCATTCAAACAACCCAGATCTGTATGAATACATCATTGACAAATAGCAGTAAAACAACAAAATAGATCAGACATTTCATTCCACACACTTTAGCAAAACCCTAGATTCCATACACGCTTTTACTTCACTGAACCTGCGTATATACGCGCTTTCACAGAGACAAAATGGCGTATAGATCTGCAACTATTTCAGAACTGACCTTTGATTTCATACGCGCTTTTGCTGAAACGAACCGGCGTATATACGCGCTTTCGCTGTGACGAACCTACGTATAGATATGTAACTTTTTAGAACTATGCAGCTCTTCAGAATAGATAACTCAGATCTCACCCTTTACTTCAGCAAAGATTCGCCAAATCATATATCTAAACATTCCATAAACAGATCTAGAAAATACATAGTCATTTCAGATCTAGAGATCCCTCTTCATCATTTTCTTCATAGGTGCATTATTAATTCAAATCAATCAATAAATTGTTACCCATTCCATGCAAATATACTTCAGAGTGAAGTATTCATTAAAACCCAGACCTATGCACACCTTGCACTATGATCCTCTTCTCCTTATATAGTTTTAGACTTTATCAATACCATGAGTCAAAAACACTTAACCGCTAATGGTATTCCTGGATGGGATCAAATAGATAATCCAGCGCTCAATACTGTGGGCCAATACCATGGTCATGTCCCCTGGTTTTATAAATTTAGAGCGCAAATAGGCATACGCTACGTGGTATGTACTTTTACGGGTACATACGCTACTTTGCCTTTGCAAACCCGTGTATGCTTTGTGACATATCTTATTCATCATTACTCTAGCACTTACTGGAATTTCTTTCTTTGTTACTTCTAAACTGCTCTGTAGATACATCAGATTTACATCATTAAAAAATAGGTTTCTTATCCAAAGACAACTCATCAAGTCAGTTTCCATCAAGGACAACTTCATCAAGTAGGTTGCCATCAAGGACAACACATTGCATCATATTGCCAACAATCTCCCCCTTTGGACTTGATGGAAACTATGATGGTGTTTGATCACCACAACAGATAGATACATTGATTATAACCATTATTCAAACACCATGATACTCTCCCCCTTTGACATCAAGGGCAAAGGGCGGACCAAAACAAAAACAAGGTTTTTCTTCTCTTGTAGAAAGAAGAGCTCTGTAGATCTAATGTGCATTGAAGTTACCATGCTCCCCCTGAGTTCATGCTGAATCTTCAAACATATTTTTCAATGAATTACATGACTTTATGACCTTTCCTATCACCAAGGACTCATACTTACATCAATGATCCAACCAAGTGTATTTACATATGTGACTCAAGTACCCAACCAAGTGGGTTTACACATTTTGACTCAACTACCCAACCAAGTGGGTTTACAAATTTGAAGATGTCCTTACATGACTGAATATAACAATTTACATCATAGGTCTCAACATAACCTTTTCATCAAATTACAAATATTACTTTTTATAATCAATACCAAAAATACCTCAAGAGAGAGATCCTATTTCAGAACCATCATAATGCCAACAATGCATTACTCTCAGCAAGGCTAATGCTCCCCCTGAAACCGTGACGCTGTCCTTGAGCTTACTCATTGTTTTTCTTATCAGAAAAACATATGCTTCTGTCTCCAATGGAACTCACATGTATATGCAGCTTTAGTTCATGAAACCCACGTATGAAAATTGAAATAATGTCTTATGTTGTCACATTAGATGCACTGCTAGAAATAAACACAACCAGAATTACCAAACCAACCATGGGAATCACCATATATTTCTCCCCTTGTGATGATACATTAATGATTCCTATAATGTATCTCACATCACTCCTGCAGTCATTATGAGAAGTAAGCTTTAGAAGCGAAAGACTGCAGTAGGATTATTATCCCCTACGTTTTTGACCGGTCCTCTTTTTTTTTCAGCTTTGCTTGAAATTTCTTATTGTCTGCTAGAAATTATCCAATTTCTCAGATCTATTCATCCTGCATTCTTTTTCTACATGTCCATACTTGTTACAAGCATAACATCTTGTGTGACCAGAAAATCAAGCATAGGGATCATAATGTGTTTTTCTATTCTTTCTTCTATTGCAATCAGCTGCTTTATGACCAAACTTGTTGCATGAAAAACAATATCCCTTAAAGAAACCTGAGTACCTTTCTGTGTAGAATCTGTTTGTTTGTGACTAAAACAATCTTATTTTGCAATTGGCTGCAACATGCCCATAATTATGACATTTAAAGCATTCAACATTATTGGTCAAAGGAGAGAATCGATTGATGCTTCTATAGTTAGGAGGGAATGATTTCTTTTGAGAGTTCATGATTGTCGGTGGACCTTTTGTTTCTTTCAACACTTCAGGTTTTGCATTGATATCCTTTGAATATTTAGCACTTTCTTGTGAACTAGATTCTCCTTTAACAGTTTCATGAAAACCAAGACCAAATTTAACAGAAGGAGACCTTTGACTACTAAGAATGTTGTCCAGAATCTTAGTACTATCTTGAAACCTCAAGAGTTTATCTTTTTCTTCTAATTTACCTTTTAAAATGTTTACCTCAACCTCCAATCTTTGGCATTGCTTCTTCATAATTTCTTCGACCCTTCTTCCTTCTTCTACTTGATCATTCAATTTTAAAATCTCTTCTTTCAACCCATTTTCTTGTTCTTCAAAAGTTTGTAAAAGTTCTTCATTCTTCTTATTTGATTTTTCCAGATCTGTTTTGAGAGAGATGATTTCTGCTTCAAATCTTTCACTTCGATTGGTTACTTTATCCTGCAGTCTTTGATACATTTCTATCTGTCTATTCATTCTAAAGATCATATCTTTGTAGATAGATTCCTTCATTTTAAATTGATCTTCAACATTAATCTTGAGATTTTCTTCTAGACCCATACTGTTACTTTCACTATCATTTTCACTCTCTTCACCATTGCTTGCATAATGAAGTGAATCACAAGAAAAAGGATTAATACCTTTTGCATCATCTTCATTTTATGCCGTACACTATTTCTGAGATATCTTCTTTCCTTGAGTGGCCTTCTTCTTTTGCTTCCTTCCCATTGTGACGGATCTCCTTCAAGCGATGAAGCTCCTTCAGAAGGACCACGCTCTCAATAAACCATCACACATAAGCAACACACATGAACACCAGTATTTAAGGTGGAAACCCAATTCGGGAGAAAACCACCGATGTTGTCGTCTTTGTCTTCAATATTTATTATAAAGAAAAATTCTTACAATGTTGTACTGGCACAGACTCATATCAGCACGCAGGCACCCACCTGCAGAAGGCTGCAACCTTCTCTCATTCTCCATCCACTACTGGAAGGGAGCTCCAACCCCCCTGATCTTGTTTACCAGCCTCTCCTGGAAGGGAGCTACTACCCCCTTCTCTCGTTTACCAGCCTCTCCTGGAAGGGAGCTACTACCCCCTGCTCTCATTTACCAGCCTCTCCTGGAAGGGAGCTACTACCCCCTGCTCTCGTTTACCAGCCTCTCCTGGAAGGGAGCTACTACCCCCTGCTCTCATTTACCAGCCTCTCCTGGAAGGGAGATAATACCCCCTCACTGAAGGTTTCGACCCTCAGCACCACTGCGGACCACGTTTCATTAATTTTCATATTGGATCCAACAGCTTCCATACCACATACCTTGTAGGCCACTTTTCATAATATTTTCAGACTGGACCCACTCCACACATTTAAGCTCAACATACATCAAGCTTAAACTTATAACCCCATCAATTCATTCATTGAATCATCAACCAATCAACCAAAAACTTGATCTTTAATCAACATAATCAACATTCAAAAAACCCAGATCTGTATGAATACATCATTGACAGATAGCAGTAAAACAGCAAAACAGATCAGAAATTTCATTCCACACACTTCAGAAAACCCTAGATTCCATATGCGCTTTTACTTCACTGAACCTGCATATATACGCGCTTTCACAAAGACAAACCGACGTATAGATCTGCAACTATTTCAGAACTGACTTTTGATTTCATACGCGCTTTTGCTTAAACGAACCGGCGTATATACGTGCTTTCGCTGTGACGAACCTGCGTATAGATCTGTAACCTTTCAGAACTATGCAGCTCTTCAGAATAGATAACTAAGATCTCACCCTTTACTTCAGCAAAGATTCACCAGATCATAGATCTAAACATT
Source organism: Pinus albicaulis (assembly GCA_034641835.2). Taxonomy (NCBI): domain Eukaryota; kingdom Viridiplantae; phylum Streptophyta; class Pinopsida; order Pinales; family Pinaceae; genus Pinus; species Pinus albicaulis. The sequence continues at coordinate 637,496,259 of CM076577.1, forward strand.
CCATAAATAGATCTAGAAAATACATAGTCATTTCAGATCTAGAGATCCCTCTTCATCATTTTCTTCATAGGTGCATTATTAATTCAGATCAATCAATAAATTGTTACCCATTCCATGCAAATATACTTCAGAGTGAAGTATTCATTAAAACCTATACCTATGCACACCTTGCACTATGATCCTCTTCTCCTCATATAGTTTTAGCCTTTATCAATACCATGAGTCAAAACCACTTAACTTCTGATGGTATTCCTGGATGGGATCAAATAGATAATCCAGCACTCAATATTGTGGGCCAATACCATGGTCATGTCCCCTGGTTTTATAAATTTAGAGTGCAAATAGGCATATGCTACTTGGTACGTACTTTTACGAGTACATATGCTACTTTGCCTTTACAAATTACCCGTGTATGCTTTGTGACATATCTTATTCATCATTACTCTGGCACTTAATGGAATTTCTTTCTTTGTTACTTCTGAACTGCTCTGTAGATACATCAGATTTACATCATTAACAAATAGGTTGCTTATCCAAATACAACTCATCAAGTCAGTTTCCATCAAGGACAACTTCATCAAGTAGGTTGCCATAAAGGAAAACACATTGCATCATATGGCCAACAATCCTAGCAAGATAAAGGTCATTATGTATTGGTCAACCCTAAGGACCATTACTCAAGTCAAATCATTCATGGGATTGGCAGGATACTATCAGATATTCATCCAAGGATTCTCCTAGATCTAAGGATTCTCAAACATTAGCCACACGAGCTCTTCATTGTAGAATAAAGGAGTAAATTTTGTTTGGTCAAAGGAATTTGAAGGAAGTATTCAATGGCTAAAGCATATCCTTACCAATGAAATAGTATGGAAGATTATATATTTGAATAAATATTTCTTTGTGTGCATTAATGCGTGCAAAGAATGGTTAGGATGGGTTCTCGTGAAATATATATATGCAATCAACTATGAGTCCATGAAGCTCAATCAACACAAGAATCATTATGTCATACATGACTTAGAACTTGTAACCATTATCCATGCCCTTAATATGTTGTGGCATTACTTGTTCAGTCATAGGTTTATATGGATGACTGACCAGAACAGGTTTGAGCATTTATTTGATCAACCTTGTCTTAAGGCATGTAACACCCTTTTTAACCCACACATTTTGTAATATGTAATTAAAGACTAATAATGTTAGATAACCATAATATATGACTTTATAGATTTTTATTTATGTAAATATTAATTTTAATATAATATATATCGCTAAAGTTGCGGGAGGGGGGACAACTTATACATATCCCAAGCCCAAGATGGAAGCTTTCCTAAGGATAAAGTTGTGAAGGGGGACTTGGGAGATTTCCCTATCCAACTGAATTATTTAGCTAGAACTTTGATCTAGAAACTAAATCACCAAATTTCTCCATGATATGGGCCTTGTACTCATTATAGAAAATTAAAACTTACCACGTAACCCAAGGAAGGAACTAAATTCTAGTGACAGATAGTGTGAGGGCGGAGAAAAGAACTCAAAGAGGAGTAACAGGATGGGGGGGGAGGAGAGAAAAAATATAATAGATAGAGCACAAGAAAAAGTATAAAGAGTATACTAGTGAAACTTTAGGATGCCTAAAGAGAATGATATTGAACAGTAGGAAACCATAGAGGAAACCCTTTAAGATGTGATAATTAGTCATGATTGTAATTGAATTTGATATGGATGTAAACATGGAAGCCTTTAAGATGAGCGAGGGACCATAATAATTATCTATATAATTGGTCTTAAACTAAGCAAATAAATCAAAAGAGTTAATCGTCAAAGGACAATGGATTCATTCTAGGGCTCCCTTTGTGTAGTAAGGCCTAGATTCACATTTGAATATTAATATTCTTAGATTGGCCTTAATTTAAATGTTAACAAGTTCCAAATCAATAATTAAAATCTGGAGTGTCAATTTATTATGCACAAAGGAGAGTTACCTTCATATCCTCTACCTTGTTTTGAACCTTGTGAACCCTAAGTGAAGCTTCCCTTGGGGAATTAGGTCTAGCTGAGGGGTGGCCAACATCAAGAAATACTACAATGTAGTAATGCCTATTGTGGGGTGGAATTTGGTATGCCCTTCTTCAGTTCCAGGAAAAGCATAACAACATCTCAAAAAAGTCTACACATATTCCTCAGTTAATGAAATGGCATTTGATGAATATTGCCATGCTAGTTTAATGACTATGATGAGTTGAATAATGAATAATTGAGCTTGTTTTCTAACTATTATTTCCTTTATGAATGAATCTTGTGAATATAAGTAAATCTTCAAGATATATGCCCTTTGTGGTAAATATAAGATGTGTGGTATTATAGGGTAAGTTGTATCAGCTAGCCTGAGGCTATAGCTCTCCTTGTAGTTCTTACTCGTCCAACTATGAGATGAAACAACTATGTTGTATCCTTTTATAATGGAGAGGAATTAAAAATACACAATTTAAGGAATAATTTTTTCCTCTGGAGATCAGCCAAAAGGTTGGCCTAATTTTTGTAAGAAGTGTAGTTAAAGAGTGAAGATGATGCCAAAAGGAGTGAGAGAAAATCCTATCATTTGAGTGAAGTGGGGTTATGGCTATTGACCATCCTCTCATATTTTTGTTGAAGAGTTGTATACTTGAAGGAAGTATTCTTCATAGGCCTTCCCAAGATTTTTAAGACTTTTGAGTGCATATAAGCTTCAAGAGAAAGTATCAGCCTTGTCGAATTAATTCCCAAAACTTTAGAACCAACCTTGAGGTTTTGGCAAAAGTTATTGGAATTCATGGATTGACCTCTTACTTTTGAAATGGTATATTAGGACCTTGGAAATTTTGGTGATTGGAATTCCTTGATGAAAGCCCATAATTAATGTAGTTTTTAACCCTGTACAGAAATTATTTGCAAACAAATCTTAAAATAGAAAATAAACAGTAGCAAGAGCATAAAACATAAAACAGATAAACACAGATATTTTCCCCTGGATCCCAAATCGGGATGACCAGCTTGATTTTCCATTATAAACCTTTTAGTGTTACAACACACATATATACATGTCAAAGCATACATAAACCCCAATCCATTAACCCTAGATTAGAACATAACCATATTTCCCTTGACCGGATCTGCAAAATACCAAGGGCCAAAAACCATCGTACCCCAAAACCATGTGCAAACCCATGCACAAAACCATGGGCGGATCTACCCACTAGAAAATAAGGACCAAAAAAAAAATTATGGGGCATTGCCTCGGACCCCGAGAGGGGGGGCTACCGACCCCCTATAATCCCCCTGCGCATGATTAGTTGTGGAAAGAATATAACACAAACCCAACATTCTCCTACTTGTTGTTTTCCTTCCGCAGGGGGCCACAGGAGAGCTAAGTCATTAACCCAGTTTTGCAACACCCATTATTTCTCTACACGAAGAGAACTTCTGAGTGCTCACAGACTTTGTCAATGCATCTGCAACATTCTTCAAAGTGTCCACCTTTACCAGCAACACCCTTTTAGCTTCAACCATATCTCTCACAAAATGATATTGAACATCAATGTGCTTTGTCTTTGAATGATAAGCAGGGTTCTTAGCCAAGAAAATTGCACTTTGGCTGTCACAATCTATCCTTATAGCTTGCTGCACCAACCCCATACTTGAACACAATCTCTGCAATCAAACTGCTTCCTTGCTTGCATGAGTGGCTGCTATGTATTCAGCCTCTGTAGTTGAAAGAGCCACTACAGACTGTCTTTTACTCATCCAACTGACTGCACCTCCAAATAGGCTAAACACATACCCACTTGTAGATCTTCTTTGGTCCAGATCTCCAGCCCAGTTTGCATCAACAAAACCACGAATGTCCAACACTCTTTCCAATACTGGTCTTCCCTAGTAGCACAAGCCATAATCACTAGTGCCACGTAAATATCTAAAAACCTGCTTCACTGTTGTCCAATGCTCCTTCCCTAGGTTTGATATAAACTTTCTCAATACTCCCACTGCATGTGCAATGTCTGGTCTAGTACAGACCATTGCATACATTAGGCTACCCACTACACTTTCATATGGAACATGAGACATATCCTCCTCTTCTTCTTGTGTCTTGGGACATTGTTCAGCAGACAGCTTTGTACCTATAGGAATCAGAACATTCACCGATTTACTATCCTACATATTGAACCTCTGCAATATAGTCTCGAAATACTTCCTCTGGTTTAAACAGAGCTTCCTCTTTGCCCGATCTCTCTTAATTTCCATGCCCAAAATATAGTTTTCCGCACCAAGATCATTCATGTCGAATTTGGAGAACAGTTGGGTCTTCAAATCTTGGATAATTTCTTTGTCATTTCCAACAACATATCATCCACATACAAGACCAAATAAATAACACGGTCACCAATTAATTTAAAATAAACATAGTGATCCTCCTTGCTTCTAGTGAAGCCAAGTCCCTGTATGTAGGTATCAAATTTCTGATACCACATCCTTGGTGACTGTTTTAACCCATACAAAGACTTCTTTAACCTGCATACTAGTTCTTTCTTCCCCTTCACCATAAATCCTTCAGGTTGTTTCATGTAGATCTCCCCTTCCAGATCCCCGTGAAGAAATGTTGTCTTCACATCCATTTGTTCTACCTCAAAATCAAATGCAGCAGCAATAGATAAAAGTAATCTAATAGAATTAACTTTGGAAACAAGAGAAAAAATATCACCAAATCAATTCCCGGCACCTGGGAATAACCTTTTGCTACCAACTGAGCTTTGTATTTCTCCACCTTGCCTTCTGCATTCATCTTCTTCTTAAACACCCATTTTCTTCCAATGGGTTTCCTTCCAGCTTCAACTCCACCAGATCCCATGCCTCATTTTTATGCAAGGATGCCATTTCATCAACCATGGCCTCCTTCTAGAGTTTTCCATCCTCTGAATCTACTGCCTCCCTAACAGTTCTGGGATCATCATCAGTTATAGTTAAAGAAAAATTTGAACAGAAATCAGATGGACTATACCTTTCTGGTTTTCTTCTTTCCTGAGCTTATCTTCTCACAACTGGATTTTGTGGCTCTTCCTCTTCTAAGTCTTCTTCTGTTGTAGAGTATGATTCATCCTCCTTTAGCTCAAACTCTATCTTCTCAGGTTCCTTTGGTAGGAATTCATGCTTAACAACATCTTTCACCTCTCTAAACACCACATCTTGGCTGTAGACAACCTTCCTTGTTTCTGGGTTCCAAAGATTGTAACCCTTTAAACCATCCTTATACCCAATAAAGATGCACCTTTCAGATTTATTATCCAACTTGGTCCTTTTCTCCTTTAAAACATGTACATATGCATCACATCCAAATACCCTCATATGTGAAAGAGAGGGTTTCTTACCAGTCCATACCTCATGTGGAGTCTTATCCTCCAACGTTGATGAAGGTGATATGTTAACCAAGTAACATGCAGTCTCCATTGCCTCTGCCCAGAATTCTTGTCCTAACCTGGTACCACTGAGCATGCTTCTTGCCTTTTCCATCAACGTTCTATTCATTCTTTTGACAAAAGTTTTGTTGAGGTGTGTATGGAGTATTCTTCTACCATGCTATACCACACTTCTTACAGAACTCTTCAAATTCCTTCTTGCAGATCTCCCCACCATTATTTGGCCTCAGCACCTTTATCTTCTTCTCTGTCTGGTTTTCCACCAGAGACTTAAATTCTTTAAATCTTTCAAAGACTTTAGATTTCTTCCTCAAGAAATATATCCATGTATTCCTTGAGAATTCATCTATTAATGAAACATAGTACATAGACTTACCCAATGATGGAACCGACACAGGTCCAAACACATCACTGTGCACAAGCTCTAATATCTTGTTCACCCTCTTAGCACCAGAAGGAAAACTAACCCGTTTCTACTTCCCATATACACAATGTTCACAGAAATCAAAATCTAGAGAGTCATTAAACATACCTTCTACCATACCATTTCCATGCAGTATCCGAAGGCCCTTCTCTCCAATATTTCCAAGCCTTTGATGCCATAGCATGGTCTTTTCTCTAGAGACCGCTAGGCTTTCCGCTCCACTTTCGGGAACCACAAAACTATTGCACCCAGAAATAACAATGCTGCCCTGAAGCTTGTACAGAGTTCCAATCCGAACTCCCCGTATTAATACCAGTGCTCCCTGAACCATCTTACAGGTATCTTTCTCGAACATTGTTTTTACACCTGCATCATCCATCTTGCTTACAGAAATCAGATTTATGGCTAATGCAGGAATGTGCAGAACACCAGGAAGTGTTCTAATCCTTCCACCTTGCATCTTTATCTTGAATTTTCCATGTCCGACGATTCTGGCCTTCCTATAATCACCTAAGAAGACATCACCGCCATCATATTTCTCATACTCGTAGAACCACTCCCTATGGGGAGTGAAGTGAAAGGATGCACCCGAATCAATCAACCATGACTCATGATCTACATGTGTATTTGAAGAAGAAGCCAAATACACATCCCCACCTTCATCCGAGGTGGTTTTTTCCTCTGCAGAAGGAGCATCATCAGATCCCTTTCCTTTCTCAGGAGCTTTAGATCTGCAGTCTTTTTTGTAGTGCCCTTCCTTTCCGCATTTCCATCACACCTTTACAAACTTTCCAGGATATTTAGATCTCCCTCTAGATTTAGATCTCCCACTCGAAACCTTATTCTTGTTTATGTTCTGGGACCTTCCTCGTAGAGATAAGGCATCTCCATTCTGGCCCTCCATATTTCTCCGTCTCATTTCCTCCGACAGTAAGGCTGAGATAATTTCATCAAAATTCAAGGTAGTTGTATTGCTACCTATTGCAATAACTAGACTGTCCCACGAGTCTGGTAGAGAACACAAAAAACTGATGCACTTATCTTCATCTAAGATTTTAATATCAACAGATGACAACTGACTTACCACAGTATTGAAGGTGTTCAAATGCTCTGTCACTAAGTCTCCATCCTTCATCCTCATGTTATACACCTTTTTCCACAGGAATAATTTATTCAGTAGAGACTTAGATTGGTACAAAGTCCCTAGCTTGTCCCACAAGGTCTTCGCCGTAGCTTCCCCAGATACATTCAACAATACTAAATCTGAGACACACAATCATATTGTGCTCTTTTCCTTCCGATCCAAATTCTTCCAATCTTCATTTGACATTTCCGTTGGTTTAGTACCTGGATCTACCGCGATCCACTGATCTTTATCCACCAGCGGATCCTCCATCTTGAGCTTCAACAACTCAAAACTATGACCATTAAATTTCTCGACATCTATCTTCTCGCCGCTCGCCATCTTCTTTCACTACAAGAATCAATCCTACAGATCTCCCACTGAACAGGTTCTACCTCAGGCCCGAGAAAAAAACCCCTCAGCAGCAAAGGCGTCCCCTCGAAGACGAAACTTCTCTGATACCAAATTTAGGTTTTAACCCTGTACATAAATTATCTGCAAAAGAATCTTAAAACAAAAAATAAACAGTAGCAAGAGCATAAAACATAAAATAGATAAACATAGAGATTTTCCCCTGGATCCCAAATCAGGACGACCTGCTTGATTTTCCATTATAAACCTTTTAGTGTTACAACACACACACACACACACACACACATATATATATGTCGAAGCATACATAAACCCCAATCCATTAACCCTAGATAAGAACATAACCGTAGTTCCCTTGACCGGATCTACAAAATACCAGGGGCTGAAAACCATCGTACCCCAAAACCATGTGCAAACCCATGCACAAAACCATGGGCAAATCCGCCCACTGGAAAATAAGGACCCCCCCACGCGTGATTAGTTGTGGAAAGAATATAACACAAACCAAAAATTAAGTGATTGATATGGGGGCCTTACCTAGAGCTAGAAAATGGGGCCTATCTGGATGATAAGTCCAAAGTATCAGCCATTTTACTCACTAACTTTTTTGAAACCCCCAATACCAATGAAGCCTGAAACACTACAAGTTGACAAGAATCATCCTCTCTGTAATTTAACATCCATCTATGTATTGGGTTGGGGGAATAATAAATATAGGGTTTGAACCCTCTAACATTTGTGAATCTTTATATGGTGAAAGTGTCAAGTTTTTGGGGTTTGGGGCCTTTGGTCCTAGCCCATTATCATAAAATTTGGTTTAGGCATGTGACCAAAAACTTATTTGGAAGGGGATATCTAGCTTTTGGCCCATAGATATCATCCTTTTATTTATCAGTTATAAAGATATCATAATGTAAATTATCAAGAAAATTCCCTAAAGGAAATAGAACCCACACATTTTTTGAACAATAAGAAGTTCAAGAGCAATCATTTGATGAGATCGGGGATGAGAATTTCAAGTATTGACCTATCAATTTTCGATTGCTACTCCAATTAGTAAACCACAAGGATCCAGATACTAATAGAACATGACATATCTATTGTTTAATGGATACATATGTAGGGGTTCATAGAGTGATAGATTGGTTTGGTAAGGTGTGGGGAATCAAGTATCGGGAGATTTGGACCCTTCTATCAGGACCTTTTACTTAGTATTATTGAACCTTATAAGGACCCTAACAAATAATATATTGACATTTAGTGTCATGAAATGTCCACAAGGAAGATGATGTGTCTTATTTACGTGACAAAAATCATGGCCCTTAATGATGTGGAGATGACATGGTGCTAACTTGGAATTTTCATGTATATGATGTGGCATATGTGTGGAATTGATGTGGCAATGACATGACACTGAGGTGGAAGCCAAATGGAATTTGAGGTGGTCCATATCATGGTATCAAATATCATATTTTCAATCTATCAAGAGTTCATTTATCAGGTGTCGAGATTTCGGGAGACAGAGGTATCCATATTAGGCTTGCCCCTCACTAATACTAATGGGACCCAAATTTCTTGTTAGTTATCAGATTTAGTTTCCCATTATTTGGCGAATGTGTATCAACTATTGGGAAAATATGATGTACTATAGACGTGGAATTGACACAACACTGACACGACACTAAGGTGGCTGCCAAATGGCAGTTGAGGTGACTGGTGATGTGGTACCATATATCATATTTCCAAGCTACCAAGAGTTCATTTGTTGGGTGTCAAACTTCTAGGTGATTGGGTTTTTGTATTTGACTTGTCCCTCAATATATATCATCCTAGATAAGTAAGATAGCTAGTTAAAAATGAATATGCATTGATTCAGGAATTTATTCATCAATCATACAAAACCATATATCAACCATTAACATAATAGGCATAGTCATCATTCGTAATTCATATATGTAGAAATCATTACACTTATTCGATTGTTTTAATATGGTTGGAAACTAAAGGAAGGTCTTCAACTCTCCACCCAATCATAGGTTAGCTACACCACAACTTTCTTGCAGTCAACCACCCCCGAGATGGATCCAAAGTATGAGAGGATGCTTGCTAAGGAATTCACCTAAGGATCAACGTGGATATTTCTCAGTTCCAGGAGTTTAAATCCACTATATAGATGGTTTATTAGTTGTAGTTTCAAAGCAAGAATTACAGGAGCTTGTAGCCCACTATTTAGGTGGTTTATCAGCCTTAGAACAAGCACCACAACACAATTTTTACCCTATTGAATGTTTTATAAGGCTTATAACAAGTACCCGAGTGGTTTATCAACCCATTCAACAAGCACCAAATGGTTTATCATATTATTCAAAAAACACTTATTGGTTTATCGTCTTACTTAGCAAACACTCGTGATTTCGTCCACCTCTAAGCCTCCCACAAGCCATTCAGGCTTGGACACACACAATCCAATGACCTCAACACATCAATACGAGGAAAAACACTCCAATTTCAAAGAATAGGACTTTATTGCACTTCCAACATTTCTCTTGCGCTCCATGTCTAACATCTTGTGATTATTTTTCTTCCTCGCCTCTTCCTCCTCACTAGTGTTTTCCTACACACTCTTGTTTTTCCTTGAGTCCTGTTGTATCCTAAAATATTGTAGAGCTTCCCTTCACACTGCGGAATCAAAAAAATGTGAGAACTTTCCCCTTTCTCAATCACATATTTCCATCTGTCATGCGGTGATTTGAACTGTTATGCCACTAGCTACCACTCTCCCACTTTTTCACTCTCCCTCATATTTGGATCCATGTGCACATACCTTCAAGGAAACATTTCATATTTTTATTATTTTCAACAATATAAATTAATATTGTTTACTGGATTTGTCCCAACGAGTCATGGCTTCCATGTTGGACTTTATGGTCATAATTACATATACAAAAATAAGGGTAGAAATATTAGACTATTACACATGGCACAGATTGGTGACACATGGGCTAGGGATGCCACATGTCTGACATGTGGAAGTGGAAAGAATGTTACACAACGTTGGAGGACAATCTTTAAGTGCACATAAATTTGTGTTCAGAGCTAGAATTTGGAAAAAAATTATATCGTTGGAAAGCTATCGATGAACCAAAGACAATGGTGATCTTAAAAATAAGTTTTGAGATAGTTTAAGGAAGAGGAAATTTAAGAACCCCACTTCCTTAAGGTACGTTGGGAGGTTTGGTTTGGATACCCCACATCCTCAAACATGGTTTAAAGGCTAGGTATGTTATAGAAGGTGTCAAAGCGATGGCTTAACACTCATACTAAATTGGTTCTAGAGGTATAAAATTATTAGGGATAAATTAGGAAGCTCTAATTCTTTGTATTAGATATAAGTTCAAAATTTAAACATGGATGGACTAGATATAGAACAAGAAAGAAAATTATTAAATTCATGATTCGGAAACTAGGCATGGAATGCAAAAAATACACCACATAGATTTCTTTTGGAGCAAGACAAAGAAGTTATTGGTTATGTTTGGCAGCAGTAATAGTACTTGGGGTTGGCCATGGGTAAAATACATTGCTTCTTGAGCAGTTGTGTAGTGAAAGTTGTGTTCTTTGGGGAAAGGGAGTAATCTTTTGAAAAAAAATTCCTTGTATTGGAAAAGTAACTAAGTACGGTCTTCATTATTATCTTTGTACTCGTATCAATTTGTATTTCTATTAAAAGAAGAAAAACAATTTTTAAGCATAGTTTTCATGCTCAAGTTTTCTCCAATGGGTTTTTCCCTAACTTGGAGCCTATACCTTGTGTTATTTGTGTATTTTTTATTTCCGTGTTTTTGGTAATTTCTTGATGAAGTAAAACTAAATATTAAAGAACCAAAAAATATCGCAAGTAATTATCAAGTTAAGGAGAATCAACATTAATCTACAAATACCCTTGATTTTCAAACACCTTGAAGAGGATTGTTTTAAAAAGTATGGGGCTCTTATCAAGGATGTTGGTATGGAAATAAAACGGGTGTAATTAGAGAGGAAAAGTGTAGTAGATTAAATTACATATAGGTGGATGTATCAATGTCATACACCTACCTTGGATGGAAAGGAAAAATTCCTTGAAGTGAAAGAATGTGGTTAATCAAATTAAATGGTTGATGTGATAAATTATCAAATTAGACCAAAGTGGTTTTTGAAGTTTTTCTTACTAATTGGGATACGAACCAAGATTTGAGTATCATTGGCAACTGAAGAAGAGGTCCAATTTCATGCCATTATAGTCCAATGAATATATTACCAAGGACACAAGTTATATTGAACCTTAATTTCTTTTTATTATATATTAACAACAACATGTCATTTTTAGCACACAAGAAGACATATAGTAGTGAAGAAATGAATTACCACCAAAATGGAACAGTATAACATGGAGGAAACTCCACACATCAAGGATGATGAATCATATAAGAGGAGAGTTGTTGAAATTCCTCTAAATTTGGTAGAAACTTTGATAAGTTTGAGGGATAGACTTGAGATTATGAAGCTAATAATGTGAGGCTTATTGGATTCCAATGAAAAGTAGGTTGAGGTCAATCTAGCGTTGTTATAGGGTTTGCTTGATAGACAAAGGAAATTGTAACATGGAACAACTACTATCATTATTAAAAAACATAATTCAAGAAAGGTTCCTATCCCATATAAAATCCAAACATATGGATGAGCAACTAGCAATAAAAAAAAAGTGGGTCAAAGAAAAGGACATTGAAATTTTGGGGCTGTGGAGAGGAACACCCTGTTACACTAAAAATGTCACCCTGACATTCTGCTGACTATATGAGCTCATTAAACACTCATACATGCCTCCTTTGCAAGTCTTACAACCTCTGTTCCTCATTCCAAGCCCTAAAAATGGAGGAAAAGCCCTTAAAACTCAAAAAAGCCTTGGGTACGCAGGTAACATGAAGCCTGCCTGCATTTTTAGCTAGGGTACGCAAGTAATATGAAGAGAAACTACGTTCTAGAACGCATTTTTCCAGTGTAATGCCTGCAGTACCCCTGTAAAGTAAAAAAAGCGCGAAATTAAACTGAAAAAGTTGATTTTTGGTCAATTCTGGAAGGTTCTAGATGAGATTTTTTGGGGATGAGTATGTTTTAGTAAGGTGCATGTATCCCACACCTTAAGGAACTAATCCCTTGATGTGAGGAGCCTATCCCTTTGAAGGAGGGTTCTATCCCTTTAAAGGTGGAATCCTAACCTCCTCATCTGCTCTATAAAAGGAGGCATTGGGTAGCTTCAAAAGGTTAAGTTCAAGAAGTGAAACAAGTTTTGATGGAGATTTTGGAGATTGAGGATTAGAGTTCAAGATTTATGTGTGATTGAGCTGAAGTGCTGTTGAAATTTAGACTTCTTTCTGCTGAGCTTTTGAGAGGAAAGATCACATACCTCTTTTTGGTCCTGAAGGAAGAGTGCAAGACTTATCAAAGTAGAGGAGATTCCTGCTTCGGACCCCGGGAAGGCCTTTCGAACATCAAGGCTAAGGTTGTAAGGTTCTTCTGTATATTTTAAGATTAATAAAATCAAGTTCTGTTTTTCTCAATAAATTGTCGTTCGATTGTTTATTTCAATAAGTTGTCGTTTGATCGTTTATTTCATAGATTCCTTGATCACTATGATAGGTATGTTTTATAATTATTTGTTATACAGGTGCTATTGATATTTTCTTGTTTGTGATTGCAGATCAACGAAAGATGATACTTTCTTGTGAAAAAAGGGCCCTTGTTGCGACGAAGGATTATTGATGCAACGGAAGCACTGCGACCGCAAATAAGCATTTGGATCTAAGGTAGGATCGACACCTTCATAACATTTATTTGTAAAATGAATATACTTAGAGAAAGACAAACTTAGTTGTTCGTTTGTTGCTAGATTGTCTTCTGACACTATGGAGATCGGTCTTGTCTGCAAGAACGATTTATCCGGCCAACAAATTGGCGACTCCGCTGGGGAATGGAACTTGTTGTTTTTGGTTCTCTTTTATTTTGATTTGAGGAAAAGTTTTTCCTGGTTTTTGATTGATGGATATCTGCCTGGGTAGCTTAGTTTTTCTCTGTTTTTGAAAATTTTGAAATCTTTTACGTTTTTCTTGAACTTTTCTGGGGACCGCACTTTTTTCTTTTACACAGTGCGGGCAGTTTCACAATTTCCTTAAGTAAACAGTGCGGGACCGCACCCGTTACTTCTGGGAGCCTGCGGACCCTATTAAATTTTTTGAAAAACTTCAGATTTATTTTTTCTAGCTTAGTTTAGATTTAATTTAGGATTCTTAGCATCTACCCAGATCTGTATTTCTCTGTCAAAAATCTCTTGTTTCTGAATTTCTTTCAGCAATTCTTCATCTCATCAATCTCCATTAAGATAATTGGGTGTTTTGAGTCTCTTTTTTGAGAAATTCTTAATTTGATTTCCTTTGGTCATTACTTGGAGGTTTGTCTCAGTATTTTCACAATTTTGCATCTCTTTGCTTTTGTTTTTGCTAAATTGTGTATGAGTGTTAATCGCCTTTGAGTGTTTTTATTTTTGATCTTTGGAACTCTCACCCAATTTTCTTGACTTGCACTTGATTGGTTCTTAGATCACATTAGAATCATCTTGTGTTTGAGAATTCTCTTGCATAGATCACATTTGCATAATTAGAATTCTCATTTTCAGAATATAAATGGAAAATGTGCATAGATTACATTTGCATACTTTTCAAGTGAATTGTGCATAGATTACAACTGCATAGTTTACATTCTGAAAAATTAATTATAGATTTAGATCAATTTTCTTTGATTTGAATTTAGATGTTTTTATGCTTGTTTTAAAAACACAAAAATATAAAAATTGTTTTGGGATTGATTTGCATTAGTTTTTCTTGATAAAATTAGTGCATTAGAGAATTTGTTATATTTTCTCTTATTGATCAATTTTTTGCATTGTTGGAAGTGAATGGAAAATCTCTCCTTACTTTAGCTAGGATTCATCGAATTGAAAATATTACATTATCATATTCGATTGCATTCAGTTTTGGGTCGGGTCATAACACCATTGGTTTCATATCCATTTACCCTTTTGAGTAATAACAACCTAAATAACACATCGCTTAATTAAAATTCATCTAGTAATTTTTACATTTTTAGGGCTCTTTCTACCAATATAGCTTAGGCTAGTGTCTTGGAATGGGTTTTAGTTAACTCTCCAAGACAGTAAAACAAGCAAGTAATCGATCTTGCGGTAGGAAAAATTCCAATTGTTGCATGTATGCTCTGGGAAGCTCCTCCTAAAGGAGTCAAGCACGAGATCATATCTGAACCGGTGAGGTAATCAATCCTTCCTCATTGGGAATGATAGAAGATATACACGTATTAACAACGGTAAACCTCAGATTGACCATTGTCGAGGAGCCTGGGGTCACTTGTCGATAAACCTTGGATTATTTCAAGGAGCCTTCAAGGGGATTGTTACTCTGCCCTTGCGTGTGTATCGGATCATAGAATGTTCCCCCAGGTATATTTGTTTCTGTTGGTAACCTTAGTGGCCATAATCTATAGGTTTCTTTCCTAAGGTGACGGTGGAGGGAAGATCCCACTATACCTGGAGCAGACGTCGACTAGACTCACTTGGACTCTCTGGGGGGTTATCTTCACTCGAGATGGTTTTGTGAAGAAACTTGTGCCAGTCTGTTTCATTAAGCAGGTTATCGGGGTAACTGTTCCAACCGCCCTTTCTGTATTAAATTCTACGATGTTGGATTTCATCACCAACTAGTGTTTTTAGTACGGGAAGTTACTGTTTGTGTGTGGTTTGACTCCTAGATTTGATAGCGCGTGTTAATTTTTTTGTTTTTACTTTTAGAGACCATAGGTGTGAATTGTGAATTTTAATTGTTAGGTGTGAATTGTGAATTTTAATTTTAGTTTTAAATTGTTAATAAAATTCACTGAAGTTGAATATAATGGCAACTGTTCCGGAATTTACCAACCAAGGAACTCCTCTTAACGAGATTCCTAGTACTTTTCCTTGCTTTGGAAATGTTGGTCCTCCTTATATGGCTACTTTGTCATTATCTGGATTTACAATAGGTTTACCGATATGGTTATTTTCAACTTCGTTGGCCCCGAATACTCTAATTGTTCCACCTCAATCGGATGCTTCACAGAGTTCACCATCTCAACATCACCAACCTTCTGTTGATCCTTTACCTTCTTCGCCTAATATTTCTTCCTCCATTTCTTCCTCTTCTCTTGGTAAAAGCCTTGACGCTAGTAACCAGGTGACTAAGAAGAAGAAGAAAGGAAAGAAGAAGAGGAAGAAGAAGCAAGATAAGAAAGAAGTCAACCAACCAACCATGGTTGTAAATGTTAGTTGTGTTGAGGAAACCTCCAACATGCATCGTAAACCCAAATACCCTTGCAGGCTTTGTAAGGGTGACCACTTCCTTATCAATTGTCCTAGTATTCCTAAGGTCTTGAAAGTATGGTCAGAAAAATCTCATCAACTTTCCGTTGATCCATCAACCAGTGATAGTCAGGTTTCTGGGAAAAAGGGTAAAGTTAGGTTTCCTTGTAAGTTATGCAAAGGGAGTCATCAAACTCACATCTGCCCTCACATGGATGAAGCCTCAAAATTTTTGGAAAACCTTACTGTTCCATAGCAAGAATTTCCAACTGGTTACCGTAAACTTTCTCCCAACCTACCGTCAACTGACGAAGTGATTGATCTAATTTCAAATATGGTTAATCCCACTCTTCCATTGGAGAGTGAAACTCATATCACTCAGGTTGATGATCCATTAGTTGATCAAGTGGTCGATTCAATTTCACATTTGATCGATCCCATTCTCCCTGTAGAGAATGAACTTCATACCGCTCAGGTTCTTCTTGTTACATCAGATTCTTCTACGCCGGGGGGCATTTCACCTATTTCTACAGAACCCCCTCCAAGTACTAAGGTCTTTTCCTTTGATTGGAATAGACTGACAGAACCTCGTCTTCCTTCCTCCATCCCTTTCCAAATCATTGTGAAGTTTGGTGGTAGGGACATTCACCGCACACAGGTAGATGAAGGTGCTTCTATTAGTATTTTATCCTCAACTGCTTGGAAAGCTTTGGGTTCCCCTCAGCTTGTGCCTATTACACAGAATCTGAGAGCTTTTAACAGAACCATTAGTGAACCTTTAGGGATCCTTCCTAATTTTTCTATTACTTTGGAAGGTAAAACTGTCTGTATTGATCTTATGGTAGTTCGAGGTCCCTTGGATTTCAATTTACTCCTTGGGCGAGACTATGTTTATGCAATGAAAGTTTTCGTATCGACACTCTTTCGCGTGATGTCTTTCCCTCACAATGGAAATATTGTGACTGTAAACCAGCTTTCGTTCCCTAGTCTTGTTTTGACTACCAATAATACGACACCCCTAAATGTTTCTGATTCTAAAGTGGTATATACCCCGCCACGGGTTAATTATGTGGCAACTAGTCCCATGTTTTCAGTTACCAATGTAAGTGAGCCTCTCACTGTTTGCTTGACTTCAGATTCGGTAATTGACATGGAAAACTCTATGGGATTATTTGAACGCGATGTTCTTATCCCTTTTGAGTCCCTTGACATGTGTTCCTTCCAGAGGACTTTTCTTCCTTCTGATGAAGACCTCTTGGAAGCCATGATCGAGGTGTGTCCATTGACATGTGTTTCTTCCAGTTGGAAGCCATGATCAATCAGGTGTCTGTGAGGAAAGTTCCTTGTACTGTGTCAACCTCATTTAAAAAATGAATCAGTGAGTCCAAGGAGAGTTCCTTTTACTGTGTCAACCTCGTTAAAAAATGAATCAGTCGGTCTGAGGATAGTTCCTTTTACTGAGTCAACCTCGTTAAAAAATGAATCAGTGAGTCTGAGGATAGTTCCTATTACTGTGTCAACCTCGTTAAAAAATGAATCAGTGAGTGTGAGGATAGTTCCTTTTACTGTGTCAACCTCGTTAAAAAATGAATCAGTCGGTGGTGAGGAAATTTCCTTGTACTGTGTCAACCTCGTTAAAAAATGAATCAGTGAGTCTGAGGATAGTTCCTTTTACTGTTTCAACCTCGTTAAAAAATGAATCAGTCAGTCCGAGGACAGTTCCTTCTACTGTGTCAACCTCATTAAAAAATTAATCAGTGAGTGTGAGGATAGTTCCTTATACTGTGTCAACCTCGTTAAAAAATGAATCAGTGAGTTTGAGGATAGTTCCTTTTACTGTGTCAACCTTGTTAAAAAATGAATCAGTTAGTCCGAGCATAGTTCCTTTTCCTGTGTCAAGCTCGTTTAAAAAATGAAACAAGCTTCTATGAGGACAGTTCTTTTCCTGTGTCAACCTCATTAAAAAATGAATCAGTAGGTAGATTGTAGAGAGTAGATTGACAGATTAGAAATAAGTAGTTTATGAGGATAGTTCCTTTTACTGTGTCAACCTCGTTAAAAAATGAAACACGTTGCCATGAGCATAGTTCTTTTCTCTTTGTTTCAAGCTCGCTAAAAAATGAAACAAATCCTCCCCTAATTGAGTTGAGTCTTTGAATATACCTCGTAAATGTTAAGTAATATATTTAGGTTAGTTTTTAGGTCGGGTCTTTCATATGATCTCGTAAATGAACCTTCATTCCATCCAGCTATTAATTACCAGCAGTGTACTTAGTTGAATGAAATGAAGCTGGGGGGGCATGCGCTCTAGCAGTTATGCTTAGGGGGCATCAAGCATAGTTTTCTCTCTGTTTCAAGCTTGTGTAAAAATGAAACCACTCTGAACCATAGTTTTTATCTGTATCAAGATTTTGTAAAAATGAAACCTATCTGGAGTCAATTTTGGTTATTTTCAAGACTCGTTAAACTCATGAAAATCCCGAGATCATTTTGCTATCTTTCATTCTCGTAAAACACATGAAAATTCCGAGTTCTTTCCGTCTTTTCCTGCTCGTAAATTAAATTGAAATTCGGCCATATGAGTATATTTTTATCCCTTTTTCGAACTCGTTAAAACTTACGAAAAAGTGAAAACCATGAGTACATTTTTATCCCTTTTTCGAACTCGTTAAAACTTACTGAAAAAGCGAAACCTTGGAGTCCTCTTTTAAGCCCTTTTCAGACTCTCTAAAATTGAAAATATTGTCGAGCACTTGATTATTCGAACTCGTTAAAGTAAATGAATAATCGTCCCTTCAGTATAATTTTACCCCTTTTACGGACTGAAATGGACTATTTACGAAAAAGGTATACGTTGACTAAATACGGTCAATAGAGTTCTCTCCCGCATTATTTTATCCTTTTTTGGGCTCGAGAGACTAAATTTATGAAAAAGTACACCCATGGAGTTTTCTTAAGTTTTTTCTTCTGACTCCCTAAAATTGAAAAACATCGAGTTTCTCCTATACTAGACTCGTTAAAATTTAACAGTAAAGGACCTGTTCAATTTTAAACAGGAACGAACCACTCCCTCTTAGGGTTCGCATCTTAAACTAAGTTGGACTCATCCGAAGGATGAGCTTATAAACAAGCAAATGTTATCCTCCTCAAGCTTGTCAAAAATAAAGAGGTACTTGCCAGAAATGGTGGGGGAAAAAAGAGAAAAACGAACTTGTTTGTTACATTTTGATTATTCAGAAAGCCGTTAACCACTCTTGAACACGACACTTTTTGTCCACCTGGGTTGGGAAATCCTTTGCCTAACAGTTAATCAAACCATATTGAAAGTCTTCAGCCGGTTCTGGGTATTAGCTTTGGGTCAATTGTTACCAAGCCATCTGCAGTGTCATTATGTGTTCAAGAGGACAGTTCAAATAAACCATTCATCTGCAAAATATCTGTCATCCATTTTGACCATCCCTGAGTCAGTCCTTGCCGATATATTTTCAAAACTTGATCTATGATTTCGTGTTGTGGGTTTACCTACGACGAATCACTTTCTATCGACGACAACTCATTATCTAGAAAGTTGATCCAGAAATCGTCAGTACCTTGAAATCTGCATGCCTCAATGGCAGGTTTCTCGCCTTCGACTATAGGTTACATCATTGACCTTTGATTGAATGATTCCGTGACATGTTCGAATTCAGCTCATTCATTCACATTTCATGGATTGTACTGGGTACTTTGAGAGCCATTGACATTACTGGTGGTTTCTCTCACACTTGTTAATAGTTTACATCATTGACTGGTAATCAAGTGGTTTCTACCATGTTCGACTTCAACACATTTAATCGCATGGATAGAATCGTACTGGTTCGAGAAGCGAAAATCAAGACCCTAGATCTAGTTTCCACCATCTAGGCTGCGAGGAATTTTTTTATCATTCATACAGTAGACTATTTATAAACAGATGGCTGCGTCCATGCTCTGTCGACATATGTCTATACTGTGATGTATTCAAAATCATTCCTGTATCAGAACAATTTAAGTTAGTTTTAGTTATTTTTTGATCTGAGTATGGGAATGCCTACCTCAGCGATGATATGATTACATATATATATTTTTCATTGAATGTTTTTACAGGTTCCGACTGGGGTGTCCACAGGATGATCCTTGAAATGATAAAGTACTTCACTCTTCATATATGACAGACTTCATCTTCATCTATTCCAGACTTCGCACTTTAGGGGGCAATCTGTTACACTAAAAATGTCACCTTGACATTCTGCTGACTGTATGAGCTCATTAAACACTCATACATGCCTCCTTTGCAAGTCTTACAACCTTTTTTCCTCATTCCAAACCTTGAAAATCAGAGAAAAGTTCCTAAAAATGGAGGAAAAACCCTTAAAACTCAAAAAAGCCTTGGGTACGCAGGTAACATGAAGCCTGCATGCGTTTTTGGCTAGGGTACGCAGGTAATGTGAAAAGAAACTACGTTCTAGAATGCATTTTTCCAGTGTAATGCCTGCGGTACCCCTGTAAAGTCAAAAAAGCACGAAATTAAACTGAAAAAGTTGATTTTTGGTCAATTCTAGAAGGTTCTGGATGAGATTTTTTGGGGATGAGTACGCTTTAGTAAGGTGCATGTATCCCACACCTTAAGGAACTAATCCCTTGATGTGAGGAGCCTATCCCTTTGAAGGAGGGTTCTATCCCTTTAAAGGTGGAATCCTAACCTCCTCATCTGCTTTATAAAAGGAGGCATTGGGTAGCCTAAAGGGGGTTAAGTTTTGATGGAGATTTTGGAGATTGAGGATTAGAGTTCAAGCTTTATGTGTGATTGAGCTGAAGTGCTGTTGAAATTTAGACTTCTTTCTGCTGAGATTTTGAGAGGAAAGATCACATACCTCTTTTTGCTCCTGAAGGAAGAGTGCAAGACTTATCAAAGTAGAGGAGATTCCTGCTTCGGACCTCGGGAAGGCCTTTCGAACATCAAGGCTAAGGTTGTAAGGTTCTTCTGTATATTTTAAGATTAATACAATCAAGTTCTGTTTTTCTCAATAAATTGTCGTTTGATTGTTTATTTCAATAAGTTGTCGTTTGATCATTTATTTCATAGATTCCTTGATCACTATGATAGGTATGTTTTATGATTATTTGTTATACATGTGCTATTGATATTTTCTTGTTTGTGATTGCAGATCAACGAAAGATGATACTTTCTTGTGACAAAAGGGCCCTTGTTGCGACGAAGGATTATTGATGCAACGGAAGCACTGCGACCGCAAATAAGCATTTGGATCTAAGGTAGGATCGACACCTTCATAATATTTATTTGTAAAATGAATATACTTAGAGAAAGACAAAATTAGTTGTTCGTTTGTTGCTAGATTGTCTTCTGACACTAGGGAGATCGATCTTGTCCGCAAGAACGATTTATCCGGCCAACACACCCACTTCGTTATTTCCATTTTAAGTAGCACGATGAAAAGAAAACTTTCAATTTCCATGAGACAACCACATTGGATGAAACAACCAAAATTTTGCCTAAGGCTTATGTAGTTGTGGAATATCAACAGACATATTATCAAGTTGTAGTAATGGGAATGGAAGGAAAATGAGCATTTGAGGACTTAGCTATTGTAACTAGCTACAAGAAGATAACTTGAGATTTTAAAAAGGCTAAGTCACCCACCGATAGTGGTGAGGAGAAATGAAGGAACAATGATGAAAGTTTTCTAACATCATTAGAGACTTAAAGAAAAGCTTGTGGTAGAGCTATAATACTTAAAGATAATTAATTTTGTTTTTACAATCTATAATTAAGGCAACATATATGCATAGGAGTGCAAGGGGGAAGACACCCTGGACTATTCAAAAATATTTGGGTCTTTGACTTATCACATAGCTTAAGAAAATTTTAAATAAAATTTTGTTGCATGGGTCCGATGTGCTAAGTTTTCGATGAAATTGTTAAGTGCTTTTGCTAAGTGAATGCAAAGGGTGAATTTTGAATATTTAAAGATCATTCGAAGAGGAATTAACTAGAATATAAGAAAAATTATGAAATAACTTGAGCATGACAATGTTTGATCGATTGTTGAAAAAATTTGAAAATGAAAGAATGAGAAAAATGAATTGAATTATATTTAATTAGAGAATATCAGGGAATATGTTTTTAAATTTACTTGACTAATAACTAACATGATTTTTTTAAAATATATGTTATAAGACGCAATTAGTAATTGGATCCTCCTAGATTAAGAAACCTTAGGCACAGGCGTAGTTGTCTGCCCTCGATCCCCAGCTTTAGCAACCCTTTTTGCTCGTCTGTGGAGGCATGGCCCCTCCATAGGACATACCAGACGCGACTCCTCTTCCTTATCATGCCCTAGATTTCTTAGTGCTGATAAGCTCTCTGAACCCTCCTCGATAAAGGCATGCAATCTCAAATTTCGTCAAAAGTTTTGATGGGATTCAGGAAGTCTCTCTCCCTCCTACAATCCCTCGAATAGTTGCCCTCTCTCTTTCTGAGAAAGGCCTCATTGAGAAATTTAATGGTCTCTAGCCCTCACTGAAATCTGTCCAGAAATGGGTAGAGCGCAACTGATTGGACAAGATAAATGGGAAAATCTCAATCATATTCTATGGCAGGGGCTATTATGCGTTCCATTTTGAGACCAAAGAGGACAAAGATCTCATATTCAGAAATGGCCCAAAGTTCATGGACACCAAAGAGATTTACCTAAATAAATGGACTCCTAATTTCGACCTAGAGCTCGATGTTCGCAACGTTGTTCCTGTTTGGGTCTGCCTTCCTCACCTCCCTCTTCACTCCTGGGGAGCCGATTCGGTAAGAGCGATTGGAAATGACGTAGGAAATTTTATTAACAGAAGTGAGTTGAAGGATAACATGCAAGCATGTGCAAGAATCTGTGTTGAGGTTGATCTAGGAAAGGGACTTCTGAAAACGATCAAGCTAAAAGTGGACAACTAGATGCATATACAGCAACTCAACTACGAACAAATCCCCTTCAAGTGTAAGGTATGCCATGAATATGGTCATTTTTCTAATATATGTGCAAGAGCTATTGAAGTTGAAAACACAGATCCAAACATTCAATAGGAATTCATTAAAAAGAAAAAAGAAAAATGCCAAACTCCAAAAATTCTGGTGCCTCAACCATCCTGCAACACTCTCAATCTGCCAACCCCCCCATTCACCCCCATATGGAACCTTCCTCAACCTCTCTTCATATCTCTAATCCTCCTCCTAAGCCTCCCTCAGCCTATGATCCTCCCTTTACCTCCCCCAACCCTTTCTAATCCATTTCCTCCTCTGAAGAGGATCCTCCTCAGCCATCCATCCCTTCCCCTCATCCTGACTCCATTCTTCACATATCTCCCTCCAAGTCTTGTCCCCATCCTCTTCATCTGAGCCCTCTTCTACTCAGATTTTCACCCAAAATGCTGAAAAAGAACAGGGAGTTACTTTGAAAATCCTTAAAAGAACAGGCCCATGAATAAAACCCTCAAAACATCACTGTGAGGAAGTAGCACATAAGGATGTTACTCTACATACTCAACACTCAATAAAATCCTACATTGGAGGAACTACACTCAAAGAAGCTAACCATTATGAATCAGGAGGGAAGACAGGGACTCAACCTGGATTCCTGAAATAATGAAAGTTCTCACTTGGAACTATAGGGGACTAGGGCACTCCTCCAAAAATTCTGCCCTAAAATACTTTTTCAATAAATAAAAGCCAGACATTTTCCTTCTTCAAGAAACAAAAAAATGAGAAACTGAAATGAGAAATATCATTAATAAAATTAGGGACTACACGGGAAATCTAGTAGAATATAGAGGTGCCTCGGGAAGCATCGCAATAATATGGAACATTGATCCAAGGGGATATTGGTGGTCACCTGCTTATTCCACTTGGGGCCCCACCATTATCTCTTTCAGATTTTCAGTTTCAACACAACTTACTATTTCTATCATTTTTTCGGGTCCTGAACTTCTAGAGATGTTTTGAGGCCCTAAACGACGTTTTTTGGGAAAACCGGGAGAAAAATGGGTGCATGGACTAATGTTTCTCGCTCAAAAATTTTATTTCTCGGATAGATATTTCTAACGAGATATGGTTCGCGTCAAACTAAGATCATATGCCAAAGTTACATCCCCGGGAAGTTGAAACACCAATTTACCCAAACGGGGCCCATAGTTTGGTGCTTCATCTCCTAGGGTTAGGGTTTTGGATGTTTAGGGTTTTCCATTGTTTCTAAATAATAAATAGGCCCTTGAGCCTCATTGTAACTCATTTCAGAGGCCTATAGCTGCCACATCTCTTCTCAGGGATAGCTACTAGTGCCCTAGCTAGTTTATTCCTATTCTGTCTATAAGAAAATTTCAGTTCTTTGATATTAATGAAATGAAGTGTTATTTCCACTGCATCTTTGTATTTATGGTTATATGTTTATTCTATTGCGTTCCTACATAAATCCGGATCAGTGGTATTAGAGTGTTCTATTTTTTCCTCGATCCTTTTTTGCATGTCCCCAACGAGGTCGGGGTATAAGGAGTTAGGGCTCAATCTGGTGGAAACTTTGCAAGATCAGCCTCGCAAACCCTGAAGGACGCCCATGGGGGACGAAAATAAAGATGAGGGAGCAGGAGATACTATCAAAATATTTCTCGAGGAGGCCCTCGAAAAACAAAGCAATGCGATGATGGATAACTTTGCCGAGATCCTTCAACAGCTGCCCACCGGCGGCGCATCTGCATCCAATAGCCACTCTGGAGGCGTGACTCCCTTTAAGGTACAAGTAAATTTTGACATTCCCATATTTGACGGTCAAATAGATGCATATGTACTCGTATATAGATGGTTGAATCTATTAGAAGGATATTTTTCGGTTCATGACTTTTCTGACCGAGAGAAGATTATTTTTTCACTTCTCAAAGCTACCCCCCATGTCAAGGACTAGTGGGAAACCTACTGTGAGAAAAAGAACGAGACAAAACCCTCTTTGTTCTCGGTTGTACCCACTTGGAATTCTTTTTGAGACGCCATCAAGGAAAAATACTATCCTGTGGGGAGCTCTGAGGACAAGTACATACAATGGACCATGCTGCGACAATAAAGGGATCAAGATGTGCATGAGCTGACGAATCTGTTCCATAACCTGTGCACAAAGTTGGGTATCAAAGATTCAGAGAAAAATATGGTGCTAAAGTATCGCATTTGTCTACACAAATACATTCAAGAGGAAATGGAGTTCCTCGACATATCCTCGCTTGGTACGGCATACCGGTATGCTGCCAAGATTGAGCAGAAATTCAGACAGAAGAAGCAAGACTTTGGATCTGTGAATCAAAATCAAGGGAAAGGTGCTCCCAAACCACAAAAAAAGGGAAAGAGCCAAGGCATGGCGGCTCAAGACAACCTGTCAAATCCATAAGCAAATAACAACACCGCAAAGCGAAATTAGGACACGAGAAAGTGGTGTGAGTTCCATAAGAGCTTCACTCACAACACAAGTGAGTGTCGGGCCAAGCAATCCTTGGTGGCCGAGATGAGGGCTTCTGAGTCAGATGCATGCTCCAACACTGAATCAGAACCTGACAAGGGGAATGACAAAGGGAAACAGATTATTGATGTGGATCCCAATGCCATTGTTGCCACTACGAAGATCCAGAAGGAGGAACCAGAAGATCTAGAGGAGGAGGAATGTCTCTTCCACTCCTAGATGTGGTTAAAGGGCTCCCTGGTATAGTTCATTGTCTACAATGGGAGCCAAAAGAACCTCATTTCAGCAAACGTTGTGAAGCGATTGGGCTTGTCGACCACAGCTCATCCACATCCATACACCATCGGGTGGCTTCACCAAGGACGAGATCTCCGCGTCAGCCAGCAGTGCCGCCTTCCCTATAGCATCAAGCCCTTCACTAACGACATATTATGTGACATTGTTCCTCTTGATGTTTCTAATGTATTATTAGGACAAACATACTTGTGGAAGCGTCATGCTATGTATGAGTCTTGGCCTCGCGCTGTTATTGTTACTTTGGGAAATAAGTTGTATAGGATACCAGAGGTACCACCTCCGGCCACTATCTCTTTGGTTACTGCAAAACAATGCAGTAAGATCATTTCCCAAACTAGGAAATTCGTTTTTTTGATGATCCGCCCCTAGGGCAAGAAGAATAATATGGCCACGACCTCCAGACAGGGCTCCTCTGCATGACAACAATAAATGGACAAGGTTGTGTAGGAGTACGGGGACATCTTCACCTCACCCACAGGGGTTCCTCTGCATTGTCAGGTCAAGCACCCGATTGATCTAACCCCAGGTGTGCCGCTACCCAATGGACCGATCTATCAGCGCTCTGTTCTGCAAAACGATGAAATCAAGAGGCAGATTCAGAAGTTGTTGCAGAAGTCACATCCGACCAAGTTCATCGCCCTGTGGGAGCCCGATCGTGTTGGTACAGAAGAAGGATGGGACGTGGAGACTCTATATTGACTAATGGGTGCTGAACAAGATCACTATCCAAAATAGGTACCCGATCCCACGGATTGATGACCTTCTGGACCAACTCAAAGGGGCGAAATATTTCAGCAATATTGACTTGAAGTCTGGGTATCACCAGGTACCAATCGAACCCTCCGATGTGTGGAAGACTGCTTCAAAGCCAAGGAGGGCCTTTTTGAATGGCTGGTCATGCCTTTCGGGTTGAAGAATGCTCCGGCAACCTTCATGATGTTGATGGACAACATCTTTCAGCCATTCACCAACTCATTTGTAGTGGTGTACTTGGATGACATTCTGATCTTCAGCCAAACATGGGAAGAGCACCTCCACCACATCCGAGAAGTCCTCCAAACACTGCCGCAACACAAGTTGTGTGCCAATTTGGAGAAGTGAACTTTTGGCATGACCCAGGTTCAATACCTGGGATAAATTATTGATGAAAGGGGGGTGCATGTGGATCCAACCAAGATCCAAGTCATTCGGGATTGGCCAGCCCCAACCACTATAACAGAGCTTCGCAGCTTTCTGGGTCTTGCTAATTTGTACTGTATGTTCACATTGGGATTCTCTCATATCACTTGGCCCTTGAGTCAAGTCACCAAGGGAGGAGCGAGAGGAAAATTCTTTTGGTTGGAATATCAACAGAAGGCGTTCACAGAATTAAAAAATCACCTCTGTTCTGCCCTAGTTCTCACATTACCAAACTTGTAACAATGATTTGAGATCGAGACAGATACCTTTGACTATGCTATTGGGGCAGTTCTTACTTAACAGGGACATCCAATGGCATATCACAGTGAGACATTGTCTGACACAGTTCGCAAGTATCCCACTTATGACAAAGAAATGTATTCCATTGTGCAAGCTTGTTGACAATGGAAGCATTACATTTTGGGGAAGGAAACAATCATCCACACAAACCACCATCCCCTACAGTTCATACAGACACAAGGGAAGTTGCAGAACGATCGCCATCAGAAGTGGTCCACATATCTGCAACAGTTTCATTTGAACATCAAGTACAAGAAGGGTAGCACCAATAATGTTGTAGACTGCCTCAACCGACCACCGATCGTGGCACTCACCACCGTTCTCAACTCATGTGGGCACAAGACTTCTGATTGGCTGCTTCTCTACGATAGCGACCCAGAGTTCGACCACACATACAAGGCACTCTTGGGGGGTATGCAAGTTCCAAATTTTCACCTCCAAGATGCATTTTTATGTCACCTGAGACACCTTTGTGTTCCATCAAGCGAGGGTGCCAAGATGATATGGGAAGCACACTACAGTCGAGTCACTGGGCATTTCAGGGTCGAGAAAACAGTAGCATTTCTGCAGAAGTATTTCTATTAGCCAAACCTTTGAAACGATGTTGGGAAGCACATCATATCTTGCACTGCTTGTGCCATTGCTAAACCAGCCATCAAGAAACAAGGCCTATATACTCCGCTACCTACCCCTAGTCGACCTTGGGAATCCATATCCATGGATTACATGTCGGGCATGCCTTCTACTAAGCATGGAAATGACCATGTTTTTGTGGTAGTCGACAGATTCTCGAAGATGGCCATTATGGCGGCCTGCAAGAAGAATATCACAACAGAAGCCACTGCTAAACTCTTCTTTGAACATGTGTGGGTGCACTTTGGGATCCCATAGTCTATCATATCAGATCGGGATAACAAGTTCCTCAGCACATTTTGGTCCAGCCTCTGGTCAATGCTGGACACTAAGCTCACCAAGTCCACAGCTTTCCATCCCCAAACAGATGGCCAGACAGAGGTCGCCAACAGAATGATCGTACACATTATGCGCATGTATAATTCAAAGCATCCACATGCATGGGACGAGAGCCTCCCCTATGTACAACATAGTTATAACCGGGCTCTCCACATCTCAACTAGCCACAGCCCCTTTCAGGTGGGCTTGGGATTCCGGCCACTATGTCCCATTGACGTAGCCATGCCATTTGCGGCTACTCAGGCCGATTCGGCTCATGTCCAGTCTAAAGTTGACAAAGAAAATAGTTTCATCAAGCGCATTTAGCACATCCTCCAATAGGTTCATGACATATTGGATAGAGCCAATGCTAAGTACAAGCAACGCCATGATCAACATTGGGTGCCCCACAACTTCCAGGTGGGCGACAAAGTGTGGCTACATTTGCAGAAGGAGCGCCTCACTGGACCCCACCGCAAGCTTCGCCCGCTCCTATACGGGTCGTAAACCATCACCAAGGCTATAGGGAACAATGACTTCGAGCTCGGTATTCCACCATTCCTTGATATGCACCCAGTATTCAATGTGGACTGCCTTTGTCCCTACTTCCCACCTATATTGGACACCTCTGACATTGCAGAAAAACTCACACCAACAGAGTTAAACCTAGAATGCATGTAAAAGGCCACCACAGATTGTATCATGGACATGAAAATGAAGAACACTCGCCAATAGAATATCCAACTGTATCGGGTTGTCAAATCTGACCAACTCCTGCACCAAGGAAAGTGGTTCAGCAGGGACCAAGTTCAGCAGAAGTTTCCTCATCTCATGGAGGAACTTAATGAAATGGGGACCATTTCTTCCTAAGGGGGGAGGAATGATCCAGGTGGATATTGGTGGTCACCCGCCTATTCCACTTGGGGCCCCACCATTTTCTCTTTCATATTTTCAGTTTCAGCACAACTTACTATTTCTAGTAGTTTTTTCGGGTCTTGAACTTCAGGAGCCGTTTTGAGGCCCTAAACGGTGTTTTTTGGGAAAACCAGGAGCAATATGGGTCCATTGATCGATGTTGCTCACTCAATATTTATAGTCCTCAAATAGATATTTCTAATGAGGCATGGTTCGCATCAAACAAAGATCGTATGCCAAAGTTACATCCCCGGGAAGTTGAAACACCAATTTACCCAAACAGGGCCCATAGTTTGGTGTTTCATCTCCTAGGGTTAGGGTTTTGGATGTTTAGGGTTTTCCATTGTTTCTAAATAATAAATAGGCCCTCGAGCCTCATTGTAACTTATTTCAGAGGCCTGTAGCCACCACATCTCTTCTCAGGGATAGCTACCAGCGCCCTAGCTAGTTTATGTCCATTCTGTCTGTAAGCAAATTTCAGTTCTTTGATATTAATGAAATGAAGTGTTATTTCCACTGCATCTTTGTATTTATGGTTATATGTTTATTCTATTGCGTTCCTGCATAAATCTAGATCAGTGGTATCAGAGGGGTCCACTTTTTTCTCGATCCTTCTTTTCATGTCCCCAACGAGGTCGAGGTATAAGGAGTTAGGGCTCAATCTGGTGGAACCTTTGCAAGATCAGCCTCGCAAACCCCGATGGACACCCATGGGAGACAAAAATAAAGATGAGGGAGCAGGAGATCCTATCAAAATATTGCTCGAGGAGACCCTTGAAAAACAAAGGAACGCGATGATGGATAACTTTGCCCAGATCCTTCAACGGCTACCCACCGGCGGCACATCTGCATCCAGCAGCCACTCTGGAGGCGCGACTCCCTTTAAGGTACAAGTAAATTTTGACATTCCCATATTTGAGGGTCAAATAGATGCAAATGTCGTAGATCGATGGTTGAATCTATTAGAAGGATATTTCTTGGTTCATGACTTTTCTGACCGGGAGAAGATTATTTTTGCACTCCTCAAAGCTACCACCCATGTCAAGGATTGGTGGAAAACCTACTATGAGAAAAAGGATGAGGTAGAACCATCTCTGTTCTCGGCTGTACGCACTTGGAATCCTTTCCAAGACGCCATCAAGGAACAATACTATTCCGTGGGGATCTATGAGGACAAGTACATACAATGGACCACACTGCGACAACAAAGGGATCAAGATGTGCATAAGCTGACGAATCTGTTCCATACCCTATGCACAAAGTTGGGTATCAAAGATTCAGAGAAACTTCTGGTGCTAAAGTATCGCAGTTGTCTACACAGATACATTTAGGAGGAAATGGAGTTCCTAGACATCTCCTCACTTGATATGGCATGTCGGTATGCTACCAAGATTGAGCAGAAATTCAGACAGAAGAAGCGAGACTTTGAATCTGCGAATCAAAAGTAAGGGAAAGGTGCTCCCAAACCACAAAAAAAGGACAGAGCCAAGGCATGGTGGCTCAAGACAACCTGTCAAAGCCATAAGCAAATAACAACACCGCAAAGCCAAAGAAGGACACGGGAAAGTGGTGTGAGTTCCATAAGAGCTCCACTCACAACACAAGTAAGTTTCGGGCCAAGCAATCACTGGTGGCCGAGATGAGGGCTTCTGAGTCAGATGCATGCTCCGAATCTGAATCAGAACCTGACAAGGGGAATTACAAAGGGAAACAGATTATTGATGCAGAGCCCAATGCCATTTTTTCCACTAAGAAGATCCAGAAGGAGGAACTGAAAGATCTAAAGGAGGAGGAATGTCTCTTCCACTCGTATATGTGGGTAAAGGGCTCCCTGGTACAGTTCATTGTCAAAAATGGGAGCCAAAAGAACCTCATTTCAGCAGACATCGTGAAGCGTTTGGGCTTGCCAACCACAGCTCACCCACGTCCATACACCATTGGGTGGCTTCACCAAGGACGAGATCTTCGCGTCAGCCAGTAGTGCCGCCTTCCCTATAGCATCAAGCCCTTCACTGATGAGGTATTATGTGACATTGTTCCTCTTGATGTTTCTGATGTATTATTAGGACAACCATATTTTTGGAAGCATCATGTTATGTATGAGTCTCAGCCTCGCGCTGTTATTGTTACTTTGGGAAATAAGTTGTACAGGATACGAGAGGTACCACCTCCGGCCACTATCTCTTTGGTTACTGCAAAACAATGCAGTAAGCTCATTTCCCAAACCAGGAAATTCGTTTTCCTGATGATCTTCCCCCAGGACAAGAAAAATATTATGGCCACGACCTCTAGACAGGGCTCCTCTGCACGACAACAACAAATGGACAAGGTTGTGGAGGAGTACGGGGACATCTTCACCTCACCCATAGGGGTTCCTCTGCACTGTCAAGTCAAGCACCCGATTGATCTAACCCCAAGTGCGTCGCTACCCAATGGACCGATCTATCGGCACTCTGTTCTATAAAACGATGAAATCAAGAGGCAAATTCAGGAGCTGCTGTAGAAAGGTCATATCCGACCAATTTCATCGCCCTGTGGGAGCCCGATCATGTTGGTACAAAAGAAGGATGGGATGTGGAGACTCTGTATTGACTATCGGGCGCTGAACAAGATCACTCTCTGGAATAGTTACCTGATCCCATGGATTAATGACCTTTTGGACCAACTCAAAGGGGCGAAATATTTCAGCAAGATTGACTTGAAGTCTGGGTATCACCAGGTAGCAATCGAACCCTCCAATGTGTGGAAGACTGCCTTCAAAGCCAAGGAGGGCATTTTCGAATGGTTGGTCATGCCTTTCGGGTTGACGAATGCTCTCGCAACCTTCTTGATTTTGATGGACAACATCTTGCGGCCATTCACCAACTCATTTGTAGTGGTGTACTTGGATGACATTATGATATTTAGCCAGACTTGGGAAGAGTACCTCCACCACATCCGAGAAGTCCTCCAAACACTGCGGCAACACAAGTTGTGTGCCAATTTGGAGAAGTTCACTTTTGGCATGACCCAGGTTCAATATCTGGAATACATTATTGATGAAAGAGGGGTGCATGTGGATCCAACCAAGATCCAAGTCATTCGGGATTGACCAGCCCCAACCACTATAACAGAGCTTTGCAGCTTTATGGGTCTTGCTAATTTCTACGTAGGTTCATGTTGGGATTCTCTCATATCACTTGGCCCTTGAGTCAAGTCACCAAGGGAGGAGCGAGAGAAAAATTATTTTGGTCGGAATCTCAAGAGAAGGCATTCACATAATTGAAAAATCGCCTTTGTTCTGCCCCAGTGCTCACATTACCAGACTTGCAACAACCATTTGAGATTGAGACAGATGCCTCTGAATATGTTATTGGGGCAGTTCTTACTCAACAGGGACATCCAGTGGCATATCACAGTGAGACATTGTCTGACATAGTTCGCAAGTATCCCACTTATGACAAAGAAATGTATTCCATTGTGCAAGCTTGTCGACAATGGAAGCATTACATTTTGGGGAAGGAAACAATCATCCACACAGACCACTGGCCCCTGCAGTTCATATAGACACAAGGGAAGTTGCATAACGATTTTCATCAGAAGTGGTCCACATGTCTGCAACAATTTCATTTGAACATCAAGTACAATAAGGGTAGCACCAATAATGTTGTAGACTACCTCAGCCGACCACCGATCATGACGCTCACCACCATTCTCAACTCTTGTGGGCACGATACTTCTGATTGGGCACGAGACTTCCGATTGGCACCCCTCCAAAAATTCTACCCTAAAGGACCTGTTCAATAAAGAAAATCCAGAAATTATCCTTCTTCAAGAAACAAAAAAAGGAGAAACTGAAATGAGAAATATCATTAATAAAATTAGTAACTACACGAGTACTCTAGTAGAATATAGAAGTGCCTCGGGAAGCATAGCAACAATATGGTACCATGATCCAGGTGGATATTGGTGGTCACCCACCTATTCCACTTGGGGCCCCACCATTGTCTCTTTCAGATTTTCAATTTTAGCACAACTTACTATTTCTAGCAATTCTTTCGGGTCCTGAACTTCCGGAGCTGTTTTGAGGCCCTAAACGACGTTTTTTAGGAAAACCGGGAGCAACATGGGTACATCAATTGATATTTATCACTCAAAATTTGTAGTCCTCAGATAGATATTTCTAATAATGTATGGTTCGCATCAAACGAAGATACTATGCCAAAGTTATGTCCCTGGGAAGTTAAAACACCAATTTACCCAAACGGGGCCCATAGTTTGGCGCTTCATCTCCTAGGGTTAGGATTTTGTATGTTTATGGTTTTCCATTGTTTCTAAATAATAAATAGGCCCTCAAGCCTCATTTTAACTCATTTCAAAGTCATGTAGCTGCAACATCTCTTCTCAGGGATAGCTACCAACGCATCCGCATATCAATTTGGAAACGCTGCAATTGTCAAGACTCGCAATTGGATCAAAGCCATTCTTCAGAACCAAAAAAAGGGTATCAATACTACTATCTATAACATTTATGGGCCAAACCACTGTAGATACAAAGAAGCTTGTTGGAATACTATGAAAGCTGACATAGACAGTGAGGACAACCCTAATATCATCATTGGATGGGATCTAAATCTGATCGTGCATGCCTATGAAAAAAGAGGAGGCAATTTCAATACTAACCTACAAGAGCGCAGTTGGTTTCCATTATGCTTGATCACGATTTGGTGGACATCATCCCCAAAAATCAAAAATATACTTGGAATAATCATAGAATTGGGGCTGAAAATATTATGGAGAGGCTCGACCACTTCCTTGTTGATGTTTCCCTCATATCCCATTTTTTTGTGGCCTCATCTTCCATCCTGAATTGTTCTGCCTCTGATCACTATCCTATCTCCCTCACATTAGGGGACCAGTCTTCCTTGGGTTCCCTCCCCTTTCGATATAATCCGCTCTGGTGTGAATTCCCACAAGCTCGACAGATCGTGATCAGCTCTTTTTTGCAACATGTTGAGGGTTCCCCTAGTCATATTTTAGAATATAAATTCAAATTTTTGCACATTGCGCTCAAAGAGTGGGTCAAACTCCATTACAGTGAACCTAACATAGTAAAAAATGACATTAAGAGAAACCTTAAAAGCGTGAAAACTGACATCGACATCCACGGAGTAACCAGGAGCATGAAAAAGAGCTATACTGGAATTGGTATAAAGCTAGCAGGAATGAAGAGGAAAAATGGATACTTAAATCAAGAAATATTTGGTTGCAGCTTGGGGACAAAAAAACCTCTTTTTTCCACAAGCAGGCCACAGTTAGAACGTCAAGGAATAACATCACTGAAATCACAGATGATGAATGACATAAGCACACAGAGCAGGAGGCCATTAAAATAGCATCTTATTGTCACTACAAAAATATTTTAACCAAAAATGTTGAGACGTAGGATTACAGTGATTTCTTTATTTATACCCCCAAGCTTATTATGAAGGAAATCAACACCTCTCTCACCAAGGAAATTGAGGCTGAAATTCTTAATTCAATTTGGACTCTCCATCCTAAAAAATCTCTGGGCCCGAATGGTTTCTCCATAAGTTTCTACCGGAACTTTTGGGATATCATCAAAAAATACCTCATCAAAATGATTCTTTGGGTCCAAAGAAAAAATAAGTTCTAGGGATTCACCAATTCTACTTTCCTTGCCCTCATCCCCAAAGAAAACTACCCCTCCTCCTTTTCCAGATTCAGGCCTATCTCCCTCTGCAATTATTCTTATAAAATCATAACCAAAATCCCGGCTACCCACCTCCTGAATCTCATCTCTGAAAATCAAGGAGGATTTATCTCCCAAAGACAAATAATTGACTCTATCCTTTTGGTCCAACAATCCATTCACTCTACCATGATGAGATTTGATAAAGGATTTATCCTGAAACTTGACATGCCTAATTCCTTTGACAGAGTGAGACACTCCTTCCTTCTCGTTGTCCTCCAGAAAATGGGATTTGAAACAGACTTTATATCTCTTATTTATAGTTGCATATCCATTCTCTGGATATCCCCTTTAATCAATGGAAGACTAGGGAATTTATTCTAATCTTCCCGAGGCCTGAGGCAAGGCTGTCCCCTCTCTCCCTTTCTCTTCATTCTTATGGTTGAATCTTTTAGCAGGGCTCTGGACTTCAAACGCAAAGCAGGGCTTTTCACTGGCATCAAATTTTCCAATGGAGTCAAGAATATGAATCACTCTCAGTTTGTTGATGACACCCTCTTCATGGGTGGGGCCTCCAACATCATTTCCAAGAGGTTTAAACTGCTTCTTGACAAATTCATACATTACTCTAGAGGATAGACAAACTATCATAAAATCTTCATTTATAGATGGAATGCAACTATCAACATTATCTACAGCATAGCCCAAATTTTTGGGGTCTCCTACTAATGGAATTGGACCCATTTCAATTATCTTAGCATGCATGTCAGTGCTGGAATATGGAATCTCATCATTGACAAAAATTAAAAAGAAAGATCTGGAATCTCATCATTGACAAAATGAAAAAGAAGGTGCAGCAATGGGGATCCTCCTGGCTCAACATGGTTGGGTGCATTATGCTCCGAAAATCTATCCTATCCTCCTTACCCTTGTACCACCTTTCCCTTCTTCAAGCTCCCATCAGCATCCAGCACAAAATAGAAGCTTTCTTAAGACACTTCTTATAGCAAGGAGGGAAAAATGAAAAGAAGAAGTTCAATTTGGTCAAATGGAGACAGGTAACACAAAATCATGCAAATGGAGGATTGGCAATTCGCATCCCTACGTTGTTTAACATTTCCTTTGGTGGAAAAATTGTATGGCGCCTTATAACGAGAAAACATACTCTGTGGAAGCAAGTGCTGGAGGCCAAATACCTATCCTCGTCAAGACAAAAGCTCTTAGATCATACTATTCCTCTCAGGCATTGCACTAAAATATGGGCTCTCTGTAAAAAATCTATTCCTTTCATCGTCAATAATACCTCCAAAGTCCCTCATGGAGGATGTAGTGTAAATATCTAGGAAGATAAAATTATGGGGCAGGCCCCTATCTCTAACAACCCGAGTACTTTGCACATTTAAAATTATCTCAAAAGCCAAGGAATCAATACTTTGGACCAAATTTCCAGCTGGGAGGGGAATTCCAACTTATGGAATGGTTGGACCTTTCCACTTATGCCTCCCCTCCTTATGAATGATTAAGAAACTCTAAAAGGAATGCTCCATGGTGCTGCCCCTCTGAACAAAGGTTGTCAAGACAGCTTTGAATGAGATCTTTCCGGTTCCTCTTACACAATCAAAGCTGGGTATGATTCCCTTCTCAAACATCATTACCTTGCTCCACCTTGGGCCATCTGGAAGAAAATCTAGAAATATGAAGTGCTTCCCAAAGTCAAAATCTTCACTTGGATCCTACTCAAAGGGAAGATTCTTACCTCTAAAAACTTGAAAAAAATAGGTATCAGTTGCGCATCAAGATGTCCCCTCTACCTCAAGGTTGAAGAAACTACCTTCCATATCTTTTTTGTATTCCCCTTTGCCTCGCAATGTTGGCTTACACTAACTAAATACTCTCAGATTGATCTTGGTGAAATTAGCTCAATCTCGGATTTGATCATAAAATGTAAAAGAAGTTACCCTTGGGGAAAAAAAAGCAAGTCGGTAACCAAAAGAGTTTGGGATACTCTCCCCTATGGTTTGCTATGGAACATATGGTTAACAAGGAACAAGGTTATTTTTCAAGATCATAGACCCTGCACAAGAAAAGTCCAGAGCAAGACCTCGAGTCTTATAATTGAGACAATCCTCTCCAAAAACAACAGCCATCTAAACTTCAGTAGTCTACAAATTGAAGAAAGAAGCTTTCTTGGTAAAGCTCTCAACAATCCCCCAAGGTTTAGCAAAAATCCATTCATTTGTCTTCCACACAATGAGCAGTGGAAGATAAGACTCAAAGAGAAATAATTTATTGAGTGGATTGACAGGATAAAAAGGCCAGGGTTATTCTTTGATGGTGCTTCAAAATCAAACCTGGGCATTGCTGGAGAAGGAGGATACATAATGGAAGCACAAGGTGACATCATGGCCACCTATGAATGGTGGTTGGGTTGTCTATCTAATAACATAGTTAAAGCCTATGCACTGTTGAAAGGTCTTGAGATTATTAGGACTCTCAAAATGGAAAAAATCATGATTTTCGGTGACTCTGCAATCAACATAAGCATGATGAAAAATTCTACTCAGACCCCCAATATAGCTCTCAGCATGCTTATTGATGGATGCCACAGCCTGTGCAAGGAAATTGAAGACATCTCCTTCTTCCACATTCTTAGAAAAACAACAAGAAAGCAGAAATTTTGGCAAATAATTCCTATAAGAGACCAGCCGGTCAAATTTTTCTCCAAGGAGCCACTTCCTTTTCTCCTTTTCCATGATTTCCTCTCCTCACTCTACCTTTCCCTTCCCAAACCTCTCCCTTTTTAGGACTTTGTCAGTTCAGGTCTGTTATCATCATTTCCCCCACAACGAACTACCTGGGCTTTCTCTTTGTTGTCGTTTCTATCTTCACTCCTTACACTGCATCGCAATTCCCTCATCGTGCCTCTTTTCCTTTCCTCTTAAGTCTACCCGCCCCTTCCAACCGATTGTGAACTTGTGATGGCGCTCCTTATCACCTGTCACTTATCACACTTTTCTCTGTTTACCATTATCCTTTAAAAACTGCCGCCATCTTTTCTGATTTCCATATTGCGATATCGCATACTGCAGCTCGTAGTCTTTATCTCTTTCACTTATCTCACTTCGCGGCCTTTCTTATTTCGCAGTTCGCACCCTTTACCTTTTCTTCTTATCGCTCTTCGTGGCTCTTCCCTTTTTGCATTTCGTGGCTCTTCCCTCTTCGTACTTCGCAGTTCTTTTCACTTTGCACTTCGCACTTCGTGGCTCTTTCCATTTCGCACTTTTCACTTTGTGGTTCTTTTCACTTCACACTTCGCGGCTCTTTCCATTTTGCAATTCGCTTCTATTTCCTTTCGCGACTCTTCCCTTTAGCTTTCTTTCTCTCACTGACCTTACCCTTTTCATTACACTCTTTCTCCCCATTTCCCCTCTTTCTCTCTGCAGAATTTTCCCCAATCCTCCTTCTCTGCCCAGCTGCTTTACCGCCCCCTCCTTCTTCAGTTCTTCAATCTCCGCAGAAATCTCTCTGCCTTGTCCCCTCAATCACGCAGTCTTGGGAAAATAAAATTGCTTTGTTGTGTTGACTTTCAAGTCGAAAGGACCGTCGATGAGCGGATCAAAGGACAGATGAAGCTCATGGAACAAAATCATCACATGGACATCGCATCCCTCCGGCACAAGGAGCAGTTGAGAAACTCATCTAACAATCAATCTGGAAGAAATTCAAGACATCTTCTACCAATCCACTTTCCTTCTTCTTATTCCTTAGATCATGTCTTTTAAATTTTCTTATATGCTCTCCCAGTTTGTTAGAATTTATCAGGATTCTGTCATGCAGTATAGTAGTACCAGTAGCCACAAAGGGGGCTTGGTATCCTACCACTTAACCCCTCCACGGAATTTTTCTCCAAAACTCGAATGTAACATGGAATTTTTTCCCCTCTTTTTTTGAATAATAAATAGTAATTGACTCAGTTAAAAAAATAACTAACATGTGAATGAGATTATGATGTAGGAAAGAGGTTAAAGTTGCTTTCAAGGATTTGGTATTAAAATGATCCCTTATTGAAAATGAAATTTGAGGCATATAAGTGCATTCAATCATAAAAATAACCCTGAGGACAATGACAAGAAAATGTGTGTGAATGAAGGTTAAATGAGTTAGGTGAACTACTTGAGAAAACATCAACTGAGAATAAATGGTAATGGAAAACATGTAAACATGGAAATCAACCAGGATGTAGAAATTAGTAAATTGGAGGAATTGGGTAAGAATTCATTCAAAATAAGCTCTATTTCTTTAGAAATAATTTCATTTGAATGCATGTGAAGGTTATGGTTAAGGGAGAAAACTACCGACACATCATATTTGGTGAAGTTAGATAAAATATGTGCATGTGTGAAGTTTCATGATGAATAACAGTTTGATAAGTGAGTGACTTGTCCATAACTTAAAGAAAAGTTATGTTTGGAAATGCGCTATTGTCAAAAACAATCAATGGAATATGATAAAGGTGTTTTTAATGTATAAATTATGATATATATTTGCAACTTCCCATGAATTTTTAAACAAAATCACAAGACACAAACCTACTCTACTACTTTGCGGACATTAATTCACAATTTAGAAAAAAAATTATATACATGCAAGAAGAAATCACACACATGCAACAAGTATTTTTCCTGGGGAAATAAATCTGCTAAAAACTTGAATGTTTGCATTCATTAATGAAAAATAAAAGAGATGTATTACAATTGCTTTGCTCAACTAAGAACAACCTGCAAACGCATAACCTATCTCTCTCCTCACTGAAGGCCTCTGACCCATACTTGGTAAATTTTTTCCTCTGCTTGGGCTCTTGTTTCTTGCATCATTCCTTGAGGAATTAGGTCCCTATTATTTATGAAAATCCTCAAATTGAATTGTGAAATTCCTTAGGTTGATCATTTTATTGCATGAAACACCTATACACCCAATACTAGTCTACAACTGATGTTACACTGCTCTAGAATCTCCACCTAGACTGGGTAACTTGAATTCTTTGCATGAACTAGCTATTTTAGGTTGATTGATCAATTAATTGGATAATCACTGAGTTTGACTGAATTCCCACTGCTTAACTGGCCCTCCACTAGTTCCTTCAACAATTGGAACTAATTTAACTGAAAAAACCTTGGATAACTAACCTTGAATGCTACAAATTAGCAATCACACATGCTTAACTTAACTCTAACTCCTCCAACTTGAATTTACTAATTAAACTAGGTAACACAAGCCATGTCACACATGCTAACATAATCCAAGTTGTTTACTGATGTGGAAATTCAAATTTTCTCAATTTAATCAAGGAAAAATCAAATTGAGAATTTAATACTGCATTTTTTGACACTCCCTCTTAGCAAGAAACGGATTACCAACCACACATATCCTGCACCTTTGGAACTCGAACTTCCCTCTTGACAAGGCCTTTGTTAAAATGTCGTCATTTTTTTACTTTGTTAGAATATACTGCAACAACATTATTATCTGCCTCTACACACAGTCCCGTAAATGGTGATAGTGGATATCTATATGCCTAGATAGATCGTGAAAAACAGGATTCTTGGAGAGCTTTATACAAATCTAATTATCACAGTAGATCATTTGGATCCATTTTTTTACCAAAAAATCCAATAGGTGTCTTTTTCATCCAGATCACCTCACATGTTGCTTGATTGGCAGACATCTATTTTGCTTCTACAGAGTTGAGTGGCACATATGTTTTCTCCTGTTATACCAAGAAATAATTGCGGAAATAATATTAAAAATTCCACCTAATGTACACTTTTGATCTCATGGACTCCCCACCCAATCTGCATCTATGAAGCCACACAACTTCACTCCATCTGTCCATTTGCACCATAGTCCAAACTGGGTAGTACCTCTGAGGTATTGTAGAACATGCTTAGTTTCCTTCCAAAATAATTTTCTTGGCCTAACCATGGCTTGGCTCAGTTGGTTCACTGCATAGCACATATCTGGTCTTGTGTTCACGAGATACATTAATGAACCCATGAATTGTCAGTAAACAGTAGCATCCACTTCCTCACCTGAAGTGGCATCTTCTTTCCTCTTGCTGGTCGCTAGAGGTGTCTCCATGGGTTAACAACTTTCCATGGTTGGCATAATTTCCCTAAGAGACAAGAATTTCTCGTCACTTTTCCATACTTCCAAGTCGAGGAAGTAGTGCATGAGACCCGTGTCCTTCATTTCAAACTCTCTTTCTAGGTCCTCCTTGCAAGATCTTATCAACTGCTCATCACTAGTTAAATTTAAATCATCAACATATAAGACAATAATCGACCATTTACCTTCTACCAAGATATGATATATGTTTTCATTCACTTCACTTTTGGTGAAGCCCAAACTCATGAGATAGCTATTGATTCTGGTGTGCCAAGCACGAGGTGCTTGTTTTAGACCATACAATGCTCGCTTGAGTCTACACACATGAGACTCTCAATCAAAAGTCTCAAAACCTTCTAGTTGCTTGATGTACACCTACTCCTCAATAACTCCATTGAGGAATGTTATTTTACATCCATCTAGTGGATCTTCCACCCCATCTGTGCCATCAAAGCAAGAATTGATCTAATGGATGAGTACCTTGCTATAGGAGCAAAGGTCTCCTCATAGTCAATCCCTTCAACTTGAGAGTACCCCTTGGCCACAAATATGGCCTTATACTTTTCTATGCTCCCAACTTGTTCTTGATTTACCTTGAAGATTCATCTCAAACCCACAATTGATTTATTTTTTGGTCTGGGGACCACTTCCCAAACACTATTCTTTACAATTGATTCATACTCCTCCACCATTGCATCAACCCATATAAGTTGTTCTATTATTTCATCGAAAGAGGATAGCTCAATCCTTACAAGCTCATTAATTAGATCCATGTAGCCAGTGTATTGATCTGGTGACCTTCTCTGCTTGCACTAATTTTAAGGAGCACCCACATTTTCCCTCACATCTTAAACAAATCTCTTAGCTTCCTTGGTTATTTTCCTACCTTCTCTAGATGGTTTTTCTTGAGTGTTTGTCTCCACTCTTTTTTCGTAAATTTGTGGTTTCTCCACATCTTCTTGAGGTTCCTCCTTTGGATCTGAAAGCTCCTCCTCTTGTGTGATCTGAAGCTCCCTCTCAATAGAGCACCGCATTTCTTTATCCTCATCAAATTTTGCATCCCTTTGGTAAACTATCATTATGAAGGATGGCAATTACACACAGTAGTTATGGGGAGTTTATGTGTAACCCACAAATACCCCCAATTTCGTTGTCATCTCTAGCTTCTTCCTTGATTCTTTGGAGACATGGCAGTAAATAGAGGCTCCAAAAATCCTGAAGTGCAACACATCTGGCTTTCTCCTCGAGAAAGCCTCCTCTGGTGTGTTCATGTCCAGAATATGATGAAGAATTTGGTTTTCCAAATATAATTTTGTGTTGCATGCTTTGTCCCACAAGTGTAGAGGTAGGAGTTGGTCATGCAACATCACCCTCGTTTCTCCCACAATGATGCAATTATTTCTCTTAGCCACCATATTATGTTGTGCGTTGTGGGGTGTTGTCAACTCTCATTGAATGACATATTTTTCACATTTTTTTTTAAATTAATTCGACATGTACTCACCTCCATTATCGCTCCTGAGAGCCTTCACCTTATTCCCCATTTATTCCTTAACCGGTGCCTTGAATTTCGTGAACTTGGAGAATGTCTCATCCTTCTTCTACATGAAGAAGATCTAGCACTTCCATGAGAAGTCATCAATGACAATAAAAAAAATTTTGTGCCTGGCAGTGGAGGTTTTTGAGAAAGGTCCATAGACATAAAAGTGGATCTTATCCAGGACTACATGTGCTTTGATGTCTCGATGATGGAATGTGGATTTTTTGTACTTACCCAAAGTACATCCTTTGCATATATCCTATTGCTCAAGTTCTCCTTTGGGGAGGCATGTGGTTATCTACTACATGATCTTCAAAGTTCCATGATCCAAATGGCTAAGTATTTTATGCCAAAGTTCACTGACATCGT
Organism: Pinus albicaulis; assembly: GCA_034641835.2. Taxonomy (NCBI): domain Eukaryota; kingdom Viridiplantae; phylum Streptophyta; class Pinopsida; order Pinales; family Pinaceae; genus Pinus; species Pinus albicaulis. Next base: position 637,538,997 of record CM076577.1, read on the forward strand.
GGATCTACACCTTCTTCAACTTTTTTCTCAATGCAACACAATCCTCCACATCTAGCTTGTACAGGTTCTTCACACATGTTATCACTCTAGTAATTCTCAAGTTATGTGATTATGGTTTTTAGTCAAATAATTCTAAAGGCAACCACAAACCTACTTCAAACTCTAGGATCTAGCCTTCCTAGGGTTCAAAGAGGGCTCTCTCTTTAAATTTTAAATTTGTTTTAATTTGTGAATATTAGGCTAGTTATGAAAGTACAGTTTTGGTTTTGTTTTGATAGATTTGGTGGGGAAAATCACTTGAAAGAAATGAGAGTGGGAAATCTATTTGTCCATTGGGTTGTGGAGTCAAAATCAAGAAAACATGACTGGGATCAAGGGAAAAAAGGTCAAATGTCTTCAGGGTAAGATAGATAACCCTTGGAGATCTTGGATAGTTGCTTTTGTGAGGTGGTATGATCGGGATAAAGGGAACTTAAGAATCCTTTGATCCAAAAAAGGAATTAGTAGGAATAGGTCAAAAGAGAGAGGGAGAAATTAAGAATTCCCTACACTGGAAATCAGAGGAAAAAATATAAATGATAACTAGTTAAAAACATGGTGTTTTTAACAAATCTTGTAGTAATACTCCTAGTTATACATTCAGATTTAGCATAAACATAAATGGATGCATGTAACAAAGAAATGACACAATGAAAAGTGAATAGAATACTTCACTCCAAATAGCTCATCACAGGAATCCTAAAGTATGATGCCAATTTGCTTTGATCCAGCCTACTACTCGAATTTTTGAAACACAAAAGCTTTAAAGTCCAAGAAGAAATTACGATAACAATCCCAACAATTTTATTCCACACAAAATAATTCTAAAGATGAAGTATTTATACATAATGTTTTGCAAAATATCCTAGAAGACTTCTAGGAATTATCTTAGGAAAATAAAATATCTTTACAATAATAATAGAGACAGTTGTTTAACAAATTAGCAAGTTGTCCTATTTTATCCAAAAGAAATAGAAACAGTTTTGAGGATAAAGCAGTTGGCCGCCTTGGTGTCCTCCTTGCTGGCTTTTAGATATTTTTTGAATCTGATATGCCTTGTTTGATACTCTTTCTCGGATACTCTTTATTCACTGATAGTCAAAAACTATTTACTGCTGTAAATTAAATCTATTTTGACTATAATTTAGAAAACAGTTTTCTTCCTTCTTTTCACCTGCTTGTCTTTTATCCTTCATAACAAATTAGTAAGTGATTGCCAATCCTCATTTTTAGGAATTTGAATATTATTTAATTTCCTAAAGTTCTCATCGACTTCTGTATATCTAGCAAAGGTTGGCTTGATGACAAACAAGTGTTTGATCTCATGTTGCAAGTAAAATAAATCTTCAAAACTCTTAAGTAACACTTTTCCTATTGGGATGCCTTGACCTGTTGATTTATTTACCTATTCCTTGGAAAATTCTCTTATCTTATTATCATATTCATTTTGAGGCATCAATTTATCATTAATAACCATGATATAAGGAATTCCTTTTTGCCTTAAACTAGTGAACTTAACCATGAACCTGGTTATGGCAGTATTCATGCCTTCACACTTTTCTTCAAGTTGCCTCATTAAATTTCTCTTTGTTGTGACTTTCTTAATTTCTAGGATAGTTGTAGTTATGTATGTTATTTTGAGCTCTTCCAACTCCTATCTATTTTTTCTATTAAGTAAATTGATTAGCCTTACAACTTGCTCTGGTTTATCAGCCAAATCAGTTTGAGTCTTTTGAATTTATGCTTGGGCTGCTAGTAATAATTCTCTTTGCTCAAAAATTACCTGAATTGAAGGCCATACATCATGGATGGCTTCAATGATATTATTCCAAAGGTAATTTTTGATGTATGATAGTTGATCCTTCAAAGTTAATTCTTTCTGCGACATTTTTAACTCTTCACTCAATCTGCTAGCATTTTTTTCATGTGTCTTAGCATTTACCTGAGCTAATTTATTTGAATTTTCAAGATTTTCAACCATATTTGTCAACCTGTTAATCTCATTTGTCTTTAAAGACATCTCCTCCATTGCCTTCACTATCTTGCTGGCCTCATCAGTAGGTTGTACTGCTATTGTAGAAGATTCAGTGGCTGATGTTGTGGAAGAAGTCACTGGCACTGCAGTAGCCAATGGTTCTTTGAGTGCCAACTTTTCACCTAAAGTTGAAGGCACTGCTGCAGTGATAACTGGAATGACTGTAGGAATCATTGGTTCTTTCACTATCTCCTTTTCTTGGAAAAGTTTTTCCATCTGTATTTCCATTTCCTTAAACTGGGTTGTTAACTGAAGAATTAAATTCATCATTTAATCTTTTTCATTCTGTTCTCGTATGACTTCCTTTGTTTGAGGATGCTTACTTTGAGGAAGTTTGAGTTGTTTCCTCAAGGCTGCTATATCTTCATTTTTATTTTTTACCAATAATTCAGCTGCTTTGATATTGGCAGGGTCATATCCCACCTGCAAAACTAATTCTTCTAAGGCTTTTATCCTTAGAACCTTGGCATACAATGACGATTTTTCCAACTTCATCTAATCTTGCATGTTGGAGATGGTGTTTAGGAGCTTTTGAGCACTCATAGATTTTTTTGTAACTGTGGAATACAACATTTCTGAGCTTTCCCTGTGAAACTCTATTTGATCTAATTCATGGATATCGTCTGTAGCTACTTCTAGATCAACTTTCTTATAGTCAGAAACTATTTTTGGAACTGATACTTTGGGTTGTAATACTGACATAATAGTTTTTTTACTTGAGTAATCAAATGCTTATAGGAATCTATTTTGATTACCTAGCTTTTGTTTCAAGAACTGAGAATAAATTTCAGTTTTGATTTCCTCATTCTTAAATTTAATCAGCTTATAGTTTTCTTTAATATCCAAATCCTTTTCCTCAGCTACTTGTGAGGAATAAGCTTCCATGCTTTGTTGTCTTTCCATTAACTGTGTGTCTTCATTATTGAGTTGTTCTTCATTCTAATTTTTAGCATTTGGCTCATTTATAATTACAGTAGCTACATTTGTCTCTAGAAAATCTGTGTTGGTATTTAAAGGCTCTGTTTCTTCCACATCTATTGTCACTTTTCCTTTACCTTTTGTATCTAATTTAGGCCGTTTTTTATAAATGATCTTGAACTTTGTTTCTGTTGTGGTTTATGCCACATAGGCTCCTTCTTTCCTTACTCTTTTGGTGGACTTCTCTAGCTGATTTGCAGTCTCTAAGGTATGACTAGTATTACCTTTGTTCACTGCATCTAATAATGTGTTTTCAATCCATTCAATTTGATTGGAAAAATTTTATATTTCTGGTTTAGCTTCATGTATAAAGGGTGTTAATTTGAATTTAACCCTTAGCTTGCTCAAGATCCCTTGTGGATCATAGTTCCAAGGGAAACTCTCTTCAAATTTATATTCCAATAACTGATTTGCTGCTTCCTTTCACTACTACATTTGGCGGAAATTCCGACACTTGGTTCCGACGCTTTTGACCAAATGTCGGAAATTTCCCCAACTTTTTTCCATCCCGCCCGAAACCGTCGCTATACCGACATTTATAGAAAGGTGTCGCAATACCGACACTTAAAAAGTGTCGCCATTGCGACGTTTGGAGGAAGACGTCGCACTGGCGACACTATGGCCCAAAGCGTCGCTATGGCGACGACTACAAGTGCGACACAATGTCTAAGTGTCGTAATTGCGACGTTTGGAGGAAGACGTCGCACTGGCGACACTATGGCCCAAAGCGTCGCTATGGCGACGACTACAAGTGCGACACAATGTCTACGTGTCGTAATTGCGACGTTTGGAGACCTTCGTTGCAATAGCGATGCCTTTTTCGCCGTCGGTATAACGACACTGATATGCGCGCTAAATCCATAAACAAAACTTATATGCACGCTACATAAAAATGATTTTATTGTTTCGTATCCGTGGCAATAGCTAATATCACGCACGCATCCGCCCTCCGCTCTTGCAGAACAGCATTCGCCCTCAGCTCTTGCATAACAGAATTTGCCCTCAGCATTTTCCCTCAGCGTTCGCCCTCAGCTCTTGCAGAACAGAATTTGCCCTCAGCATTCTCCCTCAGCTCTTGCAGAACAGCATTCACCGTCAGCTCTTGCAAAATGGTAAGTTCTTAGGCCTTCCTCCTATAGTAGGGTTGACTCTATTTGGGGATTTTTTGGTCAATTACATTGGATTGTGTTAGGCTGTAGGGTTCTCTCTAGATGTCAAGAATCAAGATTCAATACCCTCTATTATCTTCATCACCCAATACAACATTTAAATTTTTCCCAAAGAAACGCTTATTAATTTGGCAGCCATTATTTCTCCTTGCTTTAAAAACCCTACATTTAAATGAAAACAAGCATTGCATTTCAACTACAAAATCTATTAGTGTTCAAATGTACATGTGTGCTACATTAACGTCTGATATCACGCGCGCATTCGCCCTCCGCTCTTGCAGAACAGCATTCGCCCTCAGCATTCGCCCTCAGCATTCGCCCTCAGCTCTTGCAGAACAGCATTCGCCCTCAGCTCTTGCAGAACAACATTCGCCCTCAGCTCTTGCAAAATGGTAAGTTCTTACTGCAGGCCCTTCCTCCTATAGAGGGTTGACCCTACAGCCTAACCAAATAGCTCCACTTGAGAAAACTTTTCATAATCTTGGGGTTGGATATACTGCAGAGCAAACAATTGTAGTTATCATTCGTGCTCCAATATATTAATATACTTTTTACATTGAACTGAAGAAAGGGAAACAAGCAAATGCTAGCCATCATACAATGCTTTGACATAAGATTTTTGAGTGACATACTTGAAAAAAGAACTCATCGACTGATATTTATAATCATTTGAGTTATTCAAGTTAAACACAATGTCAAGAATCAAGATTCAACACCCTCTATTATCTTCATCACCCAGTACAAGATTTAAATTTTTCCGAAAGAAACGCTTATTAAATTGGCAGCCATTATTTCTCCCTGCTTTAAAAACCCTACATTTAAATGAAAACAAGCATTGCATTTCAACTACAAAAATATGTTAGTGTTCAAGTGTACGTGTGTGCATCACTTGTGTAGGGTATTCCTTTTGCACTTTCACATTATCCAAGAATCTGTGCAGTATAGTTCATATTTTTTGTGATTTAGATTATCTTGAAAAAGGAAAGGTAAATTATTTCCCATGGAAAAAGAAGGTTTTCCCTTTTTACTACTGGAAATGATACAAAAAAGTTCCATTTATACCCTAAACTCCTATGAAACAGGAACCAAATAAAGGCCATGTCCTCAATGGACATCATTTGGCTTTGAAAATGGCCATTGCACAGTGTTGTTTCTTATATTACAGCACGATAGTTTCTTAGGTCATTTCTTGTTTCTTGAGATGAAAAACAACCAAAGAAATCGTGAAGATCCTTTTAAGAAATAAATGACCATTTTTCAATCATATCTCAACTATTTTTTATTTTATTCAGTGGTTGCTTACTTTGAGAGAAATTTGACACTTTTATAAGGAATATAACATAAAAACACATGGGAAGGAATTGATGATGTAGATGACCTTTAGTTGTTGTCAATTAAGAATTGATAATACACAATGCATGTTCTGTACTACAAACTAGATTCCTTCCTGGAGTTAGGACACAGAGTATTGAATCAAAGTTGTAGTTTCTAACTTCTTGTATTGGTTCATCAATCTTGAAATTCAGACATTGAATGTCTTCATTGCTTCATGTTTGAATAATTTGCATCATATCGTACAATAGGAAATTAGGAATTATGATTATTATTACTTTATGGATCTGTTAAGTTATTTTTAAGTTTGCATGGTTTAGTGTGAAATTATTCTAGTCCCCAAACACATATAATCAAGGAATTATAACGTGATTTCAAACATTAAATATCAACAAAATTGTTTAAAGGATATTGAAAGGAAAAAGGTGATGGACGATAGAAAGTGCCTTACTTAAATTCTCTAAGGATTTTTCAATAGTTGCTCCAAAAGCTTCACTTCAAGGACCTTCAAGATCGTCTCCAACAATGCTATACCATCAGCTTCAACAATGTTGCTCCAAAAATGTCCTCAAGGTCTTCACAACAAGTTTACTAGAAGTTGCTCCAACAATATATTCAATAAGTTCTTCATTGTCAACTCGTCTCTTGTTTGGGTGCCTTAATGTGCAATGACATGTTTCCAGGACTGAATTCAATGCAAGGCATATTTGAAACTCTAACTTTGTCGTCCTGTGTCTTATTAGAAATTATTTCAATTTTCATTTTGTGTTTTTAAGTTAGATATTGTTTTCAAGTTTTTACATTTATAATTTTATTGCAATGCGGCAGACTGATGAGAGCAGTGCAGGAACAACCCAGAGACGGGATGATCGCGGAAAGAGGCCAGCGGAAGAACATGTAAAGTGCCAGCATTGCTCTATCTTCAGGTATTTTAGTTATTTACATAATTGAAATAATATTATTTTTGTTCAAATATGCAGACACCTAGCCATGGTACGCCTAATGATTCCCTCTTTGAGGAAGAGCTTTCTTCATCCCTATCTCCAGTGTTCTTGTTGCGAAAAAAGGCACGAAATGCAAGGTCAGAATTTAATACTTTGATAGACGCGCCTCAAACACCTGAAACAGAAGAGAAGATAAAACAACTTATGAGCCAGCTAGAAAGATATCAGGTAATAATAAAAATTCAAAAGGATATTTTTTTTGTTCTGCATGAGATGAATTGTGATAGTTTGATTTTTAATTTTTACATCGACTAAACTAACAAAAAGTTCTTTTGTATGTAGCGTTTTCTGGCACTTGCTGGATCCAGTGTTGGTGGTAGTGGGACACAAGGGCAAGAGATTTCCCAACAACCCTCTTGTACACCTTCTACTCCTTTAGGTGCCAGGCAAGAAACACACCCTGCCCAAGCAGACACCCAGCCAACCGCTGAACGTGTTGGCAATGATGAGGCTGATATGGCCAACTACATTATTGCGTTTCCTGGAGCTACACGTGTCAGCTCCACAGAGACCATTAATGGCACGTTGTTGGTGAACGATGAAGGTGTCCCTATAAAGCATGTACAACTCCCAGGTAAATTTTAATATTTTAACTATTTCATGTACTTTATCTAAAACATATTTATCACGATTTTTATTTTTAAATTAATGACAATATCTTTCTTTTTTTCTGTGTAGGAAACAATGAGTTCTACAGGTATCTGGAGAGCCATGCGTTGGTAATTTTTGGCCCAACCATACGCACAGGGTGGAATTCCCAGAGTTCCAACCTGAAAAAGAACTTCTAGATTATCTAGAAACCCTTTTTGGGGTCGGCATATTTGACAGAACAGCGGTGGCTCGGGTTGCCGGCAAATATTTGAAATATACCAGGGACACCTACAGGACGCAATTGCAATTTAACCCTAGATATGAGCGTCCTCTCACAGTTCCAGAGAGTGAGTGGAGAGCACTCATCCATGACGGAAAAGAGAAAAGGGCAAAGAAAGAAGGAAAAATACCAACTGGACCCGCAAGGTATTACAAATTTAATTCAATAGCTTTAATTTTCTCATGTCTAAAATAAAAGTGTGCCACGTCATATCTGACTTTAATCTTTTGATGCTAGGTTGCCTGACACCTCAAAGGCAACCAAAGCTAGGATTGAAAAAAAGGGCCATCACAAGCTAGGCCAGGGCGGCTACTTGAAATTGGCCACAAGAATTGTAATTAAGTAGCTAAACATCCTATAATTAATTGTATCGCCTTCCAACGTTTTTGTAATCCTATCAAATATGATTAAAAATACACAGACATATGTAATGTAGGGTGATGACTTCGGAACAGAAACAACAGAGGAAGATAAAAATATCGCTTTCCATTTCGGCTATCAAGCCGTAGTTGAACATCGCATAAGCTTGGGGCAGGTCCCAAGATCCAAAATGCCTGATAAGGTAAAACATTAACCTTTCAATATGTTTGTTTTCATCCATAAATTTAATGTCTAACAACTTTGTTTAAATCAGGGGAGCAACACTACCGACGACGCAAATAACCCAGTTTTAGAGCCAAATGTAGATGATCCTCACGTGCAACTTGATCATTGTAGTAGGGACTAGGCCGACAATGCTACTATCAGTGAGGGCCGTGACGGTAATTAATTTCCACTTATAATTTTTTCTAATTATACCTTGATGGTTTTCCTTATAACGTTTTTTGTTTAAATGACAGAGAATGTTTCCCTTGAGGATCTTACCACCAAAGAGGAAGACAGGGCAACAGTCCCAACGGCGACAACTGGTGCACCAGGTAAATAATCTCATTGCAATTTTTTTTATTAATATTACCGAACTAGTTTAATGATATTTAAAAACTGACAATTAAAATTTAATATTATCTGTTTTTGTAGGCGATGCCCCGTCACTGGATGAGACCAGACATCGTGACTACGCAACTAGGTCAGAGCCGACAACTGATGCACCAGGTAAATAATCTCATTGCAATTTTTTTTATTAATATTACCGAACTAGTTCAATGATGTTTAAAAACTGACAATTAAAATTTAATATTATCTATTTTTGTAGTCGATGCCCCGTCACTGGATGAGACCAGACATCGTGACAACGCAACTAGGTCAGCGGCGACAACTGGTGCACCAGGTAAATAATCTCATTGCAATTTTTTTTATTAATATTACCGAACTAGTTCAATGATATTTAAAAACCGACAATTAAAATTTAATATTATCTGTTTTTGTAGGCGATGCCCCGTCACTGGATGAGACCAGACATCGTGACTACGCAACTAGGTCAGCGGCGACAACTGGTGCACCAGGTAAATAATCTCATTGCAATTTTTTTTATTAATATTAACGAACTAGTTCAATGATATTTAAAAACTGACAATTAAAATTTAATATTATCTGTTTTTGTAGGCGATGCCCCGTCACTGGATGAGACCAGACATCGTGACTACGCAACTAGGTCAACAGTGCGGGTCGAAAGGCACGAAACAGGAGCAAAGCATGATGATATTGATGATGTAATTAGGAGCTTTAGAAATAGGAAGAAGAAAAAGAAAATTCGATAATGTAAAATATTGTATTATACTTGGAACGTTACCAATGACCATAAGAGCTTCCACCTTCACGTGGTTGGCCCTGTTTAGTAGAGAATAATTTATTGGAGCGATTTAATATTGGAGCAAACCACCCTCGATCCAGTGTAGCAACAAAAAAGTCACTGTTGACTTAGTTGCTACTCTTTCAGATCGTGGGAGGCTTGTTCCAAGTTCATGCGACTCCAATAAATTGTTCTTGAAACGAAGAGGAGCTTATTCAGGTATGTTTTGGACATTTTCAACATATGTTCTAACATTATCATAAGAATGCATCTTAGAGTAAAAAATACTACATCAATTACTTGTATTTATTGTATAGATAATGATGGATTTTAATTGACTTGGCAGTGCAGGTACAAATCCTCTTGCATCATGAGAAATACAACTTGTCAACCAGGGTCATGTCCAGGATATTTTTGCTTGTGCGCTTGACCAGGTTCGTAATGTCACATTTTGCAAGTTCCTTTACAGTTCATAATTCAATATTAAGCTTGTTCATGATTATTATCTAGGTTTTTTGTATGTGTTTTTTCATCTATTTGATTGTAAGCAACTATGCATGTTTCCTGTTGTTCACTATGATTTCTCCTATTAGCACTCCCAGGATGAATCCGACTTTATTGTTACATAGGTTACTTTATTGTTACTATGATTTCTCCATTTACGATTTCATAGGTTACATCATGTAAAGTTGTCAATCTCAAGTTGGTGATGAGCTTTAGTTCTCCAGATTTGGGGCTTTTCTGATATTTTCTCCCTCATGTCATTCCTGCATCACCTCGTTGTTTGAGCATGCCAATTGTCTACCACTCGTACCAATTGGCACATGTCAATCTCTGAGTGGTGCCACATTTCACCTATTTTCAGTGAGAGTTTAGGGTTTCTCTAACATAGCTTCAGAAATCCGATTCAGTGCCTGCTAGAATATTGTCACATAATACTCATGGTTTGGATTGATGAGCATGTTCTGAATGGTTGGTTGACTCATAAGAACCACCCATATAGTCATCTTGAGATATTTCAGAAGTTTTCTCGGGTTTTCTTTTTCACCGTTTCTAGTGGGTGGGATGGTGTGGGGTGATCCATCAATACTGGTGCTCTTGTAGTAGGGAATTTGTTTTTGGGGATATAAAGGAGCATTTGATGTAGATATCCCATTGGATGCATTCATAGATGGGCACGAGAGGTCTAGAATTTAAATTAAAAATATGCAACCTCTAGCATGGCAACCTGAAGGCTGCGAGAGACACTGGTTAAAGATTGTTTTGTGGTGGCCTTAATATAGTCGTGATTTCTTTCTATTATCTTAATGCAAATATATAGTTCGGTCTCATTAAAATGAGGATTGTGGTTGTATTTCTCTTTGGTTGTTTCTCTCTTAATGCTCCAGAAGTTGCCAAAAGTTGTGATAGTTGTTTAGCTTGCTTGTTACAACTTAAAAGTGGTTTTTAGCAATGGGAGTCATGTTTTTTAAGGTTCATACTAATATGAAGATCTTGTAATTCTATATTCAGCATAAGAGAAGATGGCCTCTGCTTTGGGCAATATGACAACAATTGCCACATCTACCTCATTGGGTAACAATGGAAAGGGGAAGAAGTTGGGTGCAATGTTTGATAATTATGGCAGACAATTGTCTTCTCTTTCAGTTTTTTCACCCATTTCCTTTAATCGCTCAAGCAGAAGAGGGACTCTGAGATTACGCGACCGAGAGAAGGTAGTTAATACAAGAGCTATGGAAAAGGAGTTGTACTTCAACAAGGATGGCTCAGTGACAAAAAAATTGCAGGTCAGAGAAAAAATTATGTTTAAAGGAAGGTCCCCTGCACGTGAAACTTCACTGCGGTGGATCTTTCCTTGTCCACTTATATGAAATTTCAATGTGTTATTTTAATTTTTCATGGAGGGTTGTAATTTTAGATGTGTGCTCTGGTTTTCTTTTTAACGTTGTATTAGTTCCCCCTCTTAAATGTCTTAGATTTGGTAGGCATAATTTGAAAACTCAAAGGTGAAAGGAAACATATTTGTTACCCAGTTGTCTAAAAGGAAAGGGTTATGGCTGAGTCAAATTTTATTGTTATTGACAGTGTAATGAAATGTATCTCAATGCTATGGTTTTGGCCTTTTTATTGGTTGAATTAGAGGACCCAGTTCAAAATATTGGGGCCAAGTAGGTCGGTTTTCCTTTTTGCTGATGGTTTGGTGTATCTAATTGAATTAGTTGCCTAAGGTATTTTTGGTTGCAAACTCCTTTTCATTTTTCATACAGTATTGGCCTTGTGGAATACATTTGATTGTGTGGTCTTGTTAGATCCACAACATTTGTAGTTGTCTAGTCTTATGGCCGAGGTGCACTTTTATTATGGAAATAGTTGATGCAATATTGTCATTTAGTCCTTACTACAGGGTAGCATGTTGAGAAGTTTCTTGTGAAACATTTGGTATTCAAAATGACACTTGATCCTATACAGCATCATGCACTTGACTTCAAAATTCATATTCAAAGTGTGCCACACAATTCTTGCAAAATTTCAAATATTTATGTTGTTTTAAACCATTATCTTTTTCATGTATTGGATGCTGAAAATGTGAAAAAGACTTTGGTATGAAACCAACTGGTGAATAATTTCCAGCAAAACAACCACTTCTAAGAGATGATTTAGAAGTAGAACATATGTACTTATGAAGCATAGAAAGATATCCCTGATGCATTGTCAATGTTTGGCTAGGGTTATTTTTGGAGAGAATAACTCCTTATTCCTAGAATAGTGATCTTCAATACAAGTAAATGCCAGAGAAGAGAGATCATCGTGTGATGCAACAAAACTGAAATTGGACCCCTAAGGAGAGCTGGTGTGTCTACAATCGCTCTGTCAGCAATTTCCCCTGGTTTACCCCGTTCTTTTCCTCCAGCCTGGGTCTTCATTGACTTCTTCTTTCTTCGGGTTTATTTATCAAATTCGTAGAATTTGATAAATAAATACCATCCACAATGGTTGGACTTTAATTTATATTCTCGACTTTATATTATCTCCAAGCCTTATAACCAATGTTTAACTTTCACTTTGTATTTATACTCCACGTTTCTTTTTAAATAAATAACTTGTAATGAACTTTCGGCTCTATATTTCACCACCCAGCCTTACAAAAATCACGCTCCAGACTTATGCTAATTATCCGCTAATCGTTTAATTAAACAATTTCATTATACTCCGGCCCCACCTATATATATCAATAACCAATCAAACACTCGTATCGTAACTGGCTATCCTTCGCACACCTTAGTTAACCTCCGGGCAAGTTCAACGTGCGACCACCGTCCGATGGCCCTTCTCCAAATCAACGACTCTTGGAAATTTCGCTCGGCTTCCAACGTCGGACTTTAACGTGCGATGGCGCGGGTTAAATGGTGGTTTTCCGGGGGTCACTTCGCCACGTGTCGCTTTCCCTATGGAATCGCTCGCGAATAGGAAATACCGCCTACTCCGCAAAAGCGGTGCGATATGGGCAACCCGCTTTTGTGATTTTGCTCATGGTTTTGGTACAGGCTTGACCACGGGTGCAAGTCTGGTTCCGCTTTCCTTTTGTTTGTTAACTCATGTCCAATCCTCGGGTCAGGTTCCGAAAGCACAACAATCTTGTCTCTTTATTAAGCGGGATTTTTATATTTGAACAGTGTTCACGACCCCGGTTCTCTTAAGTCGAGCCCGCCGGACTTCAAACGGAAATAAACCATAATTCAAACCAAATTCGCGTTCCAAAATAGCCTGCTGACGTCGGCCAATTTTGTGACGCGAAAACCAAATGAAATCCGCCCTAATCTTTTTTGGGTCCGAAGTTGGCTGGCGTACGGAGGGAGAGTTGTGACGCGAATTTCTTATCAAATTCGCCCTAATCTTTTTCGGGTCATTTTCATTGTTCCCCGCCACCCTTTTGACTTTGTAAATAAAACAAATTGCGGCTGCGTCATTTTCATTGTTCCGTGCGCTAGCCAGTCTTCCATGCAACAAAATTCAAAAACCAACTGTTAACGCTTGCTGACCGTTACCTTGCTGAAGAGAATTGAAGCCGAGTATTTCAGGGTTCTTCTGTCATAACCAGCGCTTGTTTAAACACGTTTCATTTCCCGTAAACAAGTATTTATTCCAATTCCCCGCTAAACTCTCTAAAAAATCCTGGTTTTAGTTTTAATTCTGCACTAAGGTCTGAAAAGAAGTTCAGTTTGGTCTTTTTCGTTCCCAGAACTGCAATTATATTCCCAAAACTGGTAATTGTGCCCATTTTCCACAAAAACCCCGAAATTCCATTTCTGAATCCACAAGAACCAGAAATGGAAGTTCCTGTAGCTCTGAATGTCGTGCCCATCAATTCCCCTCACAAGGACTTGGATTATTTGCCTTTAGCCGATATGGATTTTCAAATTAAGGACTTGCGTCTCTGTGAGAATCCTCTTCGAATATTTTTCCGCTGCAGAGACAATTATTTGAATGGTTCTGACATCTTTGGACTTTGGGAATCAAATCTTCCTATGTACTTTCTCCCCTCAGTCCATATTTTTCCCGAGTTAATCCATTATTGCTCCGCAAAGTATGATCCCAACCAACGAGCAGTTTTATCCCCAAGTCAAAATGTCCTTTTCCCAATAACTGCTCAATCCATAAATGAAATGCTACAATTCCAACCTGGTCAAGCTCTCACTCCCCTGTCCATGGTTGAATTACTTGAGAAATATACTAAGTTATCCCATGAAGAGTTAAACCGCCTATGCCAAACCTTTATGTTACCAGAGCATCAGCCTAAATACCCTCCCCCTTATGGTTATCCTTTCTTTACTGATGAGGGTAGAGTTATTTTAGACATGATATCTTCTATAATGGGCTTCAATACTAGTGAGTGTGTTGATCACTTAACCCTAGTATTGTTATCCATTTTTACCCCTGGACAGCCTCCTGCTGTCAAGTACGATTTTGCATCTTATATTGCTGACAAAATCCATGATCAGTTCATGAGATTTGAGAATGAGAGATTATTTAAGTATTCTTCTGTCATATATCATCTCATGATTTACTTTCAGTCAGAAAATTTCCCTTTTTATGTTAAGAAACTTGATGCCAAAGGGAATCCTAGGTCAGTCATATTTTGGTCTGCCATTACTCACAATTCCTCTGATTCTCCTTATTCTTATAATGAGTTTGTCGACCTTTTTGTTCATCCTGCAACTACCTTGTTGACAGGAGTCTCTCCTCCTAGAATTAACAATGAAATCAAGAAAATCCTTTAGCTCTCAAAGCATTACAAGATAGGTGACTGGTACGTATATCAAAACTACACAGAGATCAGGATATATGGATGTGAATTATGCCCATTCAAACTGCCCAAGTATGTCCCAATGAGACTCTTTGCATTAGAATATTTCAGGCAGATGAATAATTTAGATATAATTCATTTTTGCAATGCAAAGAAAAAGGCTCAACTCAAGATCAAGAGCCAATTAGGTCCCTTCATTTGTAACTCTAGGGAAGCTGGACAGGAAGCCGAAAGGATTTTAGAAGACCATCTCAGAATACAAAAGAGTTTCTATTGGGTGCCTTATGATCCAAACAACTTTATCTGTGATAGAAGAGTGAAAAATAAACAGTCACCATACATCCATCAAAGAATCCCAGAAATAGAACAATATGCTAATATGGATGAATGGACAGAAGGGACATTGGTTGAAAATGATAGTGAGCAGGTCAATGTTGAAATGTAATGAAAGATCTTGAAAAGATACTTGACCTAGAATCTTTTGGACAGGTGCAGGGATCTTCTTCAGCCAGGACTTTACAACAAAATTTGCAGGAGATTAGTACAGTAGCAGTAGAATCTAAAGGAAAAGAAAAGGAGCCCGATATACAAATAATTGAAAAATTCATAATGACAGAGCAACCAGAGACTTCTAAAGAACAAGGTCAAGGACAAATTCCTCCTACTCAGATCAGTGAGCCATAAATTTCTATTTTACAAACTCCTCTGAATATAGAAAAGGGCAAAAAGAGAGAGGCTGAAACAACTACTCCTATTGGTGGCTCTTCTGAACAACAAGATGTTAAAAGGCAGAAATTAACTCCCCTTCCAGAAGATGAATCATTTCAGGAAATCCCTGACATCCAGGGAAGAGAAGACAGTCAGCAAACAGATACAGGTAGTGGGACATCCACTAATTTTCAAAAACAGGGAATACAGAGGCAACAAAGTGCATAAATATCTTCTTTCAAACCTCCAGTAAAAACTGCCTGGGACATCAAAAGAACATTCACCAATATAAAGGCCAGGAACGATCCACTTAGACTTCAAGTATACAACCAATATTTGAAGATGGCTCCGAAAAATCAAGAAAGATTGATGTCAGCTTATGACATCCAACAGGGTAAGATGTTAATGAGCCATTTCAAGCCCAAGGTGCAGCAGCCTCAGACAACTGTAGATTACGTTAGGACTAATTTTGAAGTCTTAGCAAAGGATATCCATCCTTTAGATCAAATTGAGCTACACAAGCAAACATGTGAGATGATTTATTCTACTCTGGCGGATAAATCAATGATGACCCATAAGTTGCAGGATTATTTGGATAATACTAATACACAATTGCAGCTTGAAAAAGCCTCCTCCCAGGCTAAGGATAATAGAATCAAAACTTTAGAGGAAATAATCATTGGTTTGGGTCATAATCCTAAAGATGTGAAAGGTATTGAAGCTTTGATCAAGAGAAAAGATGATGATATTGCAGCTCTGAGAAAACATTTAAAGTTACCGGCCCCAAGACATCCACAGACTGCAGAAATCATTAAACAAAATTCTGAGGAAGAACTAATGGATTTGCTCTTAAAATTGAATGAGAAACTTACTGCAACTGAAAAAGAGCTTGAGAATGCATTAAAAGATAAGCAGGCAAATATTCTAGTATCTACAGCAGGAGTAGTGATAGGTACAACAACAACAGGTCAGCCAATAGAATTGTCACAGAGCAACACTGCAAATTTGAACACTGATGAATTAACAAAGTCAATGGAAGATATGAACATTCAGGCCATAGAGCTTCACAAAACAAAGGAACAATTGGCCACTCTAGAACTTAAATATGATCTTTCAAAAATGAGTGTTGCTGATAAAACAAGAGAAGTGAACAAATTAGAAAAAACAGTCAAAGCATTGGAAAAGGATCTCACATTGGAGAAACCTTTAAAAGAAATAAATGATATTCTTTGGGATAATATCATTCAATCAATAAAGGATGTTTGGCCCTCAATTCAGATAATGGATGAACATAATAACTTAGTTAAATTGGCTCTGGATGAGATTGAGAGATCAAGAGAAGAGTTGGGAAATATGCCAGAAGAGGCCAATAGACTTATACATTTTTTGAATACTCACACTAAGAATCAACTTGCAGAAATTAGTATTCAGGACAGGACCGGAACAATTCTGGAAATAAAGAAAGTTTTTACCAAAAGAAATCTGGTACAGAATTTAGAACAAAGGTGCTCAGATATGCAAGAAGAAATCATTGCCTTCAGAGAAAGATTGAATATTTTGTTAAATAGAGGATTGCCCAGTCCTATAGTTGCAGAAGATAAGCTAATGGACCTTGATAGTTATGTTGAAAAATTAGACAAATATGCTGATAATCAAGCTAGTTCTTCAACCAGTTCATCAACAGCAGCATTGCCTACAGGGAAAAACCTTCATGACAGATTGGAGAATTTATTTTATCTTGAGCATGAAGTAAATCATTTGTTCCCAAATCAGCCTGATTTCTTTAGATATACCAAGGTTGATGAAACACTAAGAAATTTGCAAAGGCCCAGAGTGCCAGAAGTTTAATGGTGGGAAGAAATGATGGAAATTTTGTAAAAAATTATCCTTACATACATTTTTGCCTATTTACCACAGTATATCATGATAAAAAGGATAAAAGGATGAACAAAGGTCAAAGAGTATCAGAGCAGTTAAAGAGTATCAGTGAAATGAAATAATCAACATAGAATCACTAAAGAGGACAGTAGCAAGCCAAGATATAGGGCCTGCCTCCAGCACATTCTTAAAAGAAGGAAACAGCACAACATCAGTTATCATTTTTCTTATCTACAAGACAATCTGTCTCTATATTGTTGTAATGACTTCATGGACTATTTTACTTCATATAATATATTAAAAACAACATTTTTTCTCTTGTGAAAAAAAAATGATTAATGTTTATCACTCTGCCTTCAAAACTAGCGATGTTGGTCTATGTTGTTGGTTTAGTGATATGGTCTGATGGTCTTCCTCACATGATTAGCGTTTTTCTCTGTTCATGGATTTTAGGTACTTTAATTTGTATTTGGAACAATGGACGTCGGTATTCTATCTGTTGCTTTACTATTCTACATACTGCTATTTCACTTTCTTATAGATGCCTCGCGCATATTTGGATGCTTTCTCGGATTGTCGATAATCTCCATGTGGACCGTTACTGGGTTTAATATCAAGTCCCTGTATGTGACATGGGGTATTTTTCTATCACTGTCTGGGGTGGGACTTCCACATTTCTGGATGGATATTTGGGTTCCAATCTTCAGATGTGAAAATGTAATGACTTCATGGACTCTTTTACTTCATATAATATATTCAAAACAACGTTTTTTCTCTTGTGAAAAAAAAATGATTAATGTTTATCACTCTGCCTTCAAAACTAGCGATGTCGGTCTATGTTGCTGGTTTATTGATATGGTCTGATGGTCTTTTTATATTTTGGACATATCACACTCCTCACATGATTAGCGTTTTTCTCTGTTCAAGGATTTTGTGTACTTTAATTTGTATTTGGAACAATGGACGTCGGTACTCTATCTGTTGTTTTACTATTCTACATACTGCTATTTCACTTTCTTATAGATGCCTTGGGCATATTAATTTGGATGCTTTCTCAGATTGTCGATAATCTTCATGTGGACCGTTACTGGGTTTTATATCATGTCCCTGTATGTGACATGGGGTATTTTTCTATCATTGTCTGGGGTGGGACTTCCACTTTTCTGGATGGATATTTGGGTTCAAATATTTAGATGTGAAAATGTAATGACTTCATGTACTGTTTTACTACATAAAATATATTCAAAACAACATTTTTCCTCTTTTAAAGTTTCATTTTTTTTTTTTTAAATTGAACTCTCCGTCGCAATTCCGACGTCCTGTAAGCGTCGGAATTGTGACAGTATACAGACGTCGGAAGTGCGACGTTACAAACGTCGGACCATATTTCGTCGTAATTGTGACAGTTTACAGACGTCAGAAGAGCGACGTCCAAAACGTCGGACCACATTTCGTCATAATTGCGACAGTTTAGAGACATCGGAAGAGCGACGTCCAAAACGTCGGACCACATTTCGTCATAATTGCGACAGTTTACAGACGTCGGAAGAGCGACATCCAAAACGTCGGACCACATTTCGTCGTAATTGTGACAATTTACAGACGTCGGAAGAGCGACGTTTAAAACGTCAGACCACATGTCGTCGGAAGTGCGACAGATTATAGAGGTCGGAAGTGTGACGGATTAGGAGACGTCGGAAGAGTGACGCTTGTTTGGAAGCGACGGAAAAGTGTCGATACTGCGACACTTTTTAGTTGTGTCGGAACTGCGACAGTACCGTAAACCACGGTTTGCCCGCCCTCTAACTGTCGCTCCTGCGACGACAATGTGTCGGAATAGCGACGATTTGGCCGTCGGAATTTCCGCCAAATGTTCTAGTGTTTTTTGCATCCTTGTGATTTCATATGAATGGCCCAATTTGATTTTAAAGTTTGAATTGGGTCTTCTTCTTAGCTGCCATGAAATTGATTGAATCAGAGTTTAGGATCTGCTTGATATACTCCAAGGCAAAGATCCTCATTGAAGGATGTTTGGGTAACTTGTAAGGTAACAAGTCTGACCCAAAGACTCTGATTTCAATATATTTCTCATTTAAATACCAGTCACCAACCTTACTCTGCTCTGATAACTGCAATATCTTCTTCATTTCCTCATTTATTATAGGATTCTCTATCTTGGTCAACATGGTGATCATTGGATGTAAAAATAACTCTGAAAACTCTGAATAACTTAAATCTATACATTCTTTTCTGAGCAATGATGTCCAAAAATGAAAGATAGAGGATTTTCCTCTATGTCAAGTTCTTGAAGAGTGATTGGAAAATTATTTGATTGGAAGTACAGGAACATATGAAAAAGGTAGGAAGTATATCTGAATACTCCCTCAATTTGTAAATTGGTCAATTTATAATGAATACTATCAGCAATGAAACCAGCATAATCAAATATTACTGAGGGTGGTTGACTTGGAGAAAAGGTGGATAAGAATCCCAAGATGGACTCATTAGTGTGTTCATCAGTGAAATATCCAAGGATGAAGGAAAGCATGGAAATCACATGTCTTGAACCTTCAGGAAATTTAGCAGTAGAATATGGAGGATTTAACTTGGGAATTTCTACATGCAGAGGCATAAAAGTCTGAAAAATCATGAACCTTTTGGGAAAATCTAGGCCAATATATAGCTTGGTGAGGGCCTCTATATACAAAGGGACTGCTTGGGGGTAAAGCTGAATCTGCAAAATTTGGTTAATTTATTCTGCAGTGATGGTAAAAATCACTTCTTTACTAGCATTTACAATGGCTCTTTGCTCTGGAACATAGTACTGCTGACACAATCTAATGATCTCCTGACATGGGTGAGTCAATGGGACAACATATTTTGGCAAATAGGATTCCCAAATATGAACTTCTTCATGATCATCTAAAGAATTCTCATAGCACCAGTTATGGATATCTAACAGGTTGAATTCAACTATGGGATCTGCTATCTTGTAATTAGTATCAACTAGGGGAATGTGTTCAATATAAACAACAGGTGGTTTCAATGGATTGACAACAACAGCAGTACTTGAAGTCATGGCAAGGGTAGGTTTAGGTGCTTTAGAACCTTCAGGCTTGCTTACACTCTACTTTTTAGGCATTTTGATCTACTTCTACAAGTTTAGACAGTTTGCAAAAGTAATTTTACTATAGTAGAGGATTTATTGGGAAATTTTGGCAACGTATAGGCTTTTCTTTGGGTTCTTTGTTCAATTAAGCCTTTCAAAGAGGTTTAGAGGCCTTAGAGTTGGTTTAAAACAGAAAACATGGGTTTCCTGAGTTTCTTAATGGAAATTTGGGATAAAAAATCTTTTGAAAAGGATTGCAGAGGCTTAGGATACCTGCAAAGGTTTTCTGGTTTATTTCAGGGTTTGAAATAGTTCTTTAAACTGTGAAAAACTCATAAATTTTCTTAAAATAGCAAGCAGCAGAGAAACATGGTTTCTAGGAAAAATTTGCCAGAGTTTGGCCTATTTTTGGGACTTTTTGGTAGTTTATTAACCAATTTCTAAAACTCTGAGAGTGTTTGTTCTTTAAAAGGCCTTTAAATTGATTGCAGGTTCAATTTTTTTAGAAAAATACATTTTGTAATGCAGGTTTTTTATCTCCGTAATGGTTTCTGAGGTTCTGGCTGAGTTGATGGCTTCAGTGAATTGTTTGGAGCAATGCGCAACTCCTCAGTAGTATTCAAAGGTTGCAGGGAAAATGTTGTAGGTTTCGGGCACAAAAAAGTCAGAAAGGAGGATTTAAAAGGGTTTTTTACAGTCAGGAAAGACAGTGCAGTGGGTTAAACACGCAAGAATGATATGAAATGAATGTATTTCCAAAGGTTTATTGTGTATTTTGGTTGTATTAATCCGGCATTGAATGCAGCTCGCATCAGGGGGGAGGAGCAGTTTTTGGGTTCAATGGGATTAAAACCATAGTGGTTATCGCGCAGAGTTGCGTGGTAAGTGGTTTCGGCTTGAACCCGCGCAATCCAGTGATTGAAGGGCACGTGGAGGAGAGAGAGAATTGGGAAACCACTCATTTCGCGCAACTTTGGCATGGGATGAACGTGCATCTTTTCCACGCGATTTTGGATGTCAACCGTCGGATCTGAGAGTTGAACGTGAACGGTTGAGATCTGATGGGAAGGTGCATGTGAAATGGGAGGTGGGACCAGGCTGATTGCATAGGTGGCAATGGTTTTTGAACTTTATAAATAAGTATTTAATTCAAAACATTGGTTTATATGAATATAGGCGGGGGGTAATGTTTTATTTTAAAACATTTGTAAAATGTTTCAAATTTTATATGCGGGCGCGATAGTATTTATATAGTTTTAAAACTATGGGGGGGGGGTATTTAAATAACGGTATGTTTAGACCAAGGGGTTTGTAGGACAGGGTTTATTTACACACATGGGGATATATTACTTTGGTATAAACGTAAAATAATGGGTTTTGGGGGATTGATTCAAATATAAGGGTATTAATATATACGGAAGGGTAAATTAGGGATTTACTACAATAAGTTAGGTGTTAATATGAATAAAGGGATAGTAAAAGGAAACAAAACACATATTATCTCTAAGTAAAAAATAAAGCATTGCTCCTCTTTTATATTACTTCACTAATACTTAGGATAAATGTATTTTGAGGGTTTTATGAATGATTTGAAGGGAAATTAATTATTTTAGGGTTTTCAATTTTACTAAGTAAGAATGTGTCTTTACTTAGGAAAAAGGGGTTTTAATGTATGAATGAAGGGTAAGTGTTGAGAAATGTGGATTTAATATAGAACTCAATATTTTTAACTTATCAGTCATCAAGCCTTGGGTTCGGTCCCAACAAAATTCAGAGAAATGCTTTGAGCCTTTTTTAATAATAGTTTAGAATACTTAATACCTATAGGGGAGGGTAAAATAGTGATTTTTCCCAATGATGTCTTTATTTACATGATTTCTCGACTGCTTTCTACCTACCCAACTTTATTTCTAACATTTTTTCTTCATTTTGTAGGTGCATTTAGGCTTGCAACCTTAAAAAAAAAAATTCTTTGAAAGCATAAAACTATCTAGATCTTCATCTACCTTATTTCATCCGAGGGCTCAGATTAAACTGTTGAGCTTCTCATTATTCTCTACCTATCTATTAATTTGTCAAGTTTAAACTGTTTGACAAATCTTTATTCTCCATCTAAATATGAAATTGAAAACATGAAAAGTTAAGATTAAACTATTTAACTGATCATGGATTATGGCATTTATTGACACCCTGCACATAATCATTATTCTTGCAGTAAAATTAAAAGTAGTGGCATTTGATCTTGCTCACTTTTAGGTCTTATTTATCTTTTTTCTTTTGGGGTCTATATTTTTCTAAGTCCTTTGATTTTTCTTTTAGGACTTTTTACCCTCTTTCTTCATTTTTTATTATTTATTATTTTCAAAATATGGGAAAACAACTTGCAGAAAGCAAGGTATGTACATATTTACAAGACTATCAAAGTCAATTCAAAAATTATGAATCCTATATTTATAGGACCCTAACAACATGAACCCCGATCTGCTTCACCTATCCCGTGGCTATGTGTCTCAAAAGTTCCTTTCCTTTTCTGAAGATTACATCATAACCACGATCTTCCAAAACTGCAATAGAAATGAGATTTTTCTTTAGGCCCGAAATGAACATGACATCCTTGAGCCTGAGGGTGGAGCCTTACTCCCTCTGAAAGGTGATTACACCAATATTGGTTGTGTTGTACCTTTTGTTTTCCCCCATATCGATGTGCATATGCAAATATTTCTCCTCCAAGTCACTGAATAATTATCTACACCCTGTCATGTGGAATAATGCACCTAATTCCAAGTACCACACACTCCCCATCATTGTGTTTCCCATGCATGAAACTAGGGTAAAGTCAATCTCGAACTATGAAGCCAAGGCTTCACCTGTTGCTCCTCCTAAGGTCTTCTTTCTTGTGTTCTTGTGTGGACACTTCGTGGCATATTTCTTGAATTCATGACAATGAAAGCATTTATTTTTTGATGAATATTTCTTCTTGCCCGCTTGACTGGATTATGATTTGGATTGGGATTTTTTTCCCTTTTCCCTTCTTTGCCTCTCCATCCAATGCAAATTTTTCTTCATCCTCGCCCATGTATGAAGTCCCATATTTGGTATTCCTCCTAATTTCCTCTTGTACCAAATCATACCATAAGTATTCCTAATTCGGTAGTTTCTCCCTCCCATTCACTGAATCTTGATAGTGATGCCAACTCTTGGGAAGGCCCAAAAGGGATAGGCTTACCAAGTCTGGGATAGGCCAAAGGTAATTGTGTTTGATAGAGATGAAAATTTCACCTCAATATTTGGAAAACATTGTTTGAAGTAACTAAGACGTTGTTGGCATTCAATATTGATTTCCATCATTAGATGGATGGGTAAACAAAAAGGACAAATCAAATCTTTAAATATATGCTTCACATATATGTGATGACTAAACCTACTAAATGAGAGGATCATTTTAATAGCTCTGGTTAAAAATCCATGTAAAAAAATATAAGACCAAGGTCATGGGACACGTATTCCAAGTTGAATGGTGGGAAAAAAATCCTAGTGGGTGTCACTTTGGTTTATTATGGCTAAAGGAAATTGGCAAAGACAACGGAAAAGGATTTGGAAATGAAAAGAGGCATTATTGGAATTTTATTTATGAAAATAAAGGGAAATAGGAGAAAAGGGAGGTGAAAAGTCACGAGTTTCATGTGAGGAGTAAAATCAAGGAAAATAAAGGAAAATGAAGAAAATAGAGGCATCATTGATAAAAAGGCTTCTAAGGATTAGTTGGTAGCCTTTTGTTAGCTCTATGGTGGAGCTCTCTTCTATTCTCTCTCTCATACTCTTGGAAACTTAGAGTTTCTTGGAGCACTTTTAGAGGAGTGTGGAATACTTGGAATTTTGAGCAAGAAGGAAAAGGAAAGGTAGGAAAGTGTAAGAGGACATCGGGATCATCGGCTATAGTCAGATTTATTTATAGGTATCGAGTTGCATGTATGGTTTCATTTATAGTTTTGGCATGCATGGTACATGCATGTGGTTTCTTGGTTATGATTTGTCATTGGCATGGAGGATTGCCTGGATCGACAGTGGTTTTTCCTAGCCTTGCCATTTCCTGGATAGAAATGGTGTTGTGGGTTCATTTCCTTTTGTTTTCTGGTTGTTTCTCATGTTCCTTTAGTTTTGGGTTGAGTTAATAGTTCCTGGAGCCTTGGTTGGACAAACGCTTTGGAGCCCTGCAACGACTTGGGTTGACTTACTAGTCCTACAGCCTTGGTTGGGCAAATGCTCTAGAGCCCTTAGTGGGTTGATTTACTAGTCCTGGATCCTTGGTTGGACAAACACCTTGGATCTCGGCAGCAGATATGGGTTATGTTACTAATCCTGGAGCCTTCGTTGGAACAAACACAATGGAGCCCTAAAAAACTTGGGTAGAGACCAATATGGTGATGGTTATTGATGTCCAATCGTGAGGTGGAATCACTTGTTGAGGGTTGACGTGGTTTTGGCTCTGGAATCCCTGGTTTGGTTATGATGGATTTGTTTCATGAGATCCCACATGCATGCTTGGAATATGGCAAGGGGGTGATTGGCTGAAGAGATATTTGGTTCAAACAATCTATGGTTGGGTGGAACATGGAAGTCCCAAACCTGGTTGCATTTTGCATATGTTAATAGGAGCTATTTTACTCTTGTATTGATGGGTAAATATGCTTGTTATTATGTGGCTTATATGGATGTTCTATGCTTGTAATTTCTTTTGTTTATATGATGGTTATGAATATATTCCATGGCAGTGATGATGTATGGATCTCATCATGTTGTGATTTGTAAATAAATGAATAATGAATCTATGACCTAATAGATGATAATGCAACTAATGTGATGAGGCATCAATTCTTCTTAGTGATTCTCATATAAGTATGAGACCCATATGCTTAGATCTATTGTTTAAACCTGTAGACAACATATTTGTGACATATTTGACAGAATGCATGTCATGGCTAGTAGGGGTCCAGTCAATTCCTTGTTAAAGTGATTGTGTTTACAACATTATTTCGATGTTATCTTTCACTTATGGAAGTGTCATGGAGTTATGGGCAGTGACCTGAGCCTTGGGCCTGAAAATGTGGCACATAAACCGGGGTCACAAGCACAAAAGTACTTGGAAAATTCCACAGTCGTATGCATGCCCATGTTGTGGAAGCGATGGGAGTTTTCTAGATGCACTCTTTCCCATTTCAAGGGAGCGACTGGAGGATTAATTTACTAGAAGTTTAGTTTGATTCAAGGGATAGCCTCCTTGAAGGTTTGGGTGGCTCCCAGGTTTCCTGTAGCAGGTGCAGAAGATCGGTGTTGTTGTGTTCCTTCGATTCCACTTCCTTAACTGACACATAGGGAGTTGAACCATATCATAGTAAATATTCATCACATATTTACCCTGGTTGGCCGGTTGCTTGGGTAGATGTGGGAGGAGGGTGTTACATAGTGGTATCAAAGTGGGTTCTTTTCTCTTTGGGTGATATCTGGTTTCTGTTCTCTTTGGGTAATATCGGATACCACAAAGTGGTATCAGGGCATGGTTTAACACTTGGACTGGATGGGCGTAATGTGTTTGTCATGCATACATGTTAGTTGCATATGTGTTCTTTATGTTTGTGGAATATATGCTTGTTTTGTATACGTGGTGGTGGTCATTGTTATCGTTGAGTCCCCATGTGGAAGTTGACGATGTTGTTTTTGGGATGCATTTGTCATGAATGCATGCCAGATGTATATGCATTTGTTATGCATGTCAGTGTCTATATGTTGTTATGCATGCATTGTCATGGTTAAGAATATTGTCCATGAGGTCCTTGCATGCAGTCATGATGATGTTTTTGGTGTGTTATTATGTTGATGTGTTAGTTGAGATAGAGCAGGAGATGTAGATCATCAAAGTGGAGTTGTGGCACTAGAATTTGGGGTAAGAGTGGATCGTCATACTAGTATTGTATGTTTTTCATGCAAGTGTGTTAGTTAATGGATTTTTATAATAATTAGGGTTAATTATATGCTTTTCATTCTATTATTATTGTGGTTACATGTATGATAAATGCTATTTAATCAATGTTATCATATGTACATGTGTTGGTTAGTCATGAACGATAGTAACTTATTTTTATATGAATTACAGTCATATGCATGAGGGTTATGATCATTGTACTTAGGATATTGATGTTATATGTATCATGCTAATTTGGATTGACCTATGCAGATGGTTAGGGTTATTACATTCATGTATGGGTTGAGATATTTGTGATATTGTGTTGTACTAATTTAGACTGATTGTGCACATGTGATTGTTATGAATGAATGGAAATTATTTGTGATTTTATGATGTGAACATGTTAGTTGGTTACTGTTATGTATATCATGATCTTATTTATGTTTTATTTGATATGTTGAGAAGTTATATTGTGCTAATCTAGATTGAATGTGCAGACAAGATAGTCTCCCCTAAGATACATTAAGGTATGAGTTCGATTATGTCATTTATTTGGTGTTTGAATTTTTGACTATGTTGTTTATTTGGTGTTTGAGTGTTTGGTGTATATTATGTATTCTATCTATTGTTTTAATGTTTGATTAATTGCATGATATGAGTATGTGTCTATGAGATTTCATGAAGAAATGATATTGTTTTAAGATGGTTGTACTAACACATATGCGTTAAGACAACTTATATGCACTTGAGTGTAAGTAGGTGATAGTTGTAGCAGTATGTAATATGACTTATGACTATGATTTGATTGTTTATTATGGCATGGTTATTAGTCTTTGTAGAGGATAATTTTAGTTAATAGATATGATGTCTTGATATTTGGAACTATGATTGACATGTGTGAATAGTTGCAGGGAACATGTTTGTTATTAGCATGACAAGGTAATAGTTGATGTGTTTCTATAACTAATATATGGGTGATGTAATAGTAAAAAGTAGGACTCGATTGAAGCAAGGGAAAAGAAAGGAATTGGGTAAGAATTCCTTTGGAAATGTTTGGGAACCACAATTCCATATGACTGAGCGCTTGCATGAATACAGGAAGTCTTCTTAACCCTAATATTTTCTGGCATTATGTGGATATGTGTTATATTTATGAACATGTATTTGATAGGTATAACATTTGGTTTATATTTATGGTTGTATTTGTCAAGGGATTGGAGTCCCTTAAGAGATGATATATGTATGTGTTCAGATACAAGGCAGTGTGTCTAGCACAACAAGGTAAGATAACTAGTTTATTGTATGTTTATATTATACACTGACATTCGTGTGTTTATGGTGGTATGATACAGGGGATTGCATGGCAAAAGAGAATTCCATGGAATCTTTGAAAAGGCTCGGGTTGATATCTCCTTTGGAAGCATTGGGAACCCATGGGGGATTGAGTCATGGTGTTTGTTGCTAGTATTGTGCATTCGGAATTTTATGATTTTTTTGCGCTTGATTTGGAATTTTGTTTATGTCCAGAGCAAGGCCTTGCCACTTTGTTTATGGTTTCGTATTGCTATTGGTTTTTCATGGTTTTCTTCGTGTTTATTATTTCTCTTGTATTTTATGTTGTGAGATCCTTAGGGATTGGTTTGGGAAAGATGAAAGTTGATGGAACTCGGGATGCGGCTATGTGGTACCCAATAGGTAATGTAAGACTCAGATGAAGCTCGGTGCATGAGTAAAGGGCATCATAAGGTAAGAATATGACAGTCAGTTGGAGTGGAAGTGCAAACATGAGAAAGGTAAATGGAAAAGTAAAGTAAATGGATTTGAGGCGTCAGATGCCTTGGCTATGTTGGGAACTATTGTTCTCAATGTTGTGCATGTTGTTCATGTTGTGCATGGATAAAGGGTGTTCTCTTAACCTTGACCTTAGGCTATATGGTAATATGTTTTGATCGTGATTATGTTGATGTTTATATATGTATACATGTATGTGTGTATGTATGTTGTGTCTAATAGGGTCATCATGGATCATGATTGTTTAATGTTATTGTTAATATGTATATATGTGTGCATGTACGGCATTGCCTAACATGATCATGATTATTTTATGTTAATGATTATATAAATTTATGTATCTATGTATCTATGTCACTGTATGACAGGGTTGTTAGGGACCATTCTTGTGGAGGAATGATTTCTTATGCAGGATAATGACATGAAGAGATTCCTAGTATTGAGTGGGAAGAGTAGCCCTATAAAATTTATGAGGTCAGTATCATGTGGATATGATTTTATATTATGTGTTTATACTATGCCTATGTTTATGCTATGGCAGGTAATTTTGAGGGATACATCAGCGAAATACAAGTAGTGTAATTTGTGGCATGTTGGGACAAGCATGAATAGTGGAAAAACACTGGAAGTAAGGTTGCTTGTTAGAGTCAGTGTGTGGTTTATGGATGTGTAGTACTATTGTTGTATATATGTTGTACATGTTGCACCTGTGATGTTGTGTGCATACGATGTTGTGTATTTATGTTGTTGTGTGTATATTGCATATGCAGTGTTGGGTATAGATGGTGCTATGAACATGTTGGATATGACGTGTTGTGTAAATATCGTATTGGGTGCATGTTGGATATGCGTTGTTGTGTCCATATGGTGTTGTGTGCATGTTGGATATGTGGTGTTGTGTACATATAGTACTATGTACATGTTTTATATGTAGTGCGTTGTACAAATGGTGTTGTGTGCATGTTGTACAAGTGGTGTTATGTACATATGGTGTTGTGTGCATGATTTTACATGTGGTGTTGTGTGCATGTGGTGTTGTGTACATGTTGTACATGTGGTGTTGTGTGCAGGTGGTGTTGTGTACATGTCGTTCATGTGGCATTGTTTACGTGTGGTGTTGTGTACATGTTGTGCATGTGGTAATGTGTACATGTTGTACATATGGTACTGGTGTACATGTGGTATTGTATGCATGTCCTACATGTTGTGTTGCGAGCATGAGGTACTATGTATGTGCATTTTGTAGTCGTAGTATCGTGACATGTGTATTATTTGTGTTGTACTCTATGTATTTATTGTGTTGTGTTTTACACTGGATGTAGGTGTATGTGTTGTGTTGTACATCGAGTGTAGGTGTAGGTGTTGTATGTCAAGTTTAGGTGCATGTATTGTACATTGTTGTATGTTGTGTGTGGTTGTATGTGTGTGATGCTCACTATATCTATGTGTATGTGGTTAAAGAGAATTCATTGGGTGTTTTTCAGGTGTGGAAAATGATCTAGTATATGTATGAAAAGGAAAAAGGTAGAAGCTAAGGATTGATTAAAGGATAAGTATCAGTATTTTGTTTCAGTTTTATTATGCATGTGATCTATGATTCTGAATTATGATGGTTACATGTGATTTATGATAATGGTTTATGATGATTGCATGAAATTCATGATTTTGGTCTATGATGGTTGTGTTTTGAGCTAACCATATGTTATATGTTTATACATGATGATTTGATCAAACAACTAGTTTGACTTGTTGTGACAGGAAGTAAACAGGATTGCAAGTGTACCTTATTGACAAGCTGCCAATGAGGTATGATTTGAAGTTATTTCAATTTATTCTTGAAACTAATGGAAGTTATGTGCTTGGTACAGGAGAGCATGAAAATTCCCATTTGGGATGGTTGAAATCGACTGAAAGAATTAGCAGCGCCAATGAAAGAATTGGAACAAGCAGCAGTATGTTGGTAAAGCATTTCAGGAGAAGGGCCATTATGGAACACTGGTACCCAATAATGTCCATTGATTTCCATAAGAATGCTATGTCCAGTATGATTGTTTTTAGGAAGGTATATGCCTTGGTTTTTGGACCTTCCAATGTGAGGAAGCCTTTCCAAGGAAAGGGTCGCCCGAGGGACTGTATAGTAGAGAAGGGGATGCCCGTGAAACTTGGAGGTGTGTGACTGCATGGAAGGGGGTGACCATATTTCTCGAGGGACTATGTAGTAGAGAAGGGAAGGTTGGGGATATATTTTTTTGGTCATTAGCATTTCCATATGGGATCAAATGCACATTGGGAGTGTTCCCTGGAAGACTAAATTGGTAATATTTTGTTGAGGGAATAAGTGGCACAAGATTGCAGCGTTGGACATTGGATGCAGCTTTGACTTTGGCATTGGATTATGGACTTCCTGGGAAGGAGGTGAATCATGGTATTACTTTGAGGGTGGAGGTGTGAGCCTCTGGATTCTTTTATTTTTGATACGAGCATCGTATCCTTTTATTTGTCGGTTGATAAAATGTGCATATGTGTATATGTGTATATTATCATAAATAATGCATCGAGACGTGTTTATAAATCTCCATAGACAGTATGATTATTTATTGGTTGAAGAAAATGTGCACAAGTGTATGTGGTTTTTATCATAAATATCATAATGAGATGTGTTATAAAGCTCCAGTAAATTAAATGATTGTCATGTTTTCAGCAAGTGGTCATTGTAAATACTGCAACGAGATGTGCTATAAAGCTCCATGGGCAGTATGTTTTGTTTTCAGTGATTTTCTAGTTATAGGTGTCATTGAACACCGAAGATGTTGTTCCCCTAAGGGGGAGGGTTTTGTAACAGCCCTGGTTAAAAACCCATGTAAAAAAATATAATATCAAGGTCATGGGACAAGTATTCCAAGCTGAATGGTGGGAAAAAAATCATAGTGGTTGGTTGATTATGGCTAAAGGAAATTGGCAAAGGCAATGGCACAGGCTTTGGAAAGGCAAAGAGGCATTATTGGCATTTCATTTATGAAAATAAAGGAAAATAGGAGAAAAGGGAGGTGAAAGGTCACAGGTTTCATGTGAGGAGGATAATGAGGGAAAATAATGGAAAATGAAGAAAATAGAGGCCTCATTGATAAAAAGGCTTATGAGGATCAATTGGTAACCTCTTTTTTTCAGTTCTACGATGGAACTCTCTTTTATTATCTCTCTCATACTCTTAGACACTTATATTTTCTTGTAGCACTCTTAGAGGAGCGTTGCATACTTGGGATTTTGGAGCAAGAAGGAAAAGGAAAGGCAGGAAAGCGCAAGAGGACATCAGGATCAACGGCTATAGCTAGATTGCTTTGCAGGTATCGATTTGTATGTATGGTTTCATTGCTAGTTTTGGCATGCACGTTACATGCATGTGGTTTCTTGGTTATGATTTGTCATTGGCATGGAGGATTTCCTAGATCGACAGTGGGTTTGCATATCCTTGCCATTTCCTAGATAGCCATGGTGTTGTGGGTTCATTTCCTTTTTTTTTCACATGTTCCTTTAGTTTTTGGTTGAGTTACTAGTTCCTGGAGCCTTGGTTGGACAAACACTATAGAGCCCTGTAACACCATGGGTTGAGTTACTAATCTTGGATCCTTGGTTGGAAAAACACTTTGGAGCCCTTGGTGGGTTGAGTTACTAGTCATGGAGCCTTGGGTGGACAAACCCTCTAGAACCCTGCAACAGTTGTGGGTTAAGTTACTAGTCTTGGAGCCTTGGTTGGAACAAACACTCTAGAGCCCTAGAAATCTTGGGTAGAGACTAATCTGGTGATGGTTAGTGATGTCTGACTGTGAGGTGGAATCACTGGTTGAGGGTCGAGGTGGTTTTACCTTTGGAAGCCCTGGTTTGGTTTTAAGGGATTTGTTTCAAAAGATCCCACATTCATGCTTGGAATATGACATGAGGGTGATTGGATGAAGAGATATTTGGCTCATCCAATCTATGGTCGAGTGGAACATGGAAGTCCCAGACCTAGTCGCATTTTGAATATGTTAATAAGAGTTACTTTCCTCTTGTATTGATAGGTAAATAATTGTTATTATGGTTGTTTTATGCTTGTCATTTTGGTTGTTTATATGTTGGTTATGAATATGTTCCATAACAGTGATTATGTATGGCTCTCATCATGTTGTGATTTGTAAATGAATGAACAATGAATATATTATCTAATAGATGATAATGCAGCTAATGTGATGAGGCATCAATGCTTCTAAACTATTCTCAGATAAGTATGAGATCCCTATGCTCATATTTGTTGTTTAAACCTGTAGACTATATATTTGTGACATGTTTAATGGTATGCATGTCATGGCTAGTATGGTTCAATTCAATTCCTTGTTCAAGTGATTGTGTTTACATCATTATTCCATTGTTATCTTTCATTTCTAGAAGTGTCATGCAGTTTTGGGTAATGAACGAGCCTTAGGCCTGAAAAAGTGGCACAAATTCGAGGTCTCAAGCACAGAACTACCTAGAAAATTTTGATATTCAACAAGAAGATTCAGCACCCACACCTAGTGCATTAAGCACATGGTTGCATTTAGCACCTGGTTGCATTAAGCACCCAAAATAGGGTGGGGACCACAGTGCTATTTTTGGGTGTATGTCTATTTTTATTATACCTGAATTTAGATGGACATTAAACTGTAATCTATTCTCAATGTGGACTTGAAATAGTTAACTAAAGTGGAAAATTCAACTAGCTAGTGGATTTCGAGTTAAAGGTTGGTTGGTGGGACATGCAGAGTAATTCTAGTTGTAACAGAGTTCAAAGTGCGGTGGTGCATGATTTGGTGCAATTTGTAAACAGTTTAACTTAGTTAAGTGAGTTAAACTCAGTTGTGCTAGTTGTAACTGAAGATACACTAGTGAGAGATCACATGAATTAAATATTAATTAATTCACAATCAGTGATCTCACATGCAACTAAGGATTTATTATTATTAGCTACATGCATGTTAGATCCAGTGGAGACCCAATTGAGTTCTAGGTGAAAGGGAGGTTGACTATCATTTGTGACATTATCTACTTGCACACATGTAGGAAAACACCCATTGGAGTGCCCATGATACTTGTGTAGTAAAGGCAGGAAATAATTCCTATCTTTTAGGGATCTTTACCATCAGGGATTGCGCAAGCAAGGTAGGCTTTCTCGAGGCTAAGAATTGGCTATCTGTTGGTCAGTTTTGCATATGACAGTGTTAGACAATTAGCTGATGTACTAAGGGCTCTTGTGAGAATATTTTTGTATGTAATTGTTTCATGATCCATGCTTATTATACAATAGAAGATAGTGGGGTTTTTAGTTGTTAGCTTTCCCCGGGAAATTATCTCTGTTGTGTGCGATTGATATTTCTTCATGTTCATGTGATTAGTGATTGTGTTTTTAATTCTGAAAAATATTTGTAGAAGCGATTTAGTATTTAACTTTAGCACATTTTTAGATCGGGTGAATCCAAGATATACATGCTTGTTGTATAATTTCTACAGAAAATTCCCTAGTCGCATGCATGCCCACATTGTGCGAGTGACTAGAGGTTTCCAAATGTACTCTTGCCCATGTAAAGGGAGAGACTCAGGGAATGATGCACTAAAAGGTCAGTTTGATTCATGGGTTAGCCTCTTGAAAGGTTTGGATGGCTCCCAAGGGTCTTGTCGTAGGTGCAAAAGGTCTATGTTGTTGTGTTCTGTCGATTACACTTCCTTAATTGAAATATAGAGAGTTGAATCATATCATAGTAACTCTTCATCACATGTTTACCCTGGTTGACTGGTTACTTGGGTAGATGTGGGAGGAGGGTGTTACAATCATACTCCATTAATATAGTTTGCTACAAAAATGGCTACCACGAATCATTCAAAATGATCCCATTTGAGTCACTATATGGTTGAAAGTGTAATACTATGATCAGAGGCTCAGTATTTAGATAAAAAATGAAAGTTCTCATAAATGCTTCAGACCTGAACGACCGGATAGTGCTCATCACCAGGATTACAACACAATTTGTTTCGTCAAATTCTAAGTTCGTATGAGTAATTTATGATCTATTGTTCATTTTCTCAAACAGGTAAAAATTGTGCAGAACAGTAACAAACTCATGACTTGGCAGTTTAGTCAACACCTCAGGAATCTTCAGGGAGTATTCTCTAGTTTTCAGCCAGTGACACTGTGATAAGTTTCATCACCATATTCGCCAATGTTGCTTGTGGAAGTTGAATTTTTCTCCTAATCCTAAGTTTGGAGTTATCTATGGTGGATTACTATTATTATGGTGGAATTTTTAGGCCAATGGGGAAGGGCCACGTGGCACAGACGGAGGCTGCTACGTGCCCCCCCCCCCCCAAATGGCAAGGTTGGATGGCATGATTTTTATGAATTGTGAAGTTGGGCACATATATATATATATATATATATATATATATATATATATATATATATATTACTCCAAAGTTCGAAACCATAGTCGAATTGCAAATATCGAATGGGGCACATATACATTTTAACAAAGGTTGGAACCATAGTCGAGCACAACATATTTCATATCAACACATATCAATTATAACCAAGGTTCAATACTATGGTCTGAACCATATGTCACGTTCAACAAAATTATATGGTGGGGGTTAGGGTCGAAACCATGACCACCCGCACACAACACAATTGCCTTATCATTGCACCATACAACGAGTTCCTCAACCATTAAGGACTCTGCTTCCATTTGAACTTTACCGCTGCAGAGTATGGGGGTTTGGAAGGGGCTAGCCCCCTCCCACATGACCACGCACGAAGACCTAGAGCTAAAGCAGATTCTGGCGGATTTTTTTAAAAACAGATTTAAACATGATTAATTATCGTTAATACATGGTTAGGCCGCAATAATCCGAAATTAGCGCTAAGATGTGGTTAGCGCTAAACATGCCCACTAACTACACTTAACTCATACTTATCGCTTAATTAAGTGTGCGCTTAACTTGGCGGAAGGTTTAGCGGACCCGCCAAATGTGGAGAAGCTCCAAATTTAGTGGAGTTAGCTGGCGGACTTCCATAATTAGTGGAGAAAAACTAGGAAAAATGGTTTTGTCGTAACTAAGACCATTTTCAACCAATTTTGGTTCAAGAAGAGTCATTCTTGGTATATTTTGATGTTTTTGAGCCATTGGAGTAGGTTGGAGAGGCAACAGGAGACTATAAACAACACTTTTTCACAATTGAAGCTAATACAAAGGCCCACACTATACAGCTGGACCAAGGAGATGTAGCCCAGGAGGGGTGAACTCCTTCATCAAAAAATTGTGTATTTGTCTCTATTATTTGTACTTGTTGTGTTTTTATATGTTGTTGTTCAGCATTGAGTTTCCATGCTTTTAAGTTCATGAAATACACTTGATATCATCAAGTTTAATGAATTGTAAATTATAAACACATGTATAAACCCTTGTATGATAAGCAAACCAAATCACTTTCATGTTAATTCTGAAACTGATATTAGCACAACATTAACTAACAACCAATTTCAGATCACCTCAAGGTCCATCTCGAGTAGTTGAGATTGAAGAGGTACAAATTGCACAAGAAGTTTAAGTGATTGAAAAGGTACAAGCATCAGAGGTTGAGATTGAATCCTTAGCCATTATGTCATGAGTTGGAGAGACTTATGGACATTCAGAAGAATATTATGTCAAGAGAAACTTCAAAGACATAAAAATAATGGTTAAAATCATGTTTGATGCATTCACTACAGAAAGAGCAGGAGAAGGTTCTAAGTCTCCACATGGAGAAGGATCTTCATATGGTAAGAAGGATGAAGAGAAGAGTTTGAAAGGCAGTGGAGGAAGCCACCTCCATCTCCACCATCCTCATCCTCATCATCTTCATCAGCATATTCATCTTCCACTTCCACCACAAAATCCACCCACACTCATTCAAAAATCCCAAAAGTAAAAACTCCATTACTCAAATTAGACATCAAGTTTGAACTTCCCATGTACAATGGTGAGGTAAATGCAGATAAGTTAGACAATTGGATCCGTCAATTGGAAGTATAGTGTAGAATTCAGAATCCACAAGAGGACAACATAAAGATCCAGTTTGCTTCATTAAGGTTAGAAGGAGAAACACTAGTATGGTGGGAGGCAAAGACTCAAGAGGAAATGTGAATTCGTGGTAACATATCCATTTCTTGGGTTGAATTCATTTCTTCCATTAAAATATGGTTTTATCCATTAGCCTATATTCAAAAATAAATAATGAGTTGGCAAAACTTTAGGCAACTCAAAGGCCAAACTATTCAAGAGTACACTCGGGAGTTTAGAAGGAGGGATTTGTTGTTAGGAGTAAACTTGAATTCACAAGACACACTCTTGAAATACATTGGGGGTTTACATTCCTAATTAAAACATATTATCCTTATGTTTAACCCAAACAACTTAGATGAAATATGTGTGCAATCCATGCATCTTGAAGCAAGGGGAAAGAAAATTTAGGAACAAGGTATTAAGAAGAATCCATTCAAGGGTAAGGGAAAAGAGAAGAGAGGAAAATCGAAGGGAAAGAAGAATGCAAGCATCAATAAAGAAGGGGATAAAACTACATGCAAACATTGTTCTGAAGAGGGGCATGATGAAGCCCACTGTTGGAAACTACATCCTGAACTAAGGCCAAAGAAACCAAATAACAAAGAGAAAAAAAAGATGACTACCACCACACAACAAGATCTTGGATCTAATTCAGGAGATGAGACCAAGGTTGTAGCCATATTTAATAAATGAAAGGAAGCCATAGCAAGTACTAGTTCCTCAAATAGTCACAAAAACACTCCAAATGAAGACACAAGGATAGAATTGTTCCATGTTAGAGTGATTTCAAATCATACAAAGATTGATGCATTGTTTGATAGTGGGTCACAAGCAAACCTGATTTCAAAATACTTGGTTAAAAACCTTAACCTTGAAATTGTACCACATCATAAACCACACCCTTTGGGTTGGATAGTAAAGAATTCCAATTTACAGGTTACTAGGAGATGCATATTTAGATTTTCTATTACTGCAAAGTTTTTTGATGAAGTCGAGTTAGATGTGGTTCCACTTGACATTTCTAGGATTATCTTGGGAAGTCCATATTTGTATGACAAGAAAGCGGTGTTTTAAATCCATGTGAAAAAATATCATTTTCTTAAGGATGGGGTGGATTGTATTGTGAGAGATCATCGCAAGAAACTAAATATTTCTTTAGTTAATGCAACGCAAATGAAGAGGCTAGTTAATGCAAGTAAAAATTTTGTGCTTCTCATGAAAAAAAAAAAGGATGATGTTGACTATGAATCTTTTGAGGGATGTGATGAAAAATTAAAATCTGATTTGTTTGATGTGGTAAGTCATCATGGCGATATGTTTCAAGAACCAAGTGGATTACCTCCCAAGAGGGGAATTCAGCATGAGATTCAGTTGCAGCAGGATGTTCCACTTCCAAACATTGGTATGTATCGCATGTAAATTATGGAAAGTTTGGAAATCAAGAATAAAATCCAAGAATTTTTGAACAAAGGTATCATACGCCCATATACTTCTCCATGTGGTTCACCAATTGTTTCGGTACCAAAGAAGGACGAGACTTGGCGCGTGTGAATATATTTATGTGCATTGAATAAAATCACGGTAAAGAATTGCTACCCACTCCCATGAATTGATTATTTTCTAGATCAGTTAAAGTATGCAATATATTTCACTAAGTTATACTTGTGAAGTGGTTATCATCAAGTTATAATAGCTGAAGAGTACATTTGGAAAACTACTTTTAAAACTAGACAAGGATTATTTGAGTGGCTAGTTATGTCATTTGGTATAACAAATGCTCCAACTACTTTAATGAGAATCGTGAATGATGTACTTAGAACATTTCTAGATGAATTCATCATTGTTTACTTAGATGACTTCATCTTGGGGCAGCACAATATTGGAGGAAATTCATCGCTAATTTTTCTTCCATTGCAGCTTTGTTACATGCATTAACAATTCTTAAGAAAGTATTCCATTGGGGATATTTTCAGCAAAAATCATTTGATGCTTTAAATCAAAAGATAATTTTAGCACCAGTATTGGCTCTTCCAGATCTTAGACAACCATTTGAGATCCAAACAGATGCAAGTGATTATGTTATGGGAGCAGTTCTCATGCATCATTTTAAGCCTATTTCATTTCATTCTGAAATTTTTAATGGAGCTATGACTAATTATCCCACCTATGACAAAGAGTTATATGCATTGGTACAAAGTGTAAAGAAATGGAAGCACTATTTGATGGGGAAAGAGACCATTTTCCATACCGACCATCAGCCATTGCAGTACTTACAATCACAGTCGAAGCTGCATCAATCAAGACATTTCAGGTGGATGGGATTTCTACAACAATTTCATTTGGTTATCAAGTAAAAAAATGGAATCTACAATAAGGTAGTTGATATGCTCTCTAGGCCTATTGTAAATTCATCTATTATACTCAAGCAAAATTTAGTTATGCATGAAAGTTATATTGAACAGTATGCATATGATAGTGATTTTCAAGATGTGTATGAAAGCTTGAGTCAAGGAAACCAAAATGAAGAATTAGATTATCATGTGCATAAAATTTTGTTGTATGAATTGGTAAAATTATGTATACCACAGGGAGAAAGAAACAGTATCATAAGGGAGGCACACACAACTTGATTGTTGGACATTTTGGTGTAGGCAAGACAATAGCGAATCTCCAAAGGTATTGTTATTGGCCACACATGATTGATAGTGTATCTGGTTTTATTAGAAGATGTTATTTATATCCAATAAGTAATCCTAGTAATAGGAAAATTGGATTGTACACTCCACTTCTGGTTCCTTCACATCCTTGGGAGAGTATCTCAATGGATTTTGTAGGTGGTCTTCCTATGTCAAGGAAAGGTCATGATTACCTGTATGTTGTGGAGGATAGGTTCAGAAAAATGTGTCTTTTGATGCCATGTAAGAAAATAATTACAGTTGAACAAACCACTAATATTTTCTTTCAAAATGTATGGGTTCATTTTGGTCTTCCGAATTCTATTGTAAGTGATCGATATTCCCATTTTGTTGGGAATTTTTTGTCAAAATTATGGGACATGATGGACACAAAGTTGAAGAAGAGCACAGCATTTCATCCGCAAATAGATGGTTAGACCGAGGTGCTAAACAGGACAGTTATTCATCTTCTTAGAGTTTATTGCAGCAAGCATCCAAATTTGTGGGATGAACAGTTGCATTACATTAACCATGCATGAAACAGGGCAAAGCATTCTTCCACAAACACATCGTCATTGAGGCATGTCTTGGGTACTTGCCAAGATCGCCTTTGGACTTCATATTTGAGAAAGATGCCACTATAAATGGTCATAGTGACATAGATAAGGCAAGGAAGTTCATTGAGAAAATTCAGATGGTACATCACATAGTGCAAGAGAAACTTGAAAAGAGTCAAAGAAGCCACAAGGCAAGGCATGACAAACATTGTGTTGATCACAAATTCAAGGTTGGAGATGAATTTTGGTTGTATATTAGCAAATAAATATTGCAAGGGGAAGGTAAAAATCTCAAGCCAATCTGTTATGGTCCATTTAAAATTCTGGAAAATATTGGTACTAATGCATTTAAGCTAGATTTGCCTTCTTATATGCAAATATATTATGTCGTTAATGTTGAGAATTTGAGATTGTTTGAGCCTCATTTGATTGATGATCAAGGGGAGCATGTTTAGTTTCCATCAATAGATGATTTCTTTCCAGAATATCTTAATGAACTTCAGCAAGATCTCATAGTTGACAGAAGAATCAGAACTTCAAGAAGAGAGATTGTTGAATACCTTAGAGTGGGACTCAAGGGACAAAATCCTTCAAAGGACAAATGGATGGAGAGTGAAAGGGTGAGGGAGTTGTACCCTCACCTGTTGAACAATTGATAGTATCTTTTGGGGTCCAAAAGGCTTCTAGTTGGGAGGAATGATCAGAGGCTCAATATTTAGCTAAAAAATGAAAGTGCTCATAAATGCTTCAGACCTGGATGACTGGATAGATCTCATCACCAAGATTCCAATGCAACTCGTTTTGTCAAATTCTGAGTTCGTATGATTAATATATGGTTCGTTGTTTGTTTTCTCAAACATGTAAAAATTATGCAGAACAGTGACCAACTAATGACTTGGCAGTCCAGTCAACACCTCAGGAATCTTGAGGGAATATTCTCTAGTTTTCAGCCAGTGACACTATGACAAGTGTCATCACCAGATTTGCCAATGTTGTTTGGGGAAGTTGAATTTTTCTTCTAATCCTAAGTTTGGAGTTATCTATGGTGGATTATTATTATTATGGTGGAATTTTTAGGCCAATGGGGAAGGGCCACGTGGCGCAGCCGGAGGCTGCCATGTTCCCCCCCCCGGACAAGGTTGGATGGCATGATTTTTATGAAATATAAAGTTGGGTGCACATATATATATATATTACTCCAAAGTTAGAAACCATCATTGAATTGCAAATATCGAAAGGGGCACATATATATTTTAACAAAGGTTGGAACCATAGTCAAGTGCAACATATTTGATAGCAACACATATAAATTATAACAAAGGTTCAATATTATGGTCCAAACCATATGTCACGTTCAACAAAATTATATGGCGGGGGGCGGGGTCGAACCCATGACCACCCGCACGTAGCACCACTACCTTACCATTGCACCATACCATAAGTTCCTTAACCATTAAGGACTCCACTTCCATTTGAGCTTTACCGCCATAGAGTATGGGGGTTCAGAGGGGGCCAGCCCCCTCCCATGCGACCGTGCACGAATACCAGGAGCTAAAGCAAATTTTGGAGTAGTTTTTTAAAAACAAATTTAAACATGATTAATTACCGTTAATACGTAGTTAGGCCATGATAATCCGAAATTAGTGCTAATATGTGGTTAGCGCTAAACGTGCCCGCTAACCACACTTAACTCATACTTATCGCTTAATTAAGTGCGCACTTAACTTGGCAGAAGGTTTAAAGGACCCGCCAAATGTGGAGAAGCTCCACATTTAGTGGAGTTAACTGGCGGACTTCTTGAATTAGTGGAGAAAAACTAGGAAAAATTGGTTTTTCCATAACTGAGGAAATTTTCGACCAATTTTGGCTCAAGGAGAGTCATTCATAGTATATTTTGATGTTTTGGAGCCATTGGAGCAAGTTGCTGAGGAAAAAGGAGGCTATAAACAACACTTTTGCACAATCTAAGCTAATAAAAAGGCCCACACTATAAAGCTAGACCAAGGAGATGTAGCCCAGGAGGGGTGAACTCCTTCATCAAAAACTTGTGTACTTGTCTCTATTATTTTCACTTGCTATGTTTTTTTATGCTATTATTCAACATTAAGTTTCCATCCTTTTAAGTTCATGAAATACACTTAATCTCATCAATTTTAATGAATTTTCAATCATAAA
Source organism: Pinus albicaulis (assembly GCA_034641835.2). Lineage (NCBI taxonomy): Eukaryota > Viridiplantae > Streptophyta > Pinopsida > Pinales > Pinaceae > Pinus > Pinus albicaulis. Next base: position 637,580,423 of record CM076577.1, read on the forward strand.
CACATGTATAAACCCTTATATGATAAGAAAACCAAAGCACTTTCATGTTAATTCTGAAACTGATATTAGCACAGCATTAACTAACAATCAATTTCAGATCATACTCCAATTATTTGGTACCATCTAGTGGATCATATTAAAATTGTACCTAACATGCCAAAGGAAATTGAACAATAAGTCTTACAAATAAATAAAAGGTTTAAGGTAGCCCAAGATTTCCAAAAGATATGTGCTGAAAAAAAAGAATCCATGGGGAATTTAAGGAGAGGGGATATGTGTATCTCCAAGTTAAGCCCAAGATAATTTCCTTGAGAATGGGAGCTTGTGCCAAATTTGCACCCCATTACTGTGGACCATTTGATATTATAAAAAGAGATGGACCCATGGCACACATGATTCCTTTACCTCCTAATGTTAAAGAAAATGATTTATTCAATGTGACATTGCTTAAGAAATATGTATCTTATTCTAATAATATCATATATTGGGTTCTAATCCAAGTGGAACAAAAGGAGAATTCTATCCAGAGCATTAATGTATACTCTACACGAAGGATACATTGGTTCATAAACAAGATATTGTGCATATCAAGCTGCAGTGGACACACTGTGGAGTGGATGAAGCCACATGGGAACTAGAAGATGGCATGAAAATGGCATACCCATTTTTGTTCATTATATATATTCAATTCTACAAATGGAATAATATTGAGGAAATTTTTCCTTTAAGGGGGAAGGGAATGTAATGCCCCATTTTCTTCCAGTTTGTAATCGTAATTAGTACTTAGTATTGTGGTAAATCATGGCATAGATACTTGGTTATTTTTGAATTCTGATGGACCAATTTTAAATTATGCACATGTATTTAATTAATTAATGACAAATCACCAACCAATTGACCGAAGGGTGGAGCACGGTGCTACCTATGATACCACGAGTAGGAATAAATATAAAGGGTTGGGAAATCACCTCACCTATTAATAAATCAACCATAGCCAAAAACACATCTTGTCAAGATGCAAAAAAAATGATATGAAATTATTTCCCTCTTGCTCGCTTCCCCAAAATAAATTATCAAAGGAGGTTGGTGATCTGAATTCTATCAACTACCATAATTAACCAAAATATTTTTCTTTTATGATGTTAGAATAATTTCATGTGAAATAGTATGAAAAACCACATGTGCATACTTTAAAGAAGATGAAATATAAATACAACCATCAAATCAAAGAACAAACACAACTTGGTAACAGAGTTCACCTAGTGTGGGCTACGTCTCTGGGCCCAGTCTCAAGAGTGGGGAGGTTGCTTCATTAGTTGTTGCAAGATGATAATGAGTACATGATGTTTTCTCTAGCACTACAAATATGAACTCTCTCAACTAGAGTGGCATGTCTCTCCACAATAGGTTCTTCTACAAAGCACTCTCACTCATATAATCTCTCCTTCAGCATGAAAAAATAAAAATCTCTCAAATAAAGTGGCATACAAAGATCATCTCACAATGTGGCATACATGGATCTCAACATCAAATCATCATCTCAGAAAAAATTAAAATAATACATGGAATCAGTGCATATTATACCTCCACTTCCAAGGATGGCTTAAAACTGCACCACTCTGCTAAAGAAATGGACTCTACAGTTGAATTCTTGATGAAAAACCATGAAATATGACTGTAAACTCGGCCCCCTTCTGACTCGGTCAAATCTGGACCCTCTGTTTGACTTGAATTCAGCGACCTAGATGAAATATCTGATCACACAATCATGTTCCTTCTAAAAAACTAAGAAAAACGACTATAAAATCGGCCTAGTTTTGAAACTGACATTTTCGGGCCCCCAAGGAATCTTTCAGATTCCATACAGTTCTTTGCATCAAGGTTCCAACTTCATGGTTCCACCCTCAACATTCTACTCTTGAAAAATATGCTACTCAGATTAGAAATTTGATAACGCCATTAGACTATTGAAAACTTCTGGTTAATTTGAATATAAACTTGGCATGATTATGATATTGTTAAAATTTGGCTCCAAGGGAATATTTTAGGTTCCTTGCATATTTCCCTACGTCGGGGTTTTTCTCCTCGGTTTCTGTGTTGAATCAAGGTTTCTCCCCTCAACATGAGTGTTGGGTTCCACATTGTGTCATTGTTCCACTGCTTGACCTCAATTGCTGAGGCGAATGAGCAAATGACTAGTTTTTTTTATATGTGTTAGGTGGCGTGACTTCCAAAGACAGACCAGTTGGCGGTTTGGTTGGCAGCACTCCATTTAGAAATTGGTTGGGGAGCATACTAGGTTTAAAACCTGCCACTCCATTTTTTGTCATTTTTTTATGTTTAACAGTGGTGATATTTTGTTGGACCGCTAGTCGGTGGACCGGCCTCCCTGTCGGTGCACGTTCAAACTCTGTCAATCCATTAATAACATGGTTGTTGGGCTATATATATATATTGAACAATACGGTGGGAATTAGGCGGGCCTGCTAAAAAAACCATCGCTGAAATTTGGGGTCACCATAAATTTTAAATATGTGACAATTTCGTCATTTCTAGCTACCGAAAACCATCGCTGCAAAGTGCCAAATTGTTTCCTCATTAGTGGCCACCAAATTTAGTGGCTCTGCTAAATTCAGTTGTCTTCCAAAATTATTTTTCGCTCTACTAACTTTAGCCAATAGGCTAAACTGACCAAAACTTTGACTAACCATAACTTTCACATACAAACTCGAACTGAGGTGTCATTTGCATTGTTGGAAATATTGTGACAATATCTTAGATCAAATATTGGTTTCATTCAATCTAGGGAATTTTATTTTTTAGCCTTTCTGAAGTCGTCTTTTATTTATGAGCATTTCTAGAGCCGCCTGAATCATTCCTCCCCACTAAGGAGCTTTTAGTCCTCTAAAATCAAGAACACAATTTGTAATATGTTGTACTCCCTTTTTTGCACAACAAGTTCCTTAATAGGCCACATTTCCTTCTCGTTTACCTTTTTCTTTCAGATCCATAAGTGATGAACTGACACTTATACTCTTCGCAAGCCTATAGTACATCTTTGCAAAATACATGTTATTTTACAAGACAAAACATGACCTAAGCAAAATCCCCCCATACTTGCCAAGATTTTATAACACACTCTTTGGTCAAGCTTAAATTATAATAATAACAAAAACCAATACCCCAATTATCAACAAAAGGCCAAAAGATCATCATGTTGCTTTCATAAGTGATGGAAAACACATCATCACTTTTACAAATATTTCACAACATATGATTTACAAAATTGCAGCCATGCTCAACTACTTAAAAATTCTACCCATATCTTACCCAACCAAGTTGATGGGCTCCCTTCCTGTAGCTAGCTTTCTCGTTGATTTTCTTTACTAATAAGTTCCTTTTCAGGTTCTTTCTATTCCATTGGTCGTTGCTCTAGATGAATCTCCCAACATGTAGCTCTCTAATGCCCATGCTTGTTGCAATGGTTGCAAAAATTATTCTTTCTCCAGACCTATTTAACCTTCTTCCAACCATGATGTAGAGAAGGGCCAATATGTCTTGTCTTTTTTCTTGTTGTTATCCTCTTCCAAGACTTGGAAACAACAAGGTTATACAAGCCACAAAAAGTACATGGTCTTCTATGCCATAAACTTCATCCATCATTAACAATCTTCTTGTGATCAAAAGAGACAATAGAAAATTGAGATATCTTATACCTTGCTTGGTTGTCTCTCATGCGAATATGGTGAGAAGATATTGCGTTAATTCTCCCTCTGCAATCCTCACAACCATGTGAATATTGTAATGTGTTTTCAACATCCTCTTTCCTCGTTTTTTTTTTTTTTTTAATGGCTTTGAAGCTTTTACTGCCTTCAAACAGTTTCCTTCAGTGTACTCCAAACTTGCAAATCAAGGTCTTTGTACAACCTCTAATGGTTGAGTCATGCTTTTTCCATTAACTCTAATTCCTCCTCCTTTATACCCCATCTTAGTATGGATTCTCATGTCGGTTCCTGAAATGCGTACCTCTATGCTTCCAAAAGAAATCACATCATGTGAAAAAGAAATTGAAGAACTATCAACATTGTTTACCTCAGTTGTTTATTTTGAATCAGGTGATGATGGCTTCACTAAGTGTTCATTACGATTCAACTTTTCCAAGGCCCCTTTCGTGGCTCGTAATTGAATCTACAATCTCTTCTTCTCCTCTTATACTTCTTTTAGAAGTCTCCTCAATTCAGCATTCTTTACTTGAAGTCCTTAATTGATCTCTTCATTTGAACGATGAGAAGAAGAATAAGAAGAAGAGTATTCACTCAAAGATGGGGATGAAGCATAATCCTCTACTCTTTATTTCTCCTTTCCCTCTTTTGACATTTTCTCCTCATAATATACATACATTATATCTACCATGTGTGACATCCTGAGGAGGTCCTCGTAGAGATATATGTGATCCTCCATTTTCTTTCTTGTTGCACGTTCAATCTCTGGTTATCATTCACACTCGCAATTCACATCAATAAGAAGATCTCTCTGACACCAAACTTGATCTAGATTCTCTTAGGTACTGAAATTAACCAATATTTTTTACTTCTATGATGTTAGCAAAATTACATATGAAAGACTATGAAAAACCACATGTGCATACTTTAAAGAAGAGGAAACATAAATACAACCATCAAATAAAAGAAAAAACAAAACTTGATAACAAAGTTCACCTTGTGTCGGCTACATCTCCGAGCCCATTACTAAGTGTGGCGAGGTCGCTTCATTAGTTGCTGCAAGATGGTGATGAATACATGATGTTATCTCTATCACTACAAGGATGAACTCTCTTTACTAGAGTGGCATGTCTCTCCACGAGACATTCTTCTACAAAACACTCTCACTCATATAAACTCTCCTTCAGCATGACAAAATAGCAATCTCTCACACAAAGTGGCATACAAATATCCTCTCACAATGTAGCATACATGGATCTCAACACAAAATCATCATCTCAACAAAAATCAAAAGAAGACATGGAATTAGTGCATCTTATACCTCTACTTCTAGGGATGGCCTAAAAATGCACATCTATGCTGAAGAAATAGACTGCACGGTTGAATTTTTGGCAAAAAACCATGAAATCTGACTAGGTCAAATATGGATCACCCTCGGGAATCTAAAAGATTGCTTCGCACTGGTTGACTATAATTTGGTTTCCTATATGAAAAATCTAATCACACCATCACGTTCCTTGTGAAAAACTGAGAAAAATGAGTATAAAGTCGTTCTAGTTCTGAAACTAACATTTTTGGGCCTCTAGGGAATCTTTCAAATTCCATGAAATTTTATGCATCAAGGTTCCAACTTCATGGTTCCTCCCTCAACATTCTTCTCCTGAAAAATATGTTACTCAAATCATAAATCTGATCATGCAATCAGACACCTGGCAAAATTCTGCTTAATTTGAATATAAACTTGGCATAATTCTAATACTGTGAAAATTTGGCCCCAAGGGAATATTTTAGATTCCTTGCATATTCCCCTCTGTCAGGGTTCTGCTCCTCGGTTTTCATGTCGTCTCAAGATTCCTCCACTTGGCATGTGTGATGGGTTTCACAGTGTATCATCGTTCTGTAGCTCGACCTCCGTTGCTGGGGCGAATGAGCAAATCACTGGATTTTTTTATATGCGTTAGGTGGCGTGACTTTCAAATCCAGAACAGCTTGCGATTTGGTTGGTGACATTCCATTTATAAATTGGTTGGGGAGCAAGCTAGGTTCAAAACCCGCCACCCTCCATTTTGGTAGTCATTTTATGATTAACGTTGGTGATATTTTTTTGCACCGTCGGTTGGCATACCGACCTTTCGGCTACTGCGGGTTCAAACCCCACTGGTGCATTAATCACATGGTCGGTGGCCCATATATATATATATATATATATATATATATATATATATATATATATTAAAAATATGGTAGGGAGTCACCCCCATTTTTTTAATATTTTTTATTTAAAAATAATTTGTTTAAAAAACCATCAGCCAAATTTACAGTCACTGAAAATTTTAAAGAGGTGACAATTTCGCCAGTTCTAACTGCCAGAAACCATCGCTGCAAAATTTCAAAGTGTTTCCTCGTTAGTGGCCATCAAATTTAGCAGCTTTTCCAGATTTAATTGTCTTCCAAATTTAGTTGGGGCTATGCTAACTTTAGTCAATGGTACATATATAACATGGTCTCACAGGCTATCTTTAGCCTTGTGGACATTAAAATAACTTCTTCTTCTTCTTCTTATTCTTCTTCTTCTTCTTATATATTAAACAATACATTGGAGAGTGGGCGGGTCCGTCAGACCCTCCCCCTAATCGTTTTAATTTTTTTTGTATTTAAAAATAATTTGGTTAAAAAAAGCGTCGGTAAAATTCAAGGTCACCTAAAAGTTTAAAGAGGCGATAATTTTGCCAGCTCCAGTTGTCAGAAACCATCACCGCAAAGTTCCAAAATGTTTCCTTGTTAGTGGCCACCAAATTTAGCGGCTCTGCTAGATTTAGTTTTCTTCAAATTTTAGTTGCCGCTCTACTAACTTTAGCCAATGGGCCAAATTGAAAAAAATATGATTGACGAACTTTCACACACGACCTCCTTTTGAGGTATCGTTTGCGTCGTTGGAAACCTTGTGATGAGCTATTCGATCTTATATTGATTTCATTGCAATACAAGGACTTCTATTTTTTAGCCTTTCTAAATCCATCTTTGATTTTTGAGCATTTCTAGAGCCACCTAGATCAGTTCGGTAGTTGGGAAACAAAACACCTACAGTTATGGAAGTATGGAGATTTTGTGGGTAGCAGAAACTAGACAAAGATGGATACCACAAGTACCCAGATCGAGTTTTATGCTCCTAAAAAATCCCCTAAAAGAGGATAAAAATTTGCATGTCTTAGGATATGAATGCTTGTGGGGTGAAGAGGGAAGGTTTATTGAGTGGGGAGAGTGTGTTGAAGACCTATGAAATATAAAATAAGACTTTATTGAAATCATAGAACATCCACGAGTGAAAAATGAGTTGATTCACAAGTGGGTTTTCTTCTAGTAATTTCAAGCATATAGAACTTCCCATGGAAATAAAAATTCATCCACAGATGGCATTGAATCCAAAGGGGGAACATTCCTAAGTCTTTATGCATGTTATACCCCGATTTTGAATACTAATTCGAGGTGGGGGGGCTGAAAATTTGATGTTGGTTGGGTTGGAGAGAAAGCATCAACAAGGGAGGTTGTTGAGGGATTGCAATGGAAGAGAAGGGGCTCTTTTGTGTAGCTACAACCAGTTCGAAGGGCATATGTCAATTCATATAAATCTTGTCCCAATAGGTAGAGGGTGATTTAATTATTTTCATATGATAGAGAGTGGCTTTTACAATTGAAAATTCTCGTGAGAACCTCAATTTCTTCTAGTGGTATCATGGATCAACTAGGGGGTGGTTAGTGGTAGGAAAGACAGGACCAATATATCCTTTGGTTGGATGGAAAGGTGCACACCCTTCTTCACTTGTAGGCAACTCCTTTCAAATAAGTGTGTGAAATTATTTTTTAATTTGATTCTTTTAGTTGTATATATACCTAGTCTATGATTTATAATGATGTTACCTAGTGTGTATGATTCTTGATGATGGTTTGTGTATCGTGAGTAAATAAATTGGGTCATGGAAGAGTGTTTATGAAATTTCGATTAGGAGTTAAGAAACTGGGTTAATTTTTGGGTTTCAAGTTGAATTCCAAGTTTTATAAGGAGACTAAGTGGGCTATATTTTTCATAGAAGATATAATTTTGTAATGAAATGCATCCACTAATCCACTCAATTTTACTTGCAATCTTGTTCTAGGGGTTAGCTTAGGTTGCTGATCATGTAGGAGTGGGGTGTTATTCTTCAATGTCTCCTCTAAATTGCCATATATTTCTCATACACTATTCCTTTGCGAAGGAAAGCATTGAGCTAATGGATCAAGGCTATTAATGGTAGATTTTTTGTAGAGGTGAAGAACCCTAAATGATACCTTCAATAATCCTCATACCTAATTTACTACAATGGAAGACATGAAATTAGCCTCCTTGTTACCTTACAAGAAGACAACATGACCTTGCATAATGTGCAATAGTGTAAACTTACAATGTGAATGTCCATATTTTTAATCATGAACCTAGCCTATAACAAGACTACTCTCCCAAGTTCGTTATATGAATTTAGTCTACCAGTATGTGTGTGGTATCAAGTCTTGTGGTTGACCTCTTGAGAGATTAAAATTTTGTGATATGAGTCAGATTTTTTGGGTGGAAATTAACCTTGGGAAAACCCTTTACACTCTTACTCTAACGTATATACTCATCTCTCATTGTAGCTTTTCCTTATGTGCTCTAAGTGATGGTTTCCAACATTGTTTGAAGGAAAGAGAATATGCAACTATCTATTGGAAATTGTCCTCATCCATCTACTAAAGCTTGGGTGGAAAAGAATCATGTGTTGGAGTAGAGGACTTAAGATATGTATTTAAGTTTTTATCCCTTGCATTGAAATGCAAAGGAGAATCGGGCTTCACCATTTACTTTGAACCTTCAATGTAACAGACTCGGGTTAAAATTTCATGTAATAAATTTTAATAAAGGAAAAAATAAGACCACAGTTAACAGACACTTATTCCAAGTTGAATGTTGGGCAAAGATATCCTAGTGGGAATCACTGGATGTGTTTATGGCTAAAGGGAAATTGGAAAAGGCAGTGGCTAAGGCTTTTAAAAGGCAAAAATTATTTTTGGAACATTTATTAATGAAAATAATGGAAATTAGGAGAAAAGGAAGGTGAAAGGTCATGGGTGGCATGTGAGGAGGAAATTGAAGGAAAATAATGGAAAATGAAGAAAATAGAGGCCTAATTGATAAAAAGTCTTATGAGGATCAGTTGGTACCTTTTTTCAGTTTAGTTTTGGAGCTCTCTCTATATTACCTCTCTCTCTCTCTCACTCTTGGACACTTAGAGTTTTCTTGGAGCATTTTAGCATTGGAAAAAAGAAAGGGAAAGACAAGTAAAGGAAGGACAAGGAAAGGAAAGGAAATAAAGATTAAGCAAGGAAGAGCAGGATCAAGCAGCTTTAGTAGGAATACTTGCAAGTAACAAATTGCATGTATGATTTCCTAGCCGAGTTTGACATGCAGGGTATGTGCATGTTGGTATTCGGTTCTTTTGTTGTCAGTGGCATGGTTTTTCTAGGTTTTAATAGTGGTTTTCAACCTTTCCTTGCTTTTTTCCAGATATCCATGGTGTGATGGGATTTTTCTCATTTTTTAGCTTTGGAATTGCTGGATAGTTTTGAAATCTGAGGCAGAGGTGGTCTCAGGTTCATTCCTAAGGGCCTAGGAATCCCTTGACTGGTTTTGGTGGGATACATGGTAAATCTTGAGGGTGGTGTATCAGTGAGGGCCTAGTGATCTGGTTTGGATTGCAGTAGTGCCTAAAGACAAGGACACGGAAAATTCCTCTAGGATAGTGATGAGATCTAGAGGCATTCCAAGCTCGATTTGATTTTGTGATCTCGGTGCCAGTTTAGGTGAGATCATGGTATGGTGAGAGTGGAGGTGGTTTAGCCTCTAGACTCCTTTGTTTGTTTTTGGATTGGTTTTTCCCTGAGATCCCACCTTCATGCTTGGAATTATGGCACAAGGTCGGGTTACTGGTTGAAATAAATATTTGGTTCAGCCATGCCTATGGTCGGGTGGTACGTGGAAGTCCCGAACCTAGTTGGCTCTTGCCTATGTATAATGAAAGTTAAATTATCTTACTTGTGTACTTGTAATTATGTGGCTCTAATGGTTGTTATATTATCGTTATTTATGTGGTTATATGTTGGTTATAAGCATGGTCATGTGATTGGTTCTATTCGTGGTTTATTGCATGTTTTTACTTGTAACTGAAAGAACAATGGATGCAAGACCTAATTAATGATAAGACAACTAATTGGAGAGGGTCGTGATCCTTCTTGATAAGTTTCATATTATTTTTCAGTCCCTTATGTTCAATCTTGTATTCGTGACCTGTAGACTGCATTGTTGCCAAGTGTTTGACAGAATTTCAGTCCCGATTGGGGATGGTCAGGCCTAGTCCTAAAGTCAGTTTTTGGTTAACAAGAATTATCTTTGTGTATTATGTCTTGATCTTTGGAACATGTGGATGAAATGTGTATTCATTTACAAGGCAGTCTTCTTGGAACAACAAGGTAAGATAACTGGGTATATTGTTATATTATTTATACACTAACAGTTATGTGTATATGGTAGTATGATACAGGGAATTGCGTGGAAAAGAGACTTCCATGAAATCCTGGAGATGGCACAGGTTGAACTTTCCTTTGGAAGTATGGGGAAGCCATAGGGATTGAGTCATGGTGTTTGTTGCTAGTCTTGTGCTTTTGGTCTTTTATGTTTTTTTGTGCTTGATTGTGTATTTTTTTATATCTAGTGTATGGCCATTCCACTTTTTTCGTGGTGTCGTATTGCTATTTTTTTTCATGGGTTTCTTCTTGGTTTCTTTTGGTTTTTGTATTTTATGTTTTGAGGGTCTTTGGATTGGTTGGGGAAAGAGGGAAGTTGATGGAGCTCGGGGATAGTTCTGTGAAGTCCAATAGGTAGTATAAGACCCAGATGAAGTCGGTGCTTCTTCTTGGCATATATATATACGTACACACCGTCATGATACAACGCTTACACAATACCTATAACATCATATCAAATATACACAACACAACATGTACGACATGTACAGAATACCACATGTACAACAATGCTATATGTACAACATGTACACAATATCGGTTGTACAACTCCACCTGCAAAACATGTACACAACACCACCTGTACAACATGTTCACAATACCACATGTACACCACACCATCTGCACAACGTGTACACAACACCACATGTACACAATACTAGTTGTATGACGTGTTCATAACACCACATGTACACAGAACCATTTTCACACTACACAACACCACATGTACATAGCACCACATACACATAACACCACATGTACAATCATGCACACCACACCATATGTACACAACACTGCATGTACAACATGTACACTGCACCATATTTACATAGCACCACATGTGCACTGCACCAAATGTACATAGCACTGCATTCACACATGTACATAGCACTACACATATGAAATGTACTTATCACCATTGGTACCCAATACCACATATGAAGTCATGCACACAACACTATATATGCAACATGCACACGACACTATATATGAAATATGCACACAACATCATATATGCAACATGCATACAATAATATATATACACAATACAACATATGCTACCTTTACACAACACCAATACTACACATCCTAAGACTACACTATCCTTAGCAAGCAACCTTGCTTCTAGTGTACCTTATTTATGAGCTACCAATTAAGTATGATTTGGTTTATTTCAATTTACTTTTGAATCTAATGGAAATTATGTGCTTGGTACACGAAATCACGAAAATGCCCGGTTGGGGTGGCTAAAACTAACTACAAGGATTAGTAGCAGTGGCAAAAAGGAATTAGTATAAGCAGCAGTGTGTTGGTAAAGCACTTCAAGAGCAAGGCCATTGTGTGACACCGGTACCCAGTAGTGTCCATTGATTTCCATGAGCATGTTATGACTGGTATGATGGTTTTGAGGCAGGTATATGCCTTGGTTTTTGTATCTTCCAATGCAAGGAATCCTTGCCAAGTGATGGATCGTCTGGGATAGGGGACGTCGAGGAACTTGGAAGGTGAGTGACTGCACAAAAGGGGGTAACCAAATTTTCCAAGGGACTATGTAGTAGAGAAGTGAAGATCGCGGATGGATTTTTTTTGGTCATTAGTATTTCCTAATAGAATCAGATGCACATTGGGAGTGTGACTTGGAATAATAAGCCAATAATTTTTCACTGAGAGGACAACTAGCACGGGATTGTAGCGTTGGGCATTAGATGCGGGTTTTACTTTGGCATTGGATTATGAACTTCCAGGGAAGGAGGTGAATCCTGGTATTACTTTAATGGTGGAGGTGTAAGCCTTTGGACTCCCTTTTTGCGGATACAAGCATCGTATCCTTTTATTTGTTGGTTGGGAAAATGTACATATGTATATATGTGTATTTTATTGTAAATATTGTATCGGGTTGGATTTATAAAGCTCCATGACCATTATGGTTATTTGTTGGTTGAAGAAAATGTGCAATTATATGTGGTTGTTATTTTAAATATTGTAATGAGTTGTGTTATAAAGCTCTAGTACATGGTATAATTGTCATGATGTTTTTTGCTTTTGAGCAATTTATTCATTGTAAATACTCCATCGAACTAAGTTATAAAGCTCCATGGACAATATGTTTTATTTTCAGTAGTTTTTTTGAGGTATAGGTATGGTTTAACACCTAGGATGGTGTTCCACAAGGGAGAGGTTTCTATAAAAGACCCAGTTTAAAATTTCATGTAATAAAGTTAATAAAGGCAAAAATAAGACCACGGTTAAGGGACACTTATTCCAAGCTTAATGTTGGGAAAATATATCCTAGTGGGAATCACTGGATGTGTTTATGGCTAAAGGGAAATTGGAAAAGGCAATGGTTAAGGCTTTGAAAAGGCAAAAAGTATTTTGGCACATTTATTTATGAAAATAATGGAAATTAGGAGAAAAGGAAGGTGAAAGGTCACAAGTTTCATGTGAGGAGGAAATTGAAGGAAAATAATGGAAAATGAAGAAATAGAGGCCCAATTGATAAAAACACTTCTAAGGATTAGTTGGTACCCTTTTTTCAGTTCAGTTTTTTAGCTCCCTCTCTATTCTCTCCCTCTCTCACTCTTGGACACTATGAGTTTTCTTGGAGCATTTCAGCATTAGAAAAAGAAAGGTAAAAGCAAGCAAAGGAAGGACAAGGAAAGGAAAGGAAATGAAAGAAAATATCAAGCAAGGAAGATCATGATCAAGCAACTTCAACAGGAATACTTGCAGGTAACAGATTGCATGTATTATTTCCTAGCTGGTTTTGACATGCATGGTATCTACATGTTGGTATTTGATTATTTTGTTGTCGGTGGCATGGTTTTGTCGGGTTTTTACAATGGTTTTTATCCTTGCCTTGCCTTTTTCTGGATAGCCATGGTGTGATGGTATTTTTCTCGGTTTTGAGCTTTAGAATTGTCGGATGGTTTCAAAATTTGGTGTGGAGGTGGTCTCAGGTTCATTCCCAAATGGCTAGGAATCCCTTGACTGGTTTTGGCGGGATACATGGTAAATCCTAAGGGTGGTGTCTCAGTAAAGGCTTAGTGATTCGGTTTGGATTGTGGTAAAGCCTAGAGACAAGGAGATGAAAAATTCCACAAGGATGGTGATGATATCTGGAGGCATTCCAAGCTCGGTTCGATTTTGTGATCTCAATTTTGGTTTAGGTGAGATCATGGTATGGTGAGGGTGGAGTTGGTTTAGCCTCTGTATTCCCTTGGTTGTTTTTGGATTTGTTTATCCATGATATCCCACCTTCATGCTTGGAATATGGCATGGGGGTGACTGGCTGAAAGAAAGATTTGGTTCAGCCATGTCTATGGTCAGGTGGTACGTGGAAGTCCCGAACTTGGTTGGCTCTTGTCTATGTATAATGAAAGCTAAGCTCTCTTGCTTTTTTACTTGTAATTAAGTGGCTTTAATGGTTGTTATCTTATGGTTATTTCTATGATTATATGTTGGTTATAAGAATGGTTATGTAATTGGTTCTAGTCATGGTTTATTCACTACAAGGAAAATACCCTCTAGCGAGGTTATAAAGGAGGTTTTTAGTGTTATAAAATTGGCCAAAATTTTCAAAAAAACATTTTCTACAACATCCGTTTATGGTTACGGAGGTTTTGGAAAAGCTTTTAACGGAAAATAAATACAACTAAAAAAATGGGCAGTCGGAGGTTAAAAGGATGTTTTTTCATCGGTGCTCTACTCTAGATTTAACACACCGGTGCGTACATGAAGACGGCGCACCGAGGTTCCCTCAGTCGAACGAACGCACCTGGACGTTTCGGTGTAAAACCACACTGGGCGTAGTGTTGGTCATACAACGCATGGGGCCATTCTAATTGGTGTTGGGATTTAGCAGTGGTGCCCATAGGTTGTATCAACGCACTGGTGCATATACCTGTATGACGCACTGGTGCGCCATATCACAGAAAGGCACCGAGATTTATAATTGGTGTCAGTATTTGTGCAGTGCCCATAGATCGTACAAATCCACCAGTGCTTATAGATACTTAAACACCCCGGTACGCAGTATCACACAAACGCACTGATATTTATAACTGTTATCGGTATTTGTGTGGTGCCCATAGATCGTACAATTGCACCGGTGCGTATCAACACATAAACACACTGGTCGACAGTTACTAACACGCACCATTTTTCATTTTGTTTTTTTTAGAAACATCGACCTGTGATAGTCCAATTATTGTGATAGCTCTAAATTCATTATTCATCAAAAGTCGACACGTCTTATAACAATATTCATATTAATTACATTTTTATTAATGCATTTGAATGTGTTGTTTGGATTAATTTGTTATATCATATCAGAATTATTGTGGTTTTTTAAAATTCATTATTCATCAAAAGTTGACACATATATATCTTATAACAATATTCATATGGATTAAATTTTTATTAGTGCATTTGAGAACGACAATGGAGAACGCAATAGAATAAATTAAAACATATTTTATGATTATATATATATATATATATATATATATATATATGAATAATACAGTATTTATCATACAAAATGGGACAGTTATTCGTATCCCTTTGTCTTTCAATTGGGACACTATGTCCATTACATTAAACAAAATGTTTGATTTCACAGGCATATTTCAAAAAATCAAATGTCTTGCTTTGATATCCAAACATAGTGATCATCATTCTTTGCTTGAACTGCTGTCACAGATAGAGCTACTTCCACGACTTGGGTTATTTTTAGGAATGTTTTGTTTGTGGCGTTGATTGTTTTCTTCTTCTTCACCTTCCATCTACAAACATAAAAATAAACTGAAATGAGTGTATATACATTGGTGAGAATAATGAAAATTGAAATATTAAATAATATACATCAATGTAAATCAAAAATAAAAATGGCGTACCATAGCAACAATTGACTCATAAACTATACACATTCTTTCAAAACCATGTACCATGCCATCTTTCAAAATTTCATCTGTTGGCGCAATTCCATACTTTGTTTCCTGCAATTTTTATACCCCATAACAAATCATATATTTAATATAAAAGATGTTTTTGTTCTATTAATTATAGACAGAGCTAAGTAAAACAAGATCGATAGATGCTTACAAATTCCACAATTAAATTCTGACATGCCAACATATGCTCACAACCCATATTTAACCCAATTTCAATCAATTCATCTTATGTTTCTTCTTTGTATGTTAGCACCTGCTTGAAGACATTCAATGACGATTTTTGTAAAACAACTTAAAAATACAAAAAAGAAATCTAGTTAAGTTGTTATAAGGAAGTAACAATTACTCACAAACTTAGAGATAAACCATTTTCTTCCTTGTCGTCCTGTTTTATGTGCTGAATGGGTTCCATTTTCTTTTATTTTCTGCAAGAAATTTTTTGAAAATTAATATTTAATGCTAAATTGTTTATTTATTGTACCTAATTATCGAAAAAATCAATGATTACATATTACATTTGAATCACGTTGTTGTTGAGATGACTCCTCCTGCGATGCAATTTTGTCCATTTATTTGACCATCTCCTTGTACACCTTTTTGTACATTCCTACTGGCATATTTTTGATATCAGCTAGTTCATCTTTTGAGATTTTCATAATCTTCCTGAAAATGTAACATGAAAATAAAATATTTGATTTTTATATTGATATATGAAAAGTAAATATAGCAAAAGTGATATTTATAAATAATTCTAGACAAACATTTAAAGGAATATTACTTTTTCATTCCTTCTTTTTTGTTGTTGTACGTTTTTTTCTATTAAAAGTCTGACATGTCTTATTGACCAATTCTCTGGAAACTCTTCCTGTAGTTTAGATAAAATTTGGTTCTTGGAATCATTGGATTGATTTTTGTATTGTAAGTGGAAAGAACATCAATACATTCATTCCACTAGATCCCTCAAAATTTTGTAAAAAATTTTTCCCCTTTCGTTAACTTCCAGCACCACTCCAGATGAGCTAAGGAGAAATTCATTTTCATTTTCATGTTCTATTTTTTTTCTTTTCTTAGAACAACATTCCTTTTCTAAGTTTTTGGTCCCTGTAGAACATTAAATAGATGTGAATTAGTAGACTGTTTGACACATTTTATCTAATAATTTTAAGTATATTATTAATGATAATTAAAAAAAGAAACGCATATTGGATCGATAGTATTTTTTCATCCACCTGATTCATCCTTTTGCAATTTTTCCATTAAACTTTTATGCTCTTCTGGTCCTAGATCAGAAATAATCATATCGGGCTTCGTCATTTTTTGGCTCTGCATGATACACAGTAAACAATACATATTAGTTAAACTTACATATAGTTCAAAAATATTATTTTTTATAAATAATTTACAAAGAACTTGCCTTTTTTGCTTTTCTTGATGTGTTAACAGAATTTTTGTTACTTGATCTCTTGTCAGTCATTTTTTTATCAATCTCAAACCTGTACCATATCATTCATTAATATATTTATAAATAGATTCTCAACTTTTTAGGTAGAAAATAAATCTCAAGACATCAGTGCGCCCTTCATGAGGTACGCACCGCAGCCAGTGCGTGGGGATATTAAAAACGCACCACAAAACAGTATAATAGACCATACGGTGCATTAGGTATTATAAACGCACCGCAAAAACAATGTAATAGATCATATGGTGTGTGGGGTCTTAAAAAACATATTGCAAAAATAGTGTAATACACCGTACGGTGTTATCCTCGTCAAATGGAGCACCGGTGCCCTATTTCAGATATGGCGCACGGGTTTAGAAAACAAATTTCAATTTTTTTACTACATTGTACTTGCGCGGTGCATTGTATAATACAACGCACAGGTGCGGTAGCATACGCAGGGCGCACTAATAAAGAAAATCATTTTTTTCCAAAATTTCACGCAATGGCCAAATGGATTGGGATCCGACTATGCAAGTTGTCCCGTGGGTTGGACGTCAATCTAAAATGGAAAACCATAATTATGAAATCACATAAACATGGAAAAGAAAGGGCAAAAATAAACAAACAAACAAAAAAATGAAGGGTTTAGGGTAAAAATGGATAAAACTGCAGAAATAAGTAAAAAAACTACAGAAAAAAAGTTTAAAAAAAAAAAACAAATTTAATAACGAGATGGTTTGAAATTCTATGATACAGGGTTTGTATCACCAAAGGATTGATTTCTGATTGTCTGAAAGCTTCTATTCGAACGTATTTCGCTGCTCCATAGTGCCCTCGTGTTCTCTTGCTTCAGGTCTATCTCCTGCAAATATATGGCTGAAAATTTTAGCAAAAATAGTGAAATAATGAAAAGTGTTTTGTATTTAAAGAATTATTTTATGAAAATAGATTTTTGAAAATATTTTTCCACTCATTTTTCAAATTGCCGCTTTTTTTTCACTCAAAGAAAATAGAGTTGTGTTTTTTTATTTGTGTTTATTCGTTACCGGTGCGGAAGAACTGGGAAGCACTAGTGCATCTTCGTAATACGACGCACCAGTGCATGTTATGATGATAAGTGCACCGAACTGTATAAAGTTCTTTTTTTTGTATGTAAAATCATAATAAAATAATGATAATTCTAAAGTACTTGAATTTATTTTCATTATTTTATAAACTTTATGATGTTACAAAAATTCGTATTATTCTAAATTTGTTATTTTACAATTATTTGCAAATTTACAAATTTTAATATTTTAATAAAATCATTTCACATTAATACAATTAAAATTTTCACATTAATAGAATTAAAATTTTACAAATATTTTACATACAATTACAATTAAAATTACATTTACAATTACAATTACAATTTTACATTAATTTCACATACATGAATTACAATTAGAATTATAATTACAATTTTAATTTTACATACAATTACATTTACAATTTTATATAAAATTACATTTACAATAACAATTACAATTTTACAAATATTTTACATACAATTACAATTAAAATTACATTTACAATTAGAATTACAATTACAATTACAATTTTACATTAATTTCACATACATGAATTACGATTAGAATTAAAATTACAATTTTAATTTTACATACAATTACATCTACATTTTTACATAGAATTACATTTACAATTACAATTACAATTTTACAAATATTTTACGTACAATTCAATTAAAATTACAATTACAAATACAATAACAATTTTAGAATTTTACATACAATTACATTTACAATTTTACATAGAATTACATTTACAATTACAATTACTATTTTACAGATATTTTACATACAATTCAATTAAAATTAAAATTACAATTACAATTTTACAATTTTTCATATATACAATTACAATCATTTCACAATAAATTAAATATTACAATCACAATTAAAATTTTACATTAATAAATATTTTACATACAATTACAGTTAAAATTATAATTAGTACAAATACAAATACAATTTTACAATTTTGCATACAATTAAAATTTAAATTTCAATTACAATCACGAGATAATATTTAATAAATATCATGGTCATTTAATATTAAATTAATTAATAAACATTATCTGATCATGATAACCATCGTACAAACATCATATTCGACTAAAAAACACATTCAAACATCAAATTAACATTATATATTAACATCATCACAACACAAACATCAAATATACATCTCATGTCAAATAACTCATGCTATCACATATACACATCTATCTACAAGCTAAACATTAAATGAACATATCTAACATGACCTAACAATATGCACCACATCATGATGATCACCAACATGTAAATTAAGTACAACTGCAACATGAACATAAAATACATGGACCATATATATATATATATATATATATATATATATATATATATATATAATTGAATAATGTTAAAAATATGCAACTGTAATATAAATCACATGGATCAGCTGGTGGTAGTATAACAACATCAATAGCAGTACAAGTGGAGGCCTGCTCAGTAAAGGGTGTAGCCTCAACGATCGATGGTCGAGCCTGCTCAGTAAAGGGTGCAGCCTCGACGGTCGATGGTCGAGCCTGCTCATGATCATGATCACTAGTACCGATGGATGCATCAGCTGGTGGTACTAGTACAACATCAATATAAGCAGTAGTAGTGGAGGCTTGCTCAGTCAATAGTGCAGCCTCGATGGTCGATGGTCCAGCTTGCTCATGATCATGACTAGTACTGATGGATTTTGCAGGTTACTGACTAGACGTGGCCGATGGTTCAGCCTCATCTCCATGATGACTGCTAGTAAATCAGCCGCGTGCTCATAAGGCACGGTGCGAGGTGAATGATCATGAGATGCATGTGAGTCGTTGCTCGTGGATTGTCCATCACGTGCCACGGCTCGAATAGTATGCCTATAGCTATGGACAGTCCTCCTCAATCGTATAATAGCTGTCATAGCTCCTACGACATGCCGCATCAAGCCATACATGTCACGCGGCATGCCTCTCCACATCCGGAACAACCTATTATCAGCCTGTATGTCTCTATAATGAGTGGACCAGATGCCCACATGAACAATCAATGCACAAAGTTGGTTGCCCAACTCCATCCTATATCTAGTCTTAGGTCGACCGTGCCTAGCAAAAGGTGGTACCTGTGCACCATGAGCAGGAGCATGTCTCTCTGCTGCACCAGCCTCATCCTGATCATGATCATCCTCGGCATCAGCCATGTCCTGATCATCATCAAGATCGACAGCTAGATCATGTGGTGGATCTGGCATCTCCTCGCCATCAAAAGAGCTAATGTCTACAAAATATATACAAGTACACAACAATAATTAGACAATTTCATTACACAATTTAATAAAAACAAGTTAAATAACATGTTAGAATAAATATAAATAAAACATTAATATTACCTCTATCATTTGGCGGCTCATCATCTGTGAAGAGGATGTTGGGACACCCTCGCCAATCTAATCCAGCATAAGGACATTGGACCAAAATGAAGGGATGTAGCCTGTCACCACTAGCTAGTAAGTCCAGTGCATCATGCGATATCCTAGCTAGAAACATAGTGTCTCCCCTCTTGGGCATCATCTGACCCCACATGTGCATCCGGGCCTTGAACATCGGCCTATGAGGCTGTCGAAAAAAACTAGGTCTCATCTCTGGAAACCTCTAAAAAAATAAACAAAACATCTATGAAGCAAAAGGGAAGTTGACCCTCCGTTTTTCATGAGCACGACATCTATCTAAGGCCGTACAAAACTGGTGCAAAAAAATGGTAGACCACCTGACATGTCATGGCTTTTGTACTAAAGAATCAAAATAATATAAAAGCGAGCAACTAATGTGTTGCACGTCACTGGTTTTGTGTGAAATGGTCGAAATGATAAGTGAGAGGCACTGCACGTCCTATCTACCAAATGCACCTACACATAACTAACCTCCAGGTACCTGAAACTATGAAGGAGATAGTACATGTGCTCCAATGTATCTCTGGGAGTAAACTAACTGACTCCCTGCTACACAACCAGCTGGCACATCTGGGAATGAGGTAAAATCCAGCCCTCTCCTCGATAGTCCTGCAAGAAAATAAATATCCTCCTCAGTGGGTGTGTACCACTGGTCAGGACCAACCTAGAAAGCCTGTCGGTGGGCATTCCACCTACGCATAAGATATCTCAGAAACACACTATGGGCCTTTAGGGAAGTAGCCTCCTCATAGAACTATAGGAGGCCTATCTACCTAAGGATGCCCTGAGTATCTATTGTAATAGGCCGAGGGTATGCATCTCTCTCCCTCTCTCAGTCCTCCCATTGGCGAATCATGTCATATTGTTCAGCCTGTTGTTGCTATTTTTCCTCCTCTTCTCTCTGAATCATTGAAATATTAAATAAATAAATAAATTATTGAAACATACATGTATTTAGGAATATACATTTTTTTTTTTTTGGAAAAAAAAATAGACCAGTCGATGCGCCACAAAAATAGTCACGCACCGGTGGCGGTGCAACTCAAGTTTGTAGCGCCCCGTTCCCAATGCCCCTAATGAAATACAATGCACCGGCCTCGGTGCAGCTATTTATTTTTCAAGCACAGTTGACTATATCTAGGTTTAGAATAGCGGTGCGCTGACTGAAATATATGCCCCGAAGCGTATAGTCATGCCAGCATACTGACTTCATGACAAATACATAGTCGACGGTGCAGTCTTTTACCCGGCTGCACCGTTAACCCTCTTGGAATGTAGAATACGGTGCGCTGACATATACCAGGGCAGATAATACCATCAACACACTGCACTGGGATTCCCTTGGTCAACGGTGCACCTGGCTAAATGAGAGCACCGCATTTTATTTTTTTTAAATTAAAATTATGCGGGACGCCTTTCGGTACCACCTCGGAAACGATGTGGATACCATTAGCACTGGTGGCGGTGCGGCCTGTAAATTTTACAGGCAACACCGCTATCTAGTGTGAGCCGAACGGCTCAGGCGCACTGCGCGAATTTTTTTTTTTTTTAAATGGTTATTTTTAAGGTTATTTCAAATTCTAATCCACTAAAAGGCTTAATTATGGAAAAACTAGAAAAATACCTGTACATTTCACCGTCGAGGAGGCATATTGGATGTAAAATTTGCAAAAGAAAATTTGTCCACCGTTTTTCAAAATGCAAGTTGGATATTGTTGGCCAATGTAGAGCAGCAGTGCGTGCAATGGGTACAATGAGAGCAACGATGTCAGGGTGGCTCAGAGAATGGGAAATGGCATCGGTGTTTGAGAGCTCTAGAGCACTGAGGAAAGTGAAAAATGTGGTTTTTTGGCCGTAATTTTTCTTTTATTCAACCATTTTTTGGTGCGCGGGGTTTTATAGCACACTGGTATGCTTAGTTACAACCGCACCAGGAAGTTTCATTTTTGGCACGTTGTTTTGATGGTGCACCGGGGCAGAATATTCGTAAAGCACCAGTGCAGAATAGTCGTAAAGCACCAGTTTTTTGGCCTTAATTTTTTATTTAACATTATTTTGGTGTGTGTGTTTTATAGGCGCACCGGTGCTCTTGGATAAGAACGCACCAACATGTTTCTATTTTGGCACGGTGTTTTATGATGCACCGACGCAGAAGAGTAGTGAAGCACCGGTGCATTACCGTAATTGGACGCCCCGGGCGGGTGTGTACGTCGCGCACACTATCCAGTGTGCCAATCTTTTGTGCGCACTGATGCGTTCTATGGTGGAGCGCGCACCGGTAATTGAGAGCTCAGGAGCACTAGAAAAATGAAAAATTTGGGTTTTTTGCCGTTTTTTTTTTTTAATTTAACCCTTTACCAGTGTGTGTGGTTTATAGGTGCACCGATGCCATTTCTTACAAGCACACCGGTCGGTTTGTGTTTTGGCGCGTTGTTTTATGATGCACGGGTGTGGTTTCTTTCTACCACACCGAGCGGTTTCGGTTTTGGCACGATGTTTTATAATGCACCGGCGTGAAAGATGTGTGACGCACTGGTGCTATATAATAATACAATGCACACCCGCCCGATGTCTAGTGTGCAAATTTTTTTGTGATGACCGGTGCTTTCGATATTGCAAAGCACTGGGGCGATGTTTAATGATAAGCGCACCAAGCGGAAAAAATCCGCAAAACCCTCCACCTGCCAACCTCCTCTAGTAACCTCTGCTAGAAACGTATGTATGGGATATTTTTCTATGGGGTTCCTCAAAAACATCCGCTAGATGGTTTTTTCCTTGTAGTGATTTCATTTTTTTACTTGTAATTGAAAGAACAATGGATGCAAGACCTAATTAATGATAAGACAACTAATGGGTTAGGGTGGTGATCCTTATTGATAAATTTTATATGAATTTTCAGTCCCTTATGTTCAATCTTGTATTCATGACCTATAGATTGAATTGTTTCCAAGTGTTTGAGAGAAGGTTAGTCCGAGTTGGGGATGGTCAGGCCTAGTCCTAAAGTCATTTTTTAGTTTACAATCATTATCCTTGTGTAATTTATGATTTCTGAAAGTTACAGGGATTTCTTGGCAGAGGTCTAGCCCAGTAATAGAACTTAGCCTTAAAATTTTGCATTCATTGGCACAACACTGAGAAATTTAGTCCATGGTCACACTCTTGCAGGCTTATGCATGCAACTGGGAGGTTCATTCGCACTAAGGACTTGGCAATGGATCGACTGGGGGTAAAATTCAGTGAAAAGTCAGGGTGACCTCAGGGATGGACACCTAGAGGGTTTGGGTTACTCTTGGAGGGTCCTATGGCACCTGAGGGAAGTCAGTAAAGTTTGTTTGTCGACTCCATTTCCTTAAGGTCATCTAGGAGGTTGAGTCTAGTCATAACTGCCCCTCAACTCCTGTTTACCCCGATTGGTTGGTTTCTTGGGTAGATGTGAAGGGAGGTGTGTCTTTACATTCAACCTTAACAAGTAATCACACGAAGGGTCAATGGCCAATTTGTAACACACCCCCATAAGATTTAGCTTGGTAACATTGGACTTAAATGCGCCATTATTCTAATTTGTGTTACACATGAATTTTTTAATTTTGGTCAAAGTTTATAATTATGATCTTCTCCTTGTGGTTAGGAAATTAAGCACAAAGTGTTCCCAATGTTTGTGTAAAAACATTGGTTCCAACAGCCAAAAGAATCAATTGTAACTGAATTTTGGAATATAGACTGCAACGAACAATTTTGATATCTCTGCAAGATTAAAGATCATGATTCTCAATCTTTTGTAACTGAAAATGAGGCTCAATTGTTCATCTTTGCTACTATTTCAACATAAAGTGCTACTGAAAAATCCCTAACTCCAAAGTATAGCTTGAAAGTTAAGTACATAATTTAATTTGATCATCTCAATTAGTACACGATATGACTTGATTATCTAAGTAGAACTCATGCAATAATTATGGAAAAAGGTCTGGCAAGCACCACTAAAACCACATTGATAAAAAATATTTTATAACAACAAATTTATGGACCAATAGAACGTATGCAATGTCACTATGGGAAAAATCTTGATGAATTCCTCTTAAAATGTGTTGATGAAATATAGTTTCAAACTGAGGATCAAAGGAAATATAAAACCTTACAATGAATATTTATTGTGTAACTACATTATCCATTACTTAAACATGGGATCACTAAGAACAAAACTGCAATTTGCATACAATATTTATAAGTGGCTAGTTAATATCTCCCAATTCCTGTGGAACACATCTGTTCCTCGAAATCACAGAGTTACATCAAATTACCTCAAAATTAAATTTGAAAGATTTCATTTGCACACAAGAAATAAACTTGTTAATACTGGAAACATCTAGGCCTTGTAATAGTTCACACATATGAAACAATGATTGTCATTTCTAAAAGAACAACTATATAAGGAAACCTAAATGTTCAAAAACTACAACTAAGCCCACAACATTGTGCAATACTACAACAAGGTTCACAAAATTGAAAAGATCTAGCTTCTTCTTCACACCATCACCTTTTTAACAAACCTCGAAAGAAGTTCCTAACAACATAATAACACCTCAAGCTTCATAGTTCCACCATAGCAAGGAATTTATCACAATGGGTGCATATATTTGAGTATACTAACGTTGCAAATCAATAAGATAAAACCATGAAATTTAAGGTCTGAGTTTAAACTATCTCAATCTTGTGATTCAAGAAAGGTATTGTATGAAGGCTTGATATTCAATTTTGAGGGATAAGTACAATAAGCCATAGTACTAAGTAATTTTGATAATTTAAAGCAGGGCTTGCAAAGTTTTTATTTACTAAAATAAACTTACATATAGATTTATATCAACCCAGAACTATGCTAGCCACCCAAATAAGTTGCAACACTTGTAAATGCAAAGAAGGTCAATGAGACAGAGCATTCAAAACACTTGTGAACTATTATAAAAATTGTATATGGGATTTTTTTATAAAATTCAAATAGTGTAAGTACTCCACGTGACTTGTAAATGACAATCATTTCGTTGTAACAATTTTTTTATATGAGCTTAACACGGGTTTTGTCACCCAAGACCATAAGCTTTAAGTTTAATTTAACCCAAGAGTAGCATCCTTTTCAATGAAGCAAACCTTTCTCGAAGGAAAAAGAAGTCCATGAGAAAATGCAAGAAAGAGGAATGGTGATGAAACTTATGGCGACTAAAACCACTTTTCTATCAAAACCTCTTGGCAGCCAAAGCCAAAATGCAAAGGGGAAAAAGAGCTTTAATATTTATTTATTTATTATTATTATTGTTAGTGTAAAATATTTCGGCAAGTGTACCAAAAATACCTTACTTGAGCTACGAATGATATATAGCCCTAACAACATAAATGGTTGTTCAACCCTTTAGATATGCAACAGACAATTAAAAAAATTCCTGCAAAAACCCATATCTATGCAGTAAAAGAAGTTAAACAACAAAATTAAATAGTAACTGATGAAAAAATAACTCCAAGTAACCAATAGACAAGACAAGTTTAAAGAATGATATTTTCTATTATATAACACCTGGTGAGGGAAACAAGTATATGTTACCAGTCCCCCTTAATGGGATGGGTTCTTGGTTGTCCTCAATACTTCGGCTTCGCAAGTCTCTCTCTCTCTCAATGATGTGGAAACCCAAAATATGTGGTGAACTCAAGTGGGAGCTCAGATGGAAAAAGAAAATGGTGGCGACAATGAGAATGATCAAAGTCAAGAATGAATGGAAAAATCCTCCTATTTATAACAAAATATTGAGTTATCCTCGAAAATGGAGAATACTAAAATATTATTAACCATAATCTAGATCTAACGGTTTGGAATAATTTATTATATTTAGTTCGAGGAAAAAGATATTTAAATTGGTTAAATACCTTTATTTAGAAATAATAAACAAATAAGTGGTTTATTTATTATTTCAAGAATGCGGTTAAAGAATAATAAACAAATAATGATTTGTTTAATTATTCTTAGGTGATTTAGTCAAATTTAACAAGGAATAATAACTAAATAATGATTTAATTAAATATTCCTAGAGAAAAATAATGATTTATCTAATTCTTTCTCATAATTGGGTTAAATGTGACAAGGAATATTAGTTAAACATACGTTTAATTAATTATTCCTAGAGAAAAAATCAAATAAATAATGATTTATTTAATTATTCCTCATGGGGTTTCTTGTTTTAACAAGAAATAACTTAATGAAATATGGTTTATTAAAGTATTTCGTATAGTGAATGAAATTTTACTATGGTAAAATTGGTCTTACATGGTGTACTTCGATCCACCTAGTTATAAATGGTTAGGTGATCAATTTTTGGTGATAAAATATTTCCCCCCAATGTACGAATGTTAGGATAAAATCGTATGATCGAAGTACGTTGTAAGAACATAATCACTAGAGACCGAAGGGGAGTCAAGGAGAGAGAGACATAAATGAAGTGAAGCGAGAGAGGACAGTAACTGAGGGGCCATGACCTACGAATTGACATATGTCTCCTTTGATGTTGGAGTACCTGATCTCAATGAGATGAGGGATACATACCCATACCCGCTGAGATAACTAAGTACAAAGAATAATGGTGAGCCCAACAATGTGGGACTGAGCTACAAAATATATGATACATGATACATGACATGCTGGCATCAATGGGCTAGAATTATACAATGGATCCCATATACATAATGTGCGTAGAAAAATAAAGGCCAGGACTGATGACAATAACATATGAGTACATGACACATAAATAATTCCCCTCCATATAACATGGGGAGGCGGGGTGGGTATAACAACCAAAGAAGCTCTGTTGAACAGGAAATGGCTCTACAAAGTTGAATGGATCATATAAATGAGATATGCATGCTATGGGTGTTGCAAGAGGTTGAAATCGAACCCATAAAATCGGTGGAACTGCATCTAAGGTTGTAGCATAATCTGAGGTCATTCGGGCATGTGGGGGGCTACCTGAATGGTCACCCCCTCATGAGGTCTGGAGCATCTCACACACACCCGAGAATCACTGGTACAAAAAACTTGATCATCGGACCATCAAGTGTACGAACCTCAATCGTGCAATAATGATATGGGGTCGAGCACATGAGAAACAACCGAGTCAAAGGGCAATAGTGATTCCCTTTGCTTGATCTAAGGCACCAAACAATAATGAAAGCTGGAACCAAGGCACACTACCCACTAGATCGTTCTTCTGGAATGAATGTGTTGAAGTCGAGATAATAGGGCCTTCCATAGCTGAGGCAATGAGGAATCCTCACCTAAGGTGTGAGGGATAATATTAGAGCGACTGTTGGAATGACACCAGGGATAGTGATAGAATGGGGGAAAACTGAGACGTGGATAGATGAATTCCCTTATCAAAGCATAAAAGGCATGGTTGACCTAGCAGCGACTGACTCGACTCTGGAGGGGATGAGGTATAGTATGACTAGAGGCCAAAATGGGCAACACATGATGAATGTGATGCAAATATGGATGGAATACTATAACAGGAGATAAAGGGACTTGGGACAGACTCCATGAATGCGATGATGACTCAACTCGGATGCTATGAACAAGGGTGACTCGATGATGTTGCCACACAGGTTAGGCTAAGTGGGACCATGAAAACATGAGTAAAGAATTGTTACTCATGAATAAAATTGGCACACGAGGTGACAAGTACCAAGGAAAATTGGTGCCAAAGTACAAGCAACTTATATGAATAAATTCAATTTGAATCGGCGGTAAAGTGAAACTTTGTGGGAAAAATGGCTTCTGGGTAAAGTGTCAAATTACCAAAAAAAAAAGAACCATTATAGTACTCAGTGAGAGCTTTCCAATGATGTTGACGGTTTTTCAAACCGAGCTACAGTTTTTTCACAATGGGCGATGGAAAAAATGGGTTTTTTTCCTATAAAAGGGCATTTTCCCTCCAACTTCAAGTCATTTTCTAAGTGAGTTGTGCTGAATTTGGGAAGGAGGAGAAGGCCCTAAATCTTGTGGAGATCGTAGCAGACAAATCGACCATCGGAATTAGGATTTGTTAGTGGGAGGTAGGTCGCCTAACCTTACTCTTCATTTTTCAGCGGATTAGTTTTTCATATTAGCGCCCAGAGCTCAGTAGGAGACCCCTGCCTTTGATCACGTCCGGATTGCACTTTTCAGGGCCTGAATTTCATTCTGGCTTACAGGAAAAGGTGGAAAACCTGCAAGCTCGCACTTTTTGGCCAGAAAAAGTTCGAGTTGGGGCTGAGATAGGGTTTGGGTTATTCGCTTATTAAGGACTAGGAACATAGATGATATGGTGTAGTTGCTCGAACTCTGAACTAACATGACATTGTGATGTTTTGCAAGATCAACTGGTGTGAACGAGACTTGGAGGCTCTTTGCTCTAGGATTCAGGGGAATCATGTGGTGAGAGGAGTGCTTTCCTGGTTTAGGGTTCTCAAGTTGTTAGAGAACCCATTGATGAGGGTAGGTGAGCCCTTGCTATTGAGGATTGCGAACTATTGGGATCTAGACCAAGAGGCCTTCATGGTGCAGGGGCACAAGATCGAGCTCACGATCCAAGATATCTATTTTTTTACCAAACTCCCCCCACTAGGGGTGGTGGGAGATATACATCTAGTGTTACCTCATGGGAGGAACATAGCATAGTTTGTGGTTCGCCATTGTGCATCGGGTGCTCATGCAAAGGGCACGACCATCACGATCAGTGATATAGAGAGGCTAGAGACACGAGCTTTCGCTGCAGCTATGTTGTATATCTTGGCCATCCATGCATTCCACCACATCACTGGAGGGTAAATGATGTTAGTGGAGAGTGTTTTGAGAGGAACCTACTATGGATGGGCCCAAATGATCATGTTGTCAGTGAAACGACAGTTATCGCTATGCAAATGGTAGGTGAACCATGAACGTGCATTTGGGACAATGATATGCCCTTTCTTCTTTCAGAAGGTCCTGACCATCCGTCCTCATGTGTAGATC
This sequence comes from Pinus albicaulis, assembly GCA_034641835.2. Lineage (NCBI taxonomy): Eukaryota > Viridiplantae > Streptophyta > Pinopsida > Pinales > Pinaceae > Pinus > Pinus albicaulis. The sequence goes on from CM076577.1 coordinate 637,609,682, forward strand.
CATGATGGGGGCCCATAGGAGCCCAAGATGCGTCATTGGGGGCATCTACTACATCAAGGAGGGGGAGGAGGAGTCGGGCGTTTGTTTCGACTAGATTTTTTTACGCATTGGGATCAGATGTCATTATACATAGATGATTATCCATACAATGGTATGAACTATCAGGGTGATCCTGACTTGCCACTTCTACCCGGACAAGCATGGGGACCAGATGGTAAGTGTAAGTTGTTATTTTGGTGCATTTAATTTTTTTAGAATATGTATGTGGTATTGATTCTTAACTTTTGGTATGTAGATATAACACCGATAAAACTAGAAGGATATGCAGGATGAGCCGCAGCGCCTGGGGCTATAGAATAGGGTGGATCAACGTCACACCAGAGACCAGATTATGAGGCTCTGTTGGAAGATCTTTATCGCAGATGTGATGTGGTGCTGACCGGCATATCAGAGAGTGGGTGGCATGAACTAAAAGATTGATATACTAATGTGTGTATGGGCCTCCCCTCAAAGTGGCGATGGATCATGTGGCACATGGCGATGGTTGGTTAGGTTGTTCATGATCTACGAGTTGGTGGAGCAGATCCATTGGTCCGGGAGCCTCTAGATAGTGACTAGGGATGGGGACTTGTGATGCCCCCTTTTTTGGTTTGTGTAACATGTTATGGGCATGTCGGATGTTTTTAGATTATTGGACTCTTCAATTTCATGACAAGTAGCAAGGAATATGAATATGCATCTTTTTATATGACGATTTTGGTTCACCATTTTTGTTTTATGGTTTTCTTGTGTTAAATGGATGTGATAAATTCCAATCTATAATGTTATTTGCAATGGTCTCTACATAGTGATTTTGGCTCTAAGAACATGACTAAATGTAATGGATTCAAATTCACGTGTTAAAAGCTTCACTCGTAGATATTTTCTAAATAGGACATGGTTATACACACGATAAATGCCATTCAATTGCATGACAAGTAGCAAGGAATCTAAATGAACATAAAGATGAAGGATGTGATGATCAAGGGCATCGACTAAAAAACCTATCATTCCATTATATTTGGTCTGGTTATTGGTGCCAGGTCCAATGCATACGTTGTTGGTGTGAACTAACAAATGCAAGGGGGTAAAAATGGCCCAAGTTGTTGAGGCTAGATTCCAGGAGAAGCGACTTACACCATCGGCATGCAGATATATGGTGTGGATTATGGATCCTGTTGTAACATATTCTGGTACACTGAAATTACAAATTTTGGGTGAGAAATTATTAATTCCTCATTGAATATGTTTATTCATGCTTTCAAAAGACTTATTAATTCTTTTTTATAATAATAATTTTAATTTTTAAAAAATTGTACTTTTATAAAAATATGATGACATATTTTTATGGAAATATTTTTTTAAAGTTAAAAATTATGTTATATTAAATTATAAGACTAAGTCTAAATCATAAAAATAAAATCCATAACTCCTATGGCCCACCCTGCACTTAGCCTCAAACTTCCCTATTTTTACCTGCCTCCATATATGGGTACAAAATTATATATTGTTAAAAATGTATTTCGAACCCTCAAGCCTTTACGACATTTAACCAAGGGGTGGGATCCAAAAAGATGTTTTTAACTATTACTGATTTTTACGCATGTCATATTCCTAATCTATTCGCACCTCCTCCTTCCTAAACTACTTACCACTACCGCCCCTCCCCCCCTCCAAATACCATGAACTTTATTGTTTTGACTTTTGTAAATGATTTTACATCTACACTTAAAATCAAATTCATGGATGAAAATATGAGATTGAAGTGAAAGAATTCCATGGAAGATTTTACATAAAGGAAATTACAGTGTGAAAGTAAATTAGCTTTTACAGGGAAGGAGGGAAGGAGAAACACGAGATGGGTTTAAAAAACCACACATAGTTTTATAAATCCATGAGAAGTGAAAACAATCAAGGGTATTGGAAAGATATGAGAAAGAAAAGCAACACATAAGTGGATGAATTTATCCATAAATTTATTATTTGAGGAGATATTTTCTGAATTTATTTAGTAAATTCATGAAAATATAAATTCATTCACGGAATATTTGAAAACACATTGGTGAAAGTTATTTTATGATATTAGTGAATCATTTTTAAAGAGTGACATAAAATCATTCAAAACAGATCTTCAGCAACAAACCCCAGATTTTAAGACACAAAAATATCAATTAAAGGGAAAATGACAGAAACAACAACTCTAGATTTTAAAGGCATGGAGATATCAGCATTCAGAACAGCAAAAGATCATCAGATTGAGTTTCAATCTCTCTAGAATCCCCTGCAAAATTATAATTGTTTAAGGAGATTAGTATATCGTACTTTTGTTTGAGTTAGCTCCTCTTTGAACTGGTTATCATTTGCCACTTCTATCTTCTCCTGGATCTACTTTGTTTGGTTGTAGAAACTTTCTACACGCATCCAATTATGCCTAATTTATTAATTATTCTATTTGATTGCTTAATTATTAGGAATCTTCTTACATTCTTCTATCATAATACTTAAAAATCAAAGTCATTATGTCAGGCTAGAAGTTGAAAATTTGAGGAAGGAATCTGCAAAAGAGGGATTTATTCATGAATAGGGATTTTCATCGATAGCCAAACACCCCCAATTAAAACCATGAATCTGGCCATTCTTTTTCAAAGTTTGTTGTTCGGTGACAGTGAACATCATTAAACAATGCCTCGTAACAACCGAGGGAGCCCCATTTGGTTCGAGGACCAGCTTGAACCTAAAGTCGGTTGAGTTTGTTTCCTGGCATATTTTTTGCAGCCAAGGACTGCCTATGGGAAACAGGTACAACAGATCCATCTGAAAGGTGCCACAAGACAACAAATGGGATGATGGGATATGCACGCTAACTAAATGCATGATGGAAATCAATACACGCATGTCAATGGGAGACACTATGGGTAAAATTTCTTTAGGTAGAGTGCATTACGAGGGTTAGGAAGGAATTGGCCTTAGAAATTTTCTAAAAGGTATGCCCCCTTGCCCAAACATCAAGTGGCAATGTAATGGCCATAAGGTGTATGTAGATTGAATTCATGGGTTCAATGTAAGGGGTAATAGAAGCAATCGAACTCACTATGGATGAAGAGTTTGTATTCCACGGGATATTGGTCATGATTTTGTTGCAGAAGGAAGTGCACATGATGATGCATATCATCCCAAGGAAAACCAAGGGTGGCCATGGCTTCCATAATGTCTTCATCTAAATGGAAGATGGGACATCTGCAGGAAGGGAGACTAATTGATGTGTGGCGAAGAAACTTGGCGCATCATCATGAGAAAAATGGTTCAAATACGCATTGCTACTATGGGTAGATGAAGAGTTAGTAGATAAAACATCTACCAATGTTGAGACTAGGGTGTTATACGAGGAAGGTTCGACATAAAAATAATGGGAAGCCCCTAAGGGGTCTTTCTCCATGGATCTCATGGATGATGACATATAGAGAATAACGACCGATGAGTCTGTCATCTCGACATCAGGGGGAGGTATCATGATGGGTGCAGAACAATCCTCCGGTTCTGGTGAAGCAGTGGGACCAGAAATCACAAGTAGAGGAGTAGATGATCCACTACGAGCGACCTCTATTTCATGAAGTTCCTGAAGGGTATCGCAAAATTCATCGATATGGGGACAATAATGGGAATAGTGGCCATAATGATCGCACAACGCACAAATGTGATTCGTACATAATGATTTTAGTTTCTTGGCTGAATCAGGTAAGGTAACATGGACCTTCGGGATGTCAAATTCAGGAAATGTTTCGTGGAACATAGGTTTGAGATGAGGGAGCTCAGGATATTTATTGGTGACATGCCCAAGAACATCACACAAAGTGCATGGAGGTGTCGGCTATAGAGGCTTAGGTGGAGCTAGAGTTATTTGGGGAGCCTTGTCCTTACGTTCCTTATTTTTGGGTCATTGAAAATTCATAATTAGTATTTTTTAGGCTCCTAAAATCCCTCCCACGTTCACTTGTTGAAGCCCCTCTCAACCTAATAATTTATATAAATTTTGATCCTCATATCCTCCTTATGCAAGGGATTTTGCTATCTGAAACAGGTCATCGTGGAATTTTCTCTCTAACTTTTTTTTCTACGAAGGTTTAGAAGCTGAATTTTTATGAGGCAAACTTCAAATTTTTATGAGGTGAAGCTGAAATCCTGAGGAAGCTCCTGTAAAAATTTCAGATCAAGATGCATAATATTTTTGGAGATATGATCTGTGGAAGTCAGTGTTTGTGCAGGCTCCTGAAATTCATCTCAAAGAAGTGACCTTGGGAAAATTGTCATAACTCTCTCTCTGTGCATCAGATTTGAATTATGTAAAAAATGGTGGATAATGAACGAACTACATTTTTTTCTCTATCAATTTCATAGCCGAATGAAGAAACAGTGACATGTGGCACGCCGTACAAGTTCACTCTACTAAAACAGTCCATAATTAGGGCATTGTGAGAGATTGGGCATAACTCTCTCTTGAAGAATCCAAATTGGGTCAGACCTGTGGCATTGGAAAGAAGACACAGATGACTACTACATGAACAAAAATCGCATATTGGGGATCTGAAATAACATAGATACACCAAATTCAATATCAAGATCCTAGAAGGCAAGAAAAAGCTAGATCGTGTGTTGTTAAGGGCTGCAAAGGACCAGACTTTCTAGGGCAACAAAGCAAAGCAAGGTGCAGAAAAGGGTAACATGACAAGAGCAGCAACCAAGGTGCAGGACAGCAGCAATAAGTTCATCACATGAAGTCTTCAAGTGGCCAGCACTGCATATAGTCATTGTAAAAGTATCATTGTACTAAGTCATTGTAAATACATTATTGTAAAAAATTGTACTAGTGTCTATCTGCCAAGAGTTGAAGAGGAAGTTTCGGGAGGTCTAGGATAATCATTAGGTGGTTGTGTCATAGTTGGGGTTATGGTCTAGTGTTTCTTCTTCTTCTAAATCATTCGATATCATTGTAAAGTGGACCATTTTTCCTGGTACGGGAGTCCATTCTTCTTTTATTCCTCTATAGGGTGCTAGGGTGGTGCTAGGGTGAGTTGTAGCTCATTGGGTGTTGGGGCATCCGTTCAGTTCACTACTGAAGAATCTCGAGCATTGGAGTGTCCATCTAGTAGGAGCTGGAGAAGAATGCTTTTCTAGATTCTAGGAAGTTGGAGCTTTATTTTCGATTGGAGTTGAATATTAGAGAATTATTAGGAAAGAATTAGGTGGTTCTTGTCCCGGAGTGGGTTTCCACCTTAAAAATTGTTTGCATTTGTGTTCCTCTTGCTTGCTACTATCATTGTACAAAAACTAATAATAATTGAAGACTAACTAATGCTCTAATTGAAAGGAATATTGATTCACCCCCCCTCTCAGTATTTCCAACACCTGCGTTGGAATAACCGAAGATGAATCGAGTCATTGGTGATGGAATTAGACGAACACCACATATGAAAGGAGTAGACATGATTAGTGGGTTCCTCTCCATTGTTTACTTCAAACTCAGGGATGTCTAAAGGAAGCTTAGTTGGCATAGATGGCCAACCTGCATCGTGATGTACGGGGTCATTGATTAACTGGCTAAAATAGAGAAGGCTTAACCCGCCTTGAAAGGTAGCAAAGGAGTAGCCGGGACAGATCCTGTAGCGGTTCCACTAGAAGTGATTCCAGTATTAGGGCCAGAGCCACCGCCTGGTTGGTTTCCCACACCTGCATTAGCGCCTGACATGGTGACTGTATGAGGTTGAGAAGAAGCGGAATCAAAGGAAGAACCTGATGAACCAGAAGAACTAGAGTCAGAATGGGGACTCGAGGGAGGACTAACTCGAACCCTATGGGGTGGTCTGAGATGTCCTAACGGAAACTGCGTGTGAAGACCTTGGAGTCTCCATGACAAATGCCTTGGGGGCGCAATGATTGCAAGACACAAGTGACACAAAAAAGTTGAAGAGTGATAAACACGGATCTGTGTGGCAGATTAATTAAATTATGATGTTTATGTATTGGCTTGGAGGTGTAAACCAAACGCTCTTCGCTTTAGGTGTGAGTGTGTGCAAGCCGTGTGTTTATTTTAATTAAGCCCAAACGGTTATTTAAAAAGAAAAAATAAAACTGAAATGACAGTAAAATAAACAACTAATCGTGCATAAATCCCAACCCAAACAAGGCTCTCAAACAACCAGACTAGATGGGGGCAAAATTAACTCAAAACACACTAAAATGACAAAGAGATCTAAGGTCTATGAGATTGGGATCTAATAACTTGATACTGTTGGAAATGACGCAGAAAACAACAAGAAACCATAGGGGAAAATTACTATAAAAAATAAGGCTAAAGGTAAAAAAACCTATGGTAAAAAATAGGGCCCTAAGGGAAAATGCCAAACAAAACCCAAGAGAGAGTTTTGGATGTAACAATAACCCATCTTAAGGATCTGTAAAAATGATCGGTCGGACCTTGGAACAATGGCTGAAAACACTACAAATCTCAGACTACCTACTCAACTCAACTCCTCCTAAAAAGGTGGAAGTGTAGTGAAACCCTAGGGGGATTGGTTCTAATTCAAGGAGACAAACTGAGCATATCTAAGCCTAAGACAGGCTTAAATAGAGGTGAGACAACCCAAAACAGTGCTCTTGGATAAACCTGACAATTTCAGCAAACAAACAAAAAACTCAGAAAAAGATTCCAAATCGTAGTTTCTGACCAATTTTTTGGTGATATCGTAGTTTTTTAGCAAATAAGTGAGATTTGGAACTCCATAATGCAGCTTTGGGGCTGAAAAGTGCAATTTTTGTTTCTTGGTTTTCATGTGGCAGGTTGCGGAAAAAGTGTCGTCTCCAGTGCGACTGGTACCTGCTACCTGTGGAAAACACCAAAATACTTCCGGAATTTAGAATTTTGACTGAATTAGGGAAAAAAGATAGATCAAAACATCAAGAGACTAAAAACAACTAAAGAAAAACCCTGATCGTTGAAGCTGATGGTCACCCAAGAATCTGAATTACAACGGTCGAGTCGTCATTTGTTAGTGTAAAATATTTCGGCAAGTGTACAACAAATATGTTACTTAAGCTATAGAGGACATATATCCCTAACAACAGAAATGGTTATTCAACCCTTTATATCTGCAATAGACAATTAAAACAAATCCTGCAAAAACCCAGATCAATGCAATAAAATTAGTTAAACAACAAAATGAAATAGTAATTGATGCAAAAATAACTCCAAGTAACCAATGGACAAGACAAGTTTAAAGAATGATATTTTACATTATATAACACCTAGTGAAGGAAACAAGTATATGTTTCCAATCCTCCTCAATGGGATGGGTTCTTGGTTTTCCTCAATGCTTCAGCTTTGCGTGTCTCTCTCTCTTATGATGTGGAAACCCAAAATATGTGATGAACTCAAGTGAGAGCTCAGAAGGCAAAAGAAAATGGTAGCGACAATGAGAATGATCAAAGTCAAGAATTAATGGAAAAACCCTCCTATTTATAATAAAATATTGAGTTACCCTAAAAAATGGAGAATAATAAAATATTATTAACCATAATCTAGATCTAACCGCTTGGAATATTTTATTATATTTTGTTGGAGGGAAAAGATATTTAAATTGGCTAAATACCTTTATTTATAAATAATAAAAAAATAAATGATTTGACAATGTAATCTTTTGTGATGCATATCAATATTCAAATAATTTTCCAGAAAAATCACATCATAAATTCCAAAAGTCGACGTATTTCCAACTACGTAGTGTAGTTCATCATCACGGAAATGGAAAGGTAAATTGTATTGATCCAAATCGTATATATATATATATATATATATATATATATATATATATATATATATATATATATATATATATATATATATATATATATATATTGATTGTAGAGATATGTAACGGTCATTGACCAAAAATTCATAAAATAATATAATTGAACTAGTAGAAATTCTTTCGGTAATAATCACATGCACAGGAACGTGGTCGTTGCGTTTCGAACCAACCAGTGTGGTTCATCATCAGTGTAATAATCTTTTGTGATTATTACCGAAAGAATTTCTACTAATTTATATGATGGATCATAGAAGTTTAGATTCCAAAAATATAATTGAACGTTAGGAAATTATTAAATAAAACAACAAAACCAAAGTCAAGAAATTAGAAAATAACAGAAAAGGAAGGAAAACGTTAAGATAGAAACGAGAAATAAATAAAAATAAATATAACCAAAAAATAAAAATGATAAATAATATAATTCATATTAAAATCAAATTTAACTATTTTATTATTTAAATAAAATAATATTAATCATAAAAATTTAAAAATAAATAAATCAATCAATCAATCAAAAGTAAAAACTAAAATAGACTCATAATAAAATTAATAAAAGATATAATGTTGATTTATATACATTATATTGCTCCAAGTAAAGAGAATATGGGAACTCTGGAACCCTAACAATGGAGGCCTCGCTTTGGACCTGGAAGACGACCTGTAGACCTGGCTCCTTTCTCTCACTCATCGGACCAAACTCGAGTTATGGACTTACACATTTGCGCTAAGCTCAGGAGTTTTCTTGGCTGCTTCTTTTTCCCTATGACCAGGTGTTGTGCTATTTTATTGCCTTCATGCCTCGTGATAGCATTTTTGTGGTTTATTTTATTACCTTCCCTTACTCCTCGCTGACACTTAGCTCAGCCTTTCATGCGGGAGAAGGGTTCTCACTGCTTCTTTCACGGTTCCCCGGCTACTACCCTGGTCGTCTCTCTCTACTCTGCCCTAACAATCCGACAAAAGGGCCCTCACTATATCCTTGGTCTTACACCCTGACCCCAGCTTTCAGGCTTTCCCCGTCGTATTTCTTTCTTGCCTCGAAACAGGCTCTATTTGGCACGAAGTGGTGATTTTTACTCTCAAGAATGGAGGTTTTTTATTGTGTGGTTGAGAATGATAGATGATGAGGTGGATTACTCCTTAGATCATTTGTAACCCTCCCAAATATGGGTTTGTTTATCCCCCCATAAGACATGTGGACCATTTGATGAGGTGGACATGGGGAACAAGGATTTTTGTGGCCATGGAAATAGGAGAAACCTCCATGTCACATTACACGTTGGAGGAAACGCCCATGGTCTCTATGGAGGTTATCTGGGAAACTACTTTGTCGCCCATGGCATCCCCTGCATACTCCACTCCATCCCCATCAGTTATGAGGTTATGGGAACAGCAAGCCCAGGAGACTCTAAACGAATTTTTCCTGTTTTAGGAAGGGTTGAGATTTTGTAGCGGTTTACAGGAAGGAACCCTTGGCTTCAAACAATTGGGTATCAATCAAGGGGATTAGCCATCCTCTCACCCATAAGAACAAGAGGCACCACCCATAGTAGCAGCATCAGGGTGCTTCGAAGGTCTTCCGTATATTTCCCCCCCTCTAGAAGAAAACAAAACATCTGACTCGGATGATTCTTTGGAAGTGTAAGGCATAGGGCAGGGCAGAGTTTCAAACAAAGGGGGGAAAAGAAGCATCGGTGCACCAAGAGAAAAGACAAAAGGAGGGACTTAGTTTTCAGACGGGGTGTTGGAATGGAGCGAGTGGAGCACACTTCCAAGACTGTTCTGGTTGGAAGAGTTAGAGGCAGGAATTACGCCACTGCAAGGCTCAAAATTTGGATGGCGGAAATATGGGGGAAATCCATGGTGCAACTTCTGGGTGTTCTTACTATGAACCGAGGCTGGTTCGCTCTCATTTTTCCACAACCTGACATCGTTGATTGGGTTCTTAATAAATATTGGCACATTGAGATGGCCCTCATTTTACTAAAGCATTGGACGCCCCTATTCGACCTAGACAAGGAGAAGTCTGGTGTAGGACCAATTTAGGTCAAATTTCCTGGGCTACCATTACAGTTTTGGTCCGAAGAGGCTCTCCGATTGATTGTGAGGATTTGGGGGTTTATTTGGACCATTACAATTCCTATTTTGAGACTGGGAACATATCGGTGGCTCGGATCCTTGTACATCTGGACACGAGGGAAGGACTCGTTGAGGCCTTCAATCTACACTTCAACGACATGGTTCGGGTTCAGATACTCGACTATGAGGGGATACCGTTTAGATGTAGGCGATTTCATGAGGTGGCTCACATGCACAAGGAGTGCCCACTTATCATTTTGGCCTCTGACCCTACAAAGTTCCCGGTGCATACGAGGACACAAACGGACAGTGGGGGTGGAGGCGCAGGCACATGTTTCGGTTCCGGTTGAACCTGCACCGGGCATTACTACTAGCAACACCTCGACTACAGCTTCTCATCATAAGGCTCAATGCCACATTTCCCATCCTCTGGAGGAGGACAACACTCCTATCCCAGGCACCTCTCTTGTTACTTCCCTTTTGCATATTTCTGATTTGAATTGTTCTGTTTCCCCTGCTAGGTCGACTGATTCCCTCAATATTAATTTAATCATTTGTAATTTGGATCCCCTTAGTTGTCCTATTGAAACTACCCCACCCACTGTATCTTGGCCCAACCCCCACACCATTCCTGGTGAATCCTCAGCCCTTTCGATACCTGATTCATCGTGCCCATCTGCTGGACAGCGATACAACCTAAGATCTACTTCTAGGCCCATAAACCCTCATGATTTTGGTCTTGGTGCGGACTCTGGTGTTTCGAACCCCAAAGACACGAGGGGTAGACCCTCCTTTATCACCAAGGCTATCAGAAAGGCTAGAATCGAGGTGGCGCCTGGGACACAATCCTCCATTGATAGGGTTCTTAAAGCAAAGAACACCCGGGGTAGCGGTGACCCATGATCTTCCTTTCTCTAAATTTTCAAGGTTTGGCCAGTCCTAATAAAAAAACTGGCCCTCAAACGACTTCTGGCTCGTGTTAATGTGGATGCTTTCTTCCTTAAGGAAAAATTAGGTGAAGGATGTTATATTCCTATTTTAATCTCTTCATTGCTCCCTGACTGGACCTTTTAGACCTTAGATGTCAGGGGGATATCTGGTGGTTGTACCTTGGGGCTCAATATCAGAACTATTCAGATCCACAGTTGATGGGGTAGGGTTGGTATCCTGGGAGCCGACATCACTACTCGTGAATCTAATATCTCTATCTCTTTAATCAATGTTTATGGACCCTGCCATCACAAAGAGGATTTCTAGGATGATCAGATGCACAGTTCTATCATGCAACGGGACAACATTATTATGGGAGGGGATCTCAATTTTTCCATTGGTCTATCTGAATCCCGGGGACCTTGTGCCACACCTGACCCAAAATCTGCATTTTTTGAAAGGATGATTGATGAGGCTGACCTATTAGATTAGCCTATGCCCAAGAAACTCGCCACTTGGAGGAACAATAGAACTCGGGCAGCCGCATTGGCTAGAAGACTTGACCGGTGCCTGATCAAGGTTTTGATGGCTGAAATTTTTGAAAAATCTAGACAATGGGTCAGGAATGGGGGCTCCTCGTATCACTCCCCTATCTATCTTGAATTTCAATTGGGTTGCCAAAAGCCCTGCTCCCCCCTCAAATTTAACTCAAATTGGCTCGAGGAGCCTGAATTTCATAGTTTGGTCAAGAGAGAATGGCAACACTGTGATCAAAGTCCTGATTTGGAGCCTGCTCAAGTACTCTACAACTGTTGGAAATTGGGTTCAACGCTTCCTGTTTGTTTCGCGACATGGACTAACCGCCTCTATTGGATCCTAATTCTGGCGATTGTAGTGGAAACTAACACCTACGAGTTTTGGTCTAACAGCAATCGTGATTCCAACAAGTGGTATCAAAGCTATAGATCTCGAGTTCGAAACTCACCCAGATCGCGTTGGGGGGGAGATTGTTGTGTTAGGTTCCTATAATAATAGGGTTCATAAATTTTGAATTGACTTTGATATTCTTGTAAATATGTACATACCTTGCTTTCTGCAAGTTGTTTTCCCATATTTTGAAAAAATGAAAAATAATAAAAAGCCAAAAAGAGGGTAAAAAGTCCTAAAAGAAAGGACTTAGAAAAATATAGACCCCAAAATAAAAAAGAGATAAAATAAGGCCTGAAAGTGAGCAAATCCAAATGCCACTACTTTTACTTTTACTGCAAGAATAATGATTATGTGTAGAGTGTGAATAAATGCCATAATCCATGATCAGTTAAACAATTTAATCTTAACTTTTCATGCTTTCAATTTCATGTTTTAGATAGAGAATAAAGATATGACAAACAGTTTAAACTTGACAAATTAGTAGATAGCTAGAGAATAATGAGGAGCTCAACAGTTTAATTTGAGTCCTCAGATGAAATAAGGTAGACTTAGATAGCTTTATGCTTTGAAATAAAAATGTTTTAAGGTTGCAAGCCTAAATGCACCCATGAAAATGAAGTAAAAATGTTAGGAATAAAGATGAATAGGTAGAAAGCAGTTGAGAAATCATGTAATAAAGCATCATCAGGAAAAAATCACTAATTTCCCCTCCCCTCCAAATATTCAATATTCTAAACTATCAGTCAAAAGGGCTCAGAGAATTTCTCTGACTTCTGTTGGAACCGAACCCAAGGCTCGATGAATGATTGGTTAAAAAATATTGAATTATCACACTAGACCCACATTCATCAGCATTTTCCCTTCATTCATAAATCATAATCCCTTTTTCCTAAGTAAAAACCCATTTTTACTAAGTAAAAGTGAAACCCTAAAAAACTAATCTCATTCCCTTTCAAAAAATATTCAAAAACCCTCAAAATGCATTTATCCTAAGTTAAAGTGAAGTAATACAACAAAGATAAGCAATGCTTTATGTTGGCACTTTACTTAGAGTTAACTTGTATTTTGTTTCCATTACATTATCCCTTTATTCCATATTAACTACTAACTATTCATTTTATTAACTCCCTAAAGTTACACCCACCCGTATATTATTAAAACACTTTATTTTAAATAAACCCACAAACCCTCTATTTTAAAGTTCAGACCAATGTTTAATACTCCACGTGCACAATATAAAACCCTGCCCTACTATCCCATTGGTCTAAACTTATCATTAAAACAAATATCCTTCCCCCCTATAGTGTTCAAACACATGTTAAAGGTTTGAACAACTATATAATAAAAACTCGCTCCCACATACTGTTGAAACGTCTCTTGAATGTTTTAAATAAAACATATATAAGTCTTATCCCCCTTGCTCAAACCATATAATATAAAGTTTTAAACTTTAATTAATGGTTATTTCTAAGGTTTAAAACCCATCCACACATAAATCTTACCCGCGCGCCCATCATTTAAACCTAAGGTTTTAAACTTATTAAAACGCTTATTTCTAAAGTTTAAAACTTGTCCCCACATATAAATATACCCTGGTCTCATTCCTTCATTCTGATGCAACTTTCCAATTAATCTGGCCCATTCGCATTCGAACCCCAGATCTGACGGCTGAAAACCAATATCGCACAGAAAACATGCGCAATTACTCCCATCTCATTTCTGCGTGAAATGTGTGGTTTCATGATTTTCTCCCTCCTCCACATGGTCAATATTTATTGGATTGCGTTGGTTTGCCCAAAAACTGCTTACCACCATAAGGGCGCGTAATAACCACTTACGCTTTTAAACCTGTAAGCCCGAAAACTGCCTGTTTTTATGACATGACTGCCATTAATTGCCATTTCATGTAGCCCTAATATGAAAAATAAACCTTGGTAATGCATTTTAATTCATATCCTTTTGTGCCTAAACCCTACACGAGCCTCACGACTGTTAAAACAAACTTTTTCTGCCATTTTCTTGCCTAAATACCTCAAATTTCAGCCTATTACTCTTTGAAGACCGCTGAGAGGCTTTCCGTTGCTCCAGAATCTCCACAGAATTTGTTCGACCATTTAAAGACCTCGGAAATTGTTTCAAACAACTATACCTGCGCATATCAGGTTTTCTTCTCAAATTAAGTCTGTTTTCAATTTGAAAAACCTTTTAAAGAATATTTTCCAATCAGAAATTAAAAATTAACAAAAGAAGCCATCAAAAAGACCAAAAAAATAGGCCAAACCCTGTCAATTTTTCTCCATAAACCCTGTTTTACTATTACCTACTACTTTAGAGGAAAATTGTGAGTTTTTATAGTTTTATGAACTATTTTAAGCTCTAAAATTAGCCAGAAAACCTCTGAAGGTATCTTAAACCTCTCTGCCCATTCTAAAAAGACTCTTCAACCTAATTTCTCAGTAAAAAACTTAGGAAACCCTTGTTTCTTGTTTAAAACCAATTCAAAAGCCTGTAAATCCTATTGAAGATCTAAATTGAAAAAGAAAAGACCATACTTTTCCTGTTTTATCTAAGAAGCCTCTGTTAAAAGTAAAAATACTTCTGCAAAATGTCTAAACTTGCATAAAGTAGCCAAAATGCCTAAAAAGCAGAACTCTAGCAATCCTGAAGCTTCCAAAGTGCCAAAATCCACTCCAGCCATGTCTTTTAAGACTGTTATTGTTGGAAATCCTTTACAACCCCTAGTCATAGACATTGAACACATTCCATTGGTTGATGTTGATTACAAGATAGAAGATCCCATTGTTGAATTTAACCTGCTAGATATTCATAACTGGTGTTATGAAAAGTCCTTAGATAATGAAGAAGAAGTCCATATTTTGGAATCACACTTTCCCAAATATGTTGTCCCATTAACTCATCCATTCCAGGAAGTCATTAAGTTATGTCAACAGTATTATGTGCCTGAGCAAAGAGCCATTGTAAATACCAACAAAGAGGTGCTTTCACCATTACTGTTGAATCAATTAACCAGATGCTATAACTTCAGCCTGATCCTCAAGCAGTCCCTTTATCCATAGAGGCCCTTACCAAGCTGTATATTGGCCTTGATTTTCCCAAGAGATTCATGATTTTCCATACATTTATGCCCTCACATGTAGAAATTCCTAAACTAAATCCCCCATATTCTACTGCCAAATTCCCAGAAGGTTCAAGACATGTGATTTCCATGCTTTCCTTCATCCTATGATATTTTACTGATGAACACACAAATGAGTCTATCTTGGGGTTCTTATCCACTTTTACCCCAGGGAAACCCCCATCAGTAATCTTTGATTACGTTGGTTTCATTGCAGATAATATTCATTATCAATTGATCAATTTTCCAATTGAAGGAGTGTTCAGATATACTTCCTTCCTTTTCCATATGTTTTTATACTTTCAATCAGATAATTTTCCAATTACTCTCCAAAAGCTTGACATACAGGGAAATCCTCTTTCTGTCATTTTCTGGACATCTTTGATTTGGAAAAAATGTACAGATTTCACTTTTGCAGAATTTTCAGAGTTATTCCTACATCTAGTGATCACAATGTTAACAAAAACAGAGCAGCCAAGGATAAATGAAGAAATGAAAAAGATATTGCAGTTGTGAGAGCATAATAATGTTGGTGATTGGTATTTATATGAAAAGCATACTGAGATCAAAGTCTTTGGGTCAAACTTGTTACCTTACAAGTTACCCAAGTATGTTTCAATAAGGATCTTTGCCTTGGAGTATATCAGGCAGATCCTAAATTCTGATTCCATAAATTTCATGGCAGCAAAGAAAAAAACTTAGTTCAAATTAAAGAATCAGATAGGGCCATTCATCTGTAATCACAGGGATGCAGAGAAAGAAGCAACTGAGCAGTTGTTGGAATTCATATTTGAAGAAAGCTTTCCTTGGAATTATGATCCACAAGGGATCCTGAGTAAACTAAGGGTTAAATGCAATTTAACCCCTTTCATCCATGACGCAAAATCATGGATAGAAAATTATGCAAATCAAATTGAGTGGACTGAAAATACCTTAACAAATGCAGTCAATAAAAGTGATACTAATCACACTTTGGAGACTACAAATCAGCCAGAAAAATACACTAAGAGAGAAAGGGAAGAAGGTACCTATATTGCAGAAACTACAACTGAAACTAAATTAAAGTTAATATATAACAAAAGGCCTAAGTTAATTTCAGTTGGTAAAGGAAAGGTAACAATTGATGTGGAAGAAACAGAGCTTATAGATACCAACACTGATTTGCCAGAAACAGATGTTGCCATTGTGATTATCAATGAGCCAGCTACTAAGGATTAGAATGAAGAACAAGTCAACAATGAAGATGCATAGTTGATAGAAAGACAGCAGAGCATGGAAGCTTCTTCCTCACAGGCAACTGAGGAGAAAGACTTAGACATCAAAGAAAAATAAAAATATATCAAGCTGAAGAATGAAGAGATAAAAAACAATATTTATTCTCAATATCTCAAACAGACACCAAATGTGAAAAACAGAATTTTGTCTGCATTTGATTATTCAAATCAAAAGCTAATTATGTCAGTATTGCAGCCCACAGTCAAATCCCCAAAGACAGTGGTAGATTATAAAAAGTTCGATTTGGAAGTCCAGACAGATAAGATTCATGCTCTTTATCAAATTGAGTTCCATAGACAGACTTCAGAAATACTATAATCTACTGTCACAGCTAAAGCCATAAGTGCTCAGAAGCTCCAGAACATTATTTCCAACATGCAATATCAAATGAAAATAGATAAGGAATCCTTGTATGCCAAGGATCTCAGGATAAAATCTTTGGAAGAACTAGTTTTGAAAGTGGGATATGACCCTGCTAATATCAAAGCAGCAGAGTTATTGGTGAAAAAGAAGAATGCAGATATTGAAAATTTGAGGAAACAGCTTAAACTTCCTCAAAGTGAACATCCTCAAACAAAAGAAATAATAGAAGGACAAAAAGAAAAAGATGACATGATGAATTTGATTTTTTAGTTGACATCCCAAATCAAGGAAATGGAAATACAGATGGACAAACTTTTCCAGGAGAAAGAAACACCAAAATTACCAGAGATTCCTACAGTTATTCATGTAATCACTACAGTTGTTCCTTCAACTTTAGTTGAAAAGTTAGCACCCAAATAACCACTAGCTACTGCAGTGCCAGTAACTTCATCCACAACCTCAGCTACTGAATCATCTACAACAGCAATTTACCATACAGATGAAGCCAACAAATTAGTGAAAGCGATGGAGGAAATGTCTCTTAAGACAAATGAAATCAATAGATTAAAACAGGTGGTAGAAAATCTTAAGAAATCAAACAAATTGACTCAGATAAATGCAAAAACACATGAGAAAAATTCCATCAGACTGAATGAAGAATTGAAGAAATTACAAAAATAACTAACCTTGAAGGAACAAATATCATATATGAAAAACTATCTTTGGAACAATATCATTGAAGCCATCCATGATGTATGGCCTTCAATTCAGGTAATCTTTGAACAGAGAAATTTATTACTAGCGGCCCAAGAAGAAATTCAGAAGACTCAAAGTGAACTGGCTGACAAACCAGAACAAGCTTTAAAGCTGATCACATTCCTTAACAGCAAAAACAGACAAGAATTAGAAGAACTCAAGATTACTGACAGGACTGAAACTATCCTAGAAATTAGGAAGGTTACTACAAAGAATAATCTAATGAAGCAATTAGAAGAAAAGTGTGAGAATATGAATATTGTCATAACCAGGTTTATGGTCAAGTTTACACATTTGAGGCAAAAAGGACTGCCTGACATTATGGTCATTAATAATAAATTGATGCCTCAGAATGACTATGATAAAAATATTAGAGAATTTGCAAAGGAATAGGTAAATAAACCACCAGTACAAGGCATTCCAACAAGAAAAGTTTTACTCAAAAAATTTTAAGAATTATTCTATTTACAGCATGAAATAAGACACTTGTTTGTCATCAAGCCAACTTTTGCTAGATTCACTGAAGCTGATGAAAACTTCAAGAAATTAAAGAAGATACAAATTCCTAAAGATGAGGATTGGAAGTCACTCACAGATTTATTATGAAAGATAAAAAGACAAACAGATGAAAGGAAAATTGTTTGTTGATTTATAGTTAAAGCAGATTTTTACAACAGTAAAATAGTTTTTACTATGGTTAAAGAGTGTCTGAGTTAGAGAGTATCAGTGAATAAATAGAATCATAGAAAGAGTATCAGACAAGGCAGATCAGATTCCAAAATAAATTTAAAATATCTAAATCCAGAAAGGAGGGCACCAAGGCAGCCAACTGCATCTTATCCTCAAAGCAGTTTCTATTTTTTGAATAAATAGGACAGTTCGCTGACTTGTTAAGCAGTTGTCTCTATTATTGTTGTAAAGATATTTTATTTCCCTTAGATAATTCCTAGAATCATTATAGGATATTTTGTAAAGAAATATGTATAAATACTTCATCTTTAGAAGTATTTTGTGTGGAATAAATTGCTAGAGATTGTTATAGTTATTTTTGTTGGACTTGAAGGCTTTTGTGATTCAAATTTCGAGTAGCGGATTGGATCAAACCAATTGGCATCATACTTCAGGATGCCTGTGATGAGATATTTGGAGTGAAGTATTTCCTTACTTGTCATTGTTATCTTTTTTTGTTACATGGATACATCTATGTTTGTTCTAAATTTGAATGAATAACTAGGAGTATTACTACAGGATTTGTTAAGAGCACCATGTTTTTAACTAGTTATAGTTTCTATGTTTTCCTCTAATTTCCAGTGTAGGGAACCCTTAATTTCTCCCTCTCTCATTTGACCTCTACCTACTACTTCCTTTTTCCGGATCAAAGTATTCTTAATTTCCCTTTATCTCGACCATACCATCTCACAAAAACAACTTTCGAAGATATTCAAGGGTTATCTATCTTGCCCTGAAAACATTTGACTTTTTGGCCTTGATCCGAGTTCTGCTTGCTTGATTTTGACTCCTTAGCCCAATGGACAAATAGATCTCCCACTATCCATCCCTTCAAGTGATTTTTTCCCACCAAATAAATCAAAACCAAAACAAAGCTACTTTACCTCCTAGCCAAGCTAAACTTCAAGTTATGGCTGCTAGGTATGCTCTCCTTGTCTTACCAGTATAGCTTCATGATATGCCTGAAGACTATCAGAGTAAGATACCACAGTTTGATGCCACAACCCATTATACAGCTCAGCAACACATTATTAAAATGACAGATTTCTTTGAACTCCATGAGATTGATGATTCAGATGTTCAAATGAGGTTATTTGCACAAACATTGACAAGAGAAGTTAAGAAGTGGTTTAAAGGTATTTTTACTGGTAGTGTAACTGATTTAGTTGTGTTTCATGGATTTTTTTTTAAATAAATGGGAAAAGAAAAATAATCCACTCGAGATATTGTCTGAAATTGATGCCATGAGAAGAGCTCCAAATGAGTCAGTGCAAGACTATTGCACTAGATATAACAGTGTTTACAATTCCATCCCTGCAAATATTAAACCCACTCCTGATTCTGTCCTACTCAAATTCCCTGATGGATTTGACACAGACATGGCTTATCAGTTGAGAGAAATAAATGCAAAAACCTTAGAAAGAATGCAAACAGATGCTGTTAGTGTAGAAGTAACATTTTAGCCAAAAAAATTAGACTAGGAAATGAGAGAAGAGTGACCATTAAAGAAGAAACTTCCAATTCATACACAAAAATAGACATGTTAGCTAAAACTTTAGAAATGATGATGGATAGACTAGACAACATAGAAAGAAGACCTCAATGGATAATCAACAACAAATCAGAAATCCCAATTTTAGGAAAAACACAAATTCAGGAAAAGCAAAAGAAACAGCCCCAGACCTGACAATAACTATGTTGAAATTTCTCAGAATAATGATGATGATGAGGATGAAATAAATCTAATGGGAATAGATGATAATAATACTATTTTTCTCACTCGGGAAGATCAGGAATTATTTGAACTCCAACAACTCAAATTAGATTCAAGTGAATCCTTTGATTATAAACAAGGTTATGATTTTGCTATAAATGAAATACACAGTCAATATAACCTTAGAAATAAGCAAAAAAATGATTCTTCTACCAAGAAAACTTCCCAAACACAGAACAAGAAAGCAGTAGAAGCTCCCAAAACAAAAGTTCTGCAAATTCTCCCAAGGGAAAATAAGCAAAACTCTAGTTCTCCCCAAAACATTTCTAGTCCTAAAAATGCATTAAGCCCTAAGATTGTTGATATTACTGATGAATTTTCTCAAGCTACAAAATATCCACATAAATCTGCTGCTACAAAAGCTTCTAACTCTGATAAGACAGCAAATTTAGATCCTAAAATACCCTCTGTTGATCCCAAATCAGTGGATCCAAAAACTGCTACTTCAAAAACACCCGCTGATAATTCTAAGTTTGAAAGAACATCTACTGCTTCACAAACCATCCTTGAAAAGAAAATTAGGAGCAGTAAAACACAAGAAACTCAAACAGATAAGGTTAAAACAATTTAAAATCAAAACATAACTGTAGAAAAACAAGACAAACCAACACAAACTACTGTTACCAAAGAAGAATTGATTCAAATAAGTAAATCACAACTTACATTCAACATACAATCTGAAATTGCAAAGCTAAAAATACCAATTCCTATGACAGAATTGGTAAAACATGACTTGTATAAATCAACCATAACTGAAATATTAAACATAAATGATGGAGAAGATTCCATAAATCTGAATGATGATCAGGCAGAGTTGATTTTTGGCCCAGATGTGAATGCAAAACATGCAGATGGAGCAGTTCCTCCATTTTATATTAGTCTTACCATTCATTGATCAAATTTTACACAACGAAATGCTAGATTCAGGAGCTTCCCATAATCTAATCCCCAAAGCCATAATTGAAACTTTGAATTTAGAAATCACAAGGCCCTACAAAGATTTGTTTTCACTTGATTCAAGTAAAGTTAAATGCCTAGGTTTAATCAAAAATTTGTGTGTAACACTAGTTCAATATCTTGGTAAGAGTATATTAATGGACATTGTAGTAGCTAATATCCCACCTAAATATGGAATGTTACTATCTCGCTCATGGGGAGCGAAATTACAGGGATCTCTACAATTAGACATTTCTTATGCTACTATATCAGTTTTTGGTTAGCCTAAGAAGTTATATAGGGAAACCTTGATGAATTACATGGTCAGTAGTGCAGAAAGATCTATAAATTACCCACTTTACTCTACACCAACTGACCTTGATTCTTTTATCTTATGTAACTCTGAAACTAATGAAATCCAAACTAAACTAATAGAGAAAAATAAAACACCAAACAACGATAATATCTTTCATGAATATTTATGGCATTTATACTTTGATGGTTCAATAAATAAGTTGGGAGCAGGAGCAGGAGTTTGGATAACCAACATGGAGACTAATCACTCAAAAGGCCATGCTTTCAGGCTCAATTTCAAATGTAGCAATAATATGGTTGAGTATGAAGCCCTCATTCTAGGACTCCAAATTATTAGGAACTCAGGAGGTAAAAGAATATTAATCATGGGAGATTCATAGTTGATCATAAAAAAAAAAAATGGAGTATATTATGTTTACAATCTTAGATTAAGCTGATACAAAAAAATTGTGCTAGATTTAACTAATGATTTATTGAAATGTAAATTTGCTGCTATACCTAGAAAACAAAATATACAGGCTCACTGTCTAGCAACCTTTGCTAGTACATGCAATTTACCATTCCAACCTAATCACAGATATACTGTTG
Organism: Pinus albicaulis; assembly: GCA_034641835.2. Lineage (NCBI taxonomy): Eukaryota > Viridiplantae > Streptophyta > Pinopsida > Pinales > Pinaceae > Pinus > Pinus albicaulis. The sequence goes on from CM076577.1 coordinate 637,631,394, forward strand.
AAGTCAAGCATAGACCAATAATTCCAGACAACCTCAAATATTTGCAATTTTTTTCTCAAGATGAACAGATTTACAAGTTTATGAAAAATGAAGGTGAATTTTAGAACTGTAAGATAGACACAAATTGTATTATAGATCAAGATTTAGATTGTGAAAATGATTTGAATAACATAGATGTAAATAAAGTAAAGTTTGTTAAACCAACTAGATTTAGTCAATCAGATATTGATAACTTAGAGAAAGTAGAGATCGAAGAAATTATTGATGATGAATCTGACATATTGAATCTTAAGGATAATATCTTACCCAAAGGTTTAACTCCCTTAGAAGATCTTTTTGACTCAAATTATGTATCTAGAAAACCCAAAATGGAGCAAGTTAGATCGGATATAGAAGAATGCAATATTGGTACAGAGTTAAAACCCAAAATAATCAAACTTTCCAAAACATTACCTCAACAACAGAAGGAAAAATATATTGCTCTTTTAAAAGAATATCAAGATGTTTTTGCTTGGAGTTATGAGGATCTCAAATCCTATAATACCAACATAATTCCACATAAAATTCCAATAAAAGAAGATCAAAATCCCTTTAAACAAAATTTGAGAATAATTAACCCTGTTTTATTGCCTTTGATAGAAAAGGAAGTGCACAGAATGTATGATGCACAGATAATTGTACCAATCATTTATTCTGATTGGATTTCCAACCTAGTTCCAACAAGAAAGAAAACAGGAGAGATTAGATTATGTGTTGACTTTAGGAATCTAAACAAAGTGTCCTTAAAATATAATTACCCTTTACCTAAAATGGATCACATATTACAAAGGACAGTTGGCTCTTCTAGGATTTCACTTTTAGATGGTTTCTCAGGATACAACTAGATTTTAGTCCAAAGAGAAGATCAAGCCAAAACAACATTTACTACTCCTTGGGGCACTTTTATGTATGTAAAAATGCCTTTTGGTCTAATGAATGTAGGGGAAACCTTTCAAAGAGCTATGGACATAGCTTTTGCAAAGGAAATACATTATTTCTTAGTGATTTACTTAGATGACATTACTATGTTTTCCAAAATTGATAATGAACACTTGAATCATCTGAGACAAGTTTTTATTAAATGCAGGAAATTTGGTATCTCTTTAAACCCTAAGAAAAGTTTATTTGGATTAGAAGAAGGAAAGTTACTTGAACACATAATTTCTAAAGAAGGAATCAGAATATATCCTGCTAGGATAGAAGCAATTCTTAACATCATTCCACCAAGAAACATCAAAGAGTTACAAGCCTTTCGAGGTAAGATTAATTTTTTAAGAAGATTCATATCCAATTTAGTTGAGATAATTAGAGAACTAAAAAACATGCTTAAAAAATATTCAGTTCTTAAATGGACTATTGAGGCCAAACAGTCATTTGACTACATCAAATAGGCCTTAACCAAAACTCTAACCCTAATAAGTCCTGAATTTAAGAAGGATTTCATAATTTTTTCATTTTCTTCAAAACACACCATTGTTGCAGTTTTACTGCAAAAAAATGACCATGGATTTGAACAGCCCATAGCTTTCTTTAGAAAGACCCTTAGAGATTCCCCTTTGAAGTACAACATCATGGAGAAACAAGCCTTAGCTTTGGTAAAGGCCATTAAAGACTTTAGAGTTTATATTCTCTACTCTCGTATCATTGTCTATGTCCCAAATTTTGTAGTAAAAGACATTCTTACTCAGGATGGACCTCATGGAAGAAGAGGTAAGTGGATTTCCACTATCTTATAATATGACATAGAGATAAAACCCACAAAGCTTATCAAAGGTCAAGGACTAGCCATACGTATGGCTGAATCTAATTGTAATTCCCTAGACATAAATTTTATTGCCCAAATAGATGATCGGGAAGAGATGGGGACTCTAATGATCAGTGAAGCCTTTTCAAACACATCTTGGTATACAAATATCATATTTGTACTACTAAACTTACAAGCTCCTCCTGGATTTTCAAGAACCAAAGCCAGATTTTTAAAACTAAAGGCAATAAGATTTTGTATTTTAGATAATGTACTTTTTTGGAGAGATCATAGTGGGACTTTATTAAATTGTTTGTTAAAGGAAGAAGCTAATAAAATACTTGAAGAATTTCATGCAAGTGACTGTGGAGGACATATATACTGGAAAACTACCGCAAACAAGATCCTGAGAGCTGGTTTTTACTAGCCTACTTTTTTTGTTGATGTCAAAAATTTTGTGACTTCCTGTCACAAGTGCCAAATTTTTGAAGGTAAGAAAAAACTGTTACCCCTACCTTTAAATCCCATTTCAACTGAAATTCCATTTCAACAATGGGGTTTAGACTTCATTGGTGAAATTCACCCTCCATCTTCAGGACAACATAAGTGGATTTTGACAGCCACTGACTATTTTACCAAGTGGATTGAAGCCATACCCTCCAGACAATCCACGGACACTGTCATTATCTCCTTCCTAGAAAGTAACATTCTTTCAAGATTTGGATGTCCCCAAAATATAATTACTGACAATGCAACGGCATTCAAATCAAAAAAGATGATTGACTTTTTCCATAAATACCATATTACCCTAGGTCACTCTACTGCATATTACCCTCAAGGTAATCGCCTAGCTGAATCCTCAAATAAGAGCCCTGTAAACATCATTAAAAAATTACTTGAAGATAACAAAAAATCTTGGAACAAGAAGTTAGTTATTGCATTATGGGTAGATAGACTTACAACTAAAAAATCTATTGGTACATCTCCTTACCAACTTGTCCATGGAATGAATGTTGTTTTTCCATCCTCCTTAGGAGTGTCAGTGATGAAGATTGTCCAAGAATTACAGGTTGAAACAAATGAAATTCATAGAAGGATAATCAAACTATTCACTTGAAGCAAACAAGAGAAGAAGTTTATATTAGATCCTGAGTTATCCAGGATAAAATAAAGAAAATTTTTGATAAAAAAAAGTAAAGAAGGTGATTTTTACATTGGAGACCAAGTGTTAAAGTGGGATTCCAGAAGAGAAAAAAAAGGTAAACATGGAAAATTTGATTTTTTGTGGAAATAACCTTATGTAATTTATGGATATAGAGGTAATAATGCTTTCTTTTTTAAAGAAATGGATGGAACAAATCTGTAAGAAGGACCAGTAAATGGCAGAATGTTGAAGCACTATTACTCTCCTGAGTTAACAAATAGTTAGTTTTTATTTACTTTGATCATTGTACATATACATTGTAGATTTTAGATTGGATTGGATGTTTCCCTAACAAATTTTAAGCCCGGAGAGAAGGCCCTAAGCTTTGAGAAGGTAAATATCATAAGTATGAATAATTGTAGATATCAGAAGACATTTACAGGGTCATCACAGTCAAATTCCAAAGGCCATTGATCTAAAACTTCTTGGCATTTCACCAGGAAATGCCATCCCCAAGTGGAGCCACTGTTAGGGTCCTATAATAATAGGGTTCATAAATTTTGAATTGACTTTGATAGTCTTGTAAATATGTACATACCTTGATTTCTGCAAGTTTTTTTCCCATATTTTGAAAAAATGAAAAAAATAAAAAGCCAAAAAGAGGGTAAAAAATCCTAAAAGAAAGATCACAGGACTTAGAAAAATATGGACCTCAAAATAAAAAAGAGATAAAATAAGACCTGAAAGTGAGTAAATCCAAATGCCACTACTTTTGCTTTTACTGCAAGAATAATGATTATGTGCAGAGTGTCAATAAATGCCATAATCCATGATCAATTAAACAGTTTAATCTTAACTTTTCATGCTTTCAATTTCATGTTTTAGATAGAGAATAAAAATATGTCAAACAGTTTAAACTTGACAAATCAATAGATATCTAGAGAATAATGAGGATCTCAACAGTTTAATCTGAGTCCTCGGATGAAATAAGGTAGACTTAGATAGTTTAATGCTTTGAAAGAAAAATGTTTTAGGTTTCAAGCCTAAATGCACCCATGAAAATGAAGTAAAAATGTTAGGAATAAAGATGGCTAGGTAGAAAGCAGTTGAGCAATCATGTAATAAAGCATCATCAGGCAAAAATCAGTAATTTCCCCTCCCCTTCAAATATTCAGTATTCTAAACTATCAGTCAAAAAGGTTCAGAGCATTTCTCTGACTTCTATTGGGACTGGACCCAAGGCTCGATGACTACAGATTGGTTAAAAAATATTGAATTCTCACACTAGACCCACATTCATCAGCATTTACCCTTCATTCATAAATCATAATCCCTTTTTCCTAAGTAAAAACCATTTTTACTGAGTAAAAGTGAAACCCTAAATAACTAATCTCATTCCCTTTCAAAAAATATTCAAAAACCCTCAAAATGCATTTATCCTAAGTTAAAGTGAAGTAATACAACAAAGATAAGCAATTCTTTATGCTGACACTTTACTTAGACTTATCATGTATTTTGTTTCCATTACATTATCCCTTTATTCCATATTAACTACTAACTCTTTATTTTATTAACTCCCTAAAGTTACACCCACCCGTATATTATTAGAACCCTTTATTTTAAATAAACCCACAAACCCTCTATTTTAAAGTTTAGACCAATGTTTAATACTCCACGTGTGCAATATAAAACCCCGCCCTACTATCCCATTGATCTGAACCTATCATTAAAACAAATATCTCGTCCCGTATAGTGTTCAAACACATGTCAAAAGTTTGAACAACTATATAATAAAAACTTGCTCCTGCATACTGTTGAAACCTCTCTTGAATGTTTTAAATAAAACATATATAAGTCTTATCCCCCCTGCTCATACCATATAATATAAAGTTTTAAACTTTAATTAATGGTTATTTCTAAGGTTTAAACCCATCCACACATAAACCTTACCCACGCGCCCATCATTTAAACCTAATGTTTTAAACTTATTAAAACGCTTATTTCTAAATTTTAAAATATGTCCTCGCATATAAATATACCCTGGTCCCACTCCTTCATTCTGATGCAACTTCCCAATCAATCTGGCTCGTTCGCAATCGAACCCCAGATCTGACGGTTGAAAACCAATATCGCACAGAAAACATGCGCGATTACTCCCATCTCATTTCTAAGAAAAATGGGCGGTTTCATGATTTCTCCCTCCTCCACGTGGTCAGTATTTATTGGATCTCATTGGTTTGCCCCAAAACTGCTTACCACCATAAGGATGCATAATAACCACTTATTGTTTTAAACCTGTAAGCCTGAAAACCACCTATTTTTATGACATGACTACCATTAATTTCCATTTCATGTAGCCCTAATATGCATAATAAACCTTGGTAATGCATTTTATTTCATATCCTTTTGCACCTAAACCCTGCACGATCCTCCCGACTGTTAAAACAAACTTTTTCCACCATTTTCTTGCCAAAATACCTCAAATTTCAACCTTTACTCTTTGAAGACCGCTGAGAGGCTTTGTGTTGCTCCAAAAGCTCCACAGAAGTTGTTCGATTGTTCAAAGACCTCAGAAATTGTTTCAAACCACTATACATGTGCATAACAGGTTTTCTTCTCAAATTAAGCCTGTTTTCAATTTGAAAAACCTTTTAAAAAATAACCCTGTCAATTTTTCTCCAGAAACCCTGTTTTACTATTACCTACTACTTTGGAGGAAAATTGTGAGTTTTTATAGTTTTATGAACTATTTTAAGCTCTAAAATTAGCCAGAAAACCTCTAAAGGTATCTGAAACCTCTGCGCCCATTCTCAAAAGACTCTTTAACCTAATTTCTCAGTAAAAAACTCAAGAAACCCTTGTTTCTTGTTTAAAACCAGTTCAAAAGCCTGTAAATCCTATTGAAGATCTAAATTGAAAAGAAAAGACCATACTTTGCCTGTTTTATCTAGAAGCCTCTGCTAAAAGTAAAAATACTTCTACAAACTGTCTAAACTTGCAGAAAGTAGCCAAAATGCCTAAAAAGTAGAGCTCTAGCAATCCTGAATCTTCCAAAGTGCCAAAATCCACTCCAACCATGTCGTCTAAGACTGTTATTGTTTTCAATCCTTTACAACCCCCAGTCATAGACATTGAACACATTCCATTGGCTGATGTTGATTACAAGATAGCATATCCCATTGTTGAATTTAACCTGCTAGATATTCATAACTGGTGCTATGAAAAGTCCTTAGATAATGAAGAAGAAGTCCATATTTGGGAATCACACTTGCTCAAATGTGTTGTCCCATTAACTCATCCATGCCAGGAAGTCATTAGGTTATGTCAACAGTATTATGTGTCTGAGCAAAGATCCATTGTAAATGCCAACAAAGAGGTGCTTTTCACCATTACTGCTGAATCAATTAACTAGATGCTACAACTTCAGCCTGATCCTCGAGCAGTCCCTTTATCCATAGAGGCCCTTACCAAGTTGTATATTGGCCTTGATTTTCCCAGGAGATTCATGATTTTCCATACATTTATGCCCTCACATGTAGAAATTCCTAAACTAAATCCCCCATATTCTACTGCCAAATTCCCAGAAGGTTCAAGACATGTGATTTCCATGCTTTCCTTCATCCTAGGATATTTTACTGATGAACACACAGATGATTCCATCTTGGGGTTCTTATCCACTTTTACCCCAGGGAAGCCCCCATCAGTAATCTTTGATTATGATGGTTTCATTGCAGATAATATTCATTATCAATTGATCAATTTGCCAATTGAAGAAGTGTTTAGATATACTTCCTTCCTTTTCCATATGTTTTTATACTTTCAATCAGATAATTTCCAGTTACTCTCCAAAAGCTTGACATAGAGGGAAATCCTCTTTCTGTCATTTTCTAGACATCTTTGCTCATGAAAGAATGTACAGATTTCACTTATGCAGAATTTTCAGAGTTATTCCTATATCCATTGGTCACAATGTTAACAAAAACAGAGCAGCCAAGTATAAAGGAAGAAATGAAAAAGATATTGCAGTTGTCATAGAAAAATAAAGTTGGTGATTGGTATTTATATAAAAAGTGTACTGAGATCAGAGTCTTTGGGTCAAACTTGTTACCTTACAAGTTACCCAAGTATGTTTCAATGAGGATCTTTGCCTTGGAGTATATCAGGCGGATCCTAAATTTTAATTCCATAAATTTCATGGCAGCAAAGAAGAAAACTCAGTTCAAATTAAAGAATTAGATAGGGCCATTCATCTGCAATCATAGGGATGCACAGAAAGAAGCACATGTTGGAATTCATATTTGAAGAAAGCTTTCCTTGGAATTATGATACACAAGGGATCCTAAGTAAACTAAGGGTTAAATGCAAGTTAACCCCTTTCATCCATGAAGAAAAACTAGAGATAGAAAAATAAGCAAATCAGATTGAGTGGACTGAAAATACCTCAACAGATGCAGTCAATAAAAGTGATACCAATCACACTTTGGATACTGCAAATCAACCAAAAAAATCCACTAAGAGAGTAAGGGAAGAAGGTACCTATATTGCAGAAACTACAACTAAAACTAAATTAAAGTTAATATATAACAAAAGGCCTAAGATAAGTTTAGATGGTAAAGGAAAGTTAACAATTGATGTGGAAGAAACAGAGCTTATAGATACCAACACTGATTTTCCAGAAACAGATGTTGCTACTGTGATCATCAATGAGCTAGCTACTAAGAATCAGAATGAAGAACAAGTCAACAATGAAGATGCACAATTGATAGAAAGACAGCAGAGCATGGAATATTCTTCCTCACAGGCAACTGAGGAGAAAGACTTAGACATCAAATAAAAATACAAACAGATCAAGCTGAAGAATTAAGAGATAAAAAACAATATTTATTCTCAATATCTCAAACAAACACCAAGTGTGCAAAACAGACTTTTGTCTGCATTTGATTATTCAAATCAAAAGCTAATTATGTCAGTATTGCAGCCCACAGTCAAATCCCCAAAGACAGTGGTAGATTATAAAAATGTTGATTTGGAAATCTAGACAAATAAGATTCATACTCCTGATCAGATTGAGTTCCATAGACAGACTTCATAAATGCTATACTCTATTGTCACAACTAAAGCCATGAGTGCTCAAAAGCTCCAGAACACCATTTCCAACATGCAAGATCAAATGAAAATAGATAAGGCATCCTTGTATGCCAAGGATCTAAGGATAAAATCTTTGGAATAACTATTTTTGCAAGTGGGATATGACCCTGCTAATATGAAAGAAGCAGAGTTATTGGTGAAAAAGAAGAATGCAGATATTGCAGCTTTGAGGAAACAGCTTAAACTTCCTCAAAGTGAACATCCTCAAACAAAAGAAATAATAGAAGGACAAAAAGAAAAATATATGATGAATTTGATTTTTCAGTTGACAGCCCAAATCAAGGAAATGGAAAAACAGATGGACAAACTTGTCCAGGAGAAAGAAACACCAAAAATACTATAGATCCCTCTAGTTATTCATGTAATCACTACAGTTGTGCCTTCAACTTTAGCTGAAAAGTTAGCACCCAAAGAACCACTCGCTACTGCAATGCCAGTAACTTCATCCACAACCTCAGCTACTGAATCATCTACAACAATAGTTCACCATATAGATGAAGCCAACAAATTAGGGAAAACTATGGAGAAAATGTCTCATAAGACAAATGAAATCAGCAGATTAAAACAGGTGGTATAAAATCTTGAGAAATCAAACAAATTGGCTTAGATAAATGCAAAACACATGAGAAAAATGCCATCAGACTGAATGAAGAATTGAAGAAATTACAAAAATAATTAACCTTGAAGGAACAAATATCATATATCAAAAACTATCTTTGGAACAATATCATTGAAGCCATCCATGATGTATGGTCTTCAATTCAGGTAATCTTTGAATAGAGAGAATTATTACTAGCAGCCTAAGCAGAAATTCAGAAGACTCAAAGTGAACTAACTGACAAACCAGAGAGCGCTTTAAAGCTGATCACATTCCTTAATAGCAAAAATAGACAATAATTAGAAGAACTCAAGATTACTGACAGGACTGAAACTATCCTAGAAATTAGGAAATTTACTACAAAGAAGAATCTAATGAAGCAACTGGAAGAAAAGTGTGAGAATATAAATAGTGCCATAACCAGGTTTATGGTCAATTTTACAAATTTGAGGCAAAAAGGATTGCCTGACATTATGGTCATTAATGATAAACTGATGCCTCATAATGACTATGATAAAAAGATTAGAGAATTTGCAAAGGAACAAGTAAATAAACCACCAGTACAAGGCATTCCAACAGTAAAAGTCTTAAAAGTTATGAAGACTTATTCTATTTATAGCATGAAATAAGACACTTGTTTGTCATCAAGCCAACTCTTTCCAGATACACTGAAGCTAATGAAAACTTCAGGAAATTAAAGAAGATACAAATTCCTAAAGATGAGGATTGGCAGTCACTCACAGATTTATTATTAAAGATAAAAAGACAGACAGATGAAAGGAAAATTGTTTGTTGATTTACAGTTAAAGCGGATTTTTACAATTGTAAAACAGTTTTGACTATGGTTAAAGAGTATCTGAGTTAGAGAATATCAATGAATAAAGAGAATCAGAGAAAGAGTATCAGACAAGGCAGATCAGATTCCAAAACAAATTTAAAATATCTAAAGCCAGCAAGGAGGACACCAAGGCAGCCAGTTGCATCTTATCCTCAAAGCAGTTTCTATTTTTTTGAATAAATAGGACAGCTTGCTGACTTGTTAAGCAGTGGTCTCTATTATTGTAGTAAAGATATTTTATTTCCCTTAGATAATTCCTAGAATCATTCTAGGATATTTTGTAAATAACTCTGTATGAATACTTCATCTTTAGAAGTATTTTGTGTGGAATAAATTGTTGGAGATTGTTATAGTTATTTTTGTTGGACTTGAAGGCTTTTATGATTCAAATTTCGAGTAGCAGACTGGATCAAACCAATTGGCGTCATACTTCAGGATTCCTGTGATGAGCTATTTGGAGTGAATTATTTCCGTACTTGTCATTGTTATCTTTCTTTGTTACATGCATCCATCTATGTTTGTTCTAAATTTAAATGAATAACTGGGAGTATTACTACAGGATTTGTTAAGAGCACCCTGTTTTTAACTAGTTATCATTTCTATGTTTTCCTCTGATTTCCAGTGTAGGGAACCCTTAATCGTTCCCTCTCTCGTTTGACCTCTGCCTACTACTTCATTTTTCCGGATCAAAGGATTCTTAATTGCCTTTTATCCCGATCATACCACCTCACAAAAACAACTTTCCAAGATCTTAAAGGGTTATCTATCTTGCCCTTAAAACATTTGACTTTTTGGCCTTGATCCCAGTTCTATTTTCTTGATTTTGACTCCTTAGCCCAATGGAAAAATAGATCTCCGATTATCCATCCCTTCAAGTGATTTTTTCGCACCAAATCAATCAAAACCAAACCAAAGCTGCACATTCATAACTAGCCTAATATTTACCAATCAAACAAAGTTAAATTTTAAAGAGAGAGCCCTCTCTGAACCCTAGGAAGGCTAGATCCTAGAGTTTGAAGTTGGTTTGTGGTTACCTCTAGTGTTCTTCGACTAAAAAACAAAAATCTCACAACTTTAAAATTACTAGAGTGATAACATGTTGGACATTAGGTTCAACGCTCCCTGTGTGTTTCACGACATGCACTTACCGCCTCTCGTGGATCCTAACTATGGCGATTGTAGGGGAGACTAACGCCTGCGAGTTTTTGTCTAACGACAATCGTGATTCCAACAACAAAAACCTGTCTATAATAAAGGCCCTCACCATCAGTTGGGCTAGAAGAAAGAATAAAATTGACGAAAAGTCATTATTGAATATAGAGACTGAAATTAGGAATATGACAGGCTCGGACAGGCTTGGTTTCCTATCAACAAAGTCTAAGGATAGACTCATATCTCTGGAGTTGGAGAAAGCAAAGATACTTAGGAAACAGGAGGAAGAATGGAGGCTCAAAAGCAAGGCAATCTAGCTTCAAGCCAGAGATGAAAACACCATATTTTTTCAACAATGTGCCAAAGGCAGAAGGATTCTCAACACTATTTGGGAACTAAAGGATCAGAATGGTAGGGTGGCACATACCCACTCCCATCTTGCTAACATGGGCATTAGTCATTTCTCAAATCAATATAGGGATCCTAGGAATGCAAATATTATGGAGATCATGCAGATCACCCGCTCCATGCATAGATATGTGGAGGAAGATAATTTGGATGACCTAAATCCTCTGGTCACTTTGGGGGAAGTGGAAGGGGTATTAAGATGGTTTAAGAAGGACAAAAGTCCCAGTCCAGATGGATGGCCCATTGAATTCTACCTCATGTTTTTCGAACTCATTGGCAAGGATCTCCTACAGGTTATTGAAGCAAGGAGGACTTTTGGTCAGGTATGTGATGGTTTTAATGCAACCTTCATAACCCTCATCCCTGATATTGACAAGCCCAAATCCTTCAATGACTACCACCCTATCTCTCTCTGTAATTGCATATATAAGATCATTTCCAAGATTATTGAAAACTATATTAAGCCTATTCTTTCCCATCACATTGCCAAAGAACTATTTTCATTTCTCAATCCGAAGAAAAATTCATGAAGTGATTGGTACTGCTCAGGAGGCCTTACACTCCATCAAACTAAGGAGCCTCAAGAGTAACATTCTCAAAATTGACCTTGCAAAAGCCTTTAACTGTGCCAATTGGAGTTACATGCAACTCATCCTCATTCATATTGGCTTCCCGCACTCCTTCACTAATTGGATTATGGGGTGCATTACAAATGCTTCTTTCAACATTCTTATAAATGGTGTAGTTTATGATTTCTTCCATGCAGGTAGGGGTCTTTGGAAAGGCTGCCCTCTCTCCCCTTTACTTTTTTTATTTATTATGGAAGGACTATCCACTCTTCTGGTAAACTAAAAAGCAGAAGGATCAATTCATGGCATCAAAATAGAAGATCTCATACCACTGACCCATCTGTTGTTTGTGGATGATGTCCTCATTTTTCTTGATGGAACTTGTCATGAAAAGATCAAATTCCAGAATCTACTCAACATTTTTTGCAAAGAAACTGGAATGGATCCCAACCACAGTAAATACACCATTATTATGGTGCATTGCACAGCCTTTGAATGCATACATGCCATGGGCCTCTTTCATTTTGAGCACAAGGAATTGGAGGAGGGTATCAAATACCTTGGTTTTCACCTAAAACCACATTACTATCGTATTAATGACTTGAATTGTCTTATTTCCAAAGTGGAATGTAGAGTCAAAATTTGGAAGCAAATATGGCTCTCCAAAGCGAGCAGGTTGGTGCTTATCAAATCTATCCTTGAAGCCATACCTGTGTACTGGATGGCACTTCCATGGATCCCCAAGAGTGTTATTGCTAGGATACAACAAATCTGCAGGAGATTTCTTTGGAGAGGCAAACAATATGGTCGCACATATGCTTGGATTACGTGGAAGAAGACTGCAAAGCCTAAAGGTTGGGGGGATGGGGACTAAAATACCTCAGCCTCTTTGACTTGACCTTGGCAACTAAAATGGGATGACATCTAATCACCAACAATATTTTTTGGCAATAAGTTACATATTACAAATACATTTCTCCTAGGTCTACCATGGATTGGATCAGAGGCCACATCCAACACTCCTCTGGCACATCCATAATGTGGAAGGTCGTCACTAGATCCATTCATATTATTAAAAAAGGATTGGCATAGCGCATAGGATCTAGTGAACATGTAAAAATCGGTGTGGATGCTTGGTCAGGTAGCGGACAAGCATACCAACTACCTTTGGGCATCAGGAAACATCTGGCTCTTTCTAGTCATCTCTGCGTCTCACAAATTTTTGATCCTTTTAATTCTACTTGAGCATCACATGAGTTTTCCATCCTCGAGGACTGGCTTCCGACCTGGAATCGGTTCCTTAGATCACTTAGGGCCACAAATATCTGGTTGATAAATCGTGATGACGAAGTATTATGGGTCATTTCTCCCAGTGGCCGATATACACCTAAGGAAGGGTATACCTCACTGTGCGATATATAGGAACCACAGTTGAAACAATGGTGGTGGAAACACCTCTAGAAACTGAAATCTCTACCCAAATCTAGACTTTTCATGTGGTGCATCCTCTCCAACTATACCCCCACGGAGGACAACCTCATCAATCAGGATATTCATGGACCATCCAAATGCAGTTTATGTCACCTCCAGGCTGAGTATGTGAATCACATGTTCCTTTATTTCCCTGAAAGTAAACATATATGGCACATCACGACATTATCCTTGGGCTGCTTCCAACATTGGCACGGCACCTCGGTCACTATGGCTTGGAACAATTGGTGGCAGGATGCTAACAGACCTAAGGATCGTAACATACCCATTCTCATTGCGTGGGGGACTTGGCTTACCCAAAATCAAGCCATTTTTTTGGATAATATTGAGGACTAGGATAGCATCAGCAGAAAAACCATATCCATCTTTCAACTCATCTGTAATTATTGTCCAACACCTCATAATTGAATTATACTCCCTGAAATTATTGATAGATCCATCCCATGGGCCTACTTTGATGGTTCATCCAATGTGACGGGATGTGGTGGAGGTGCAGTTCTTCACATCTCAGATACTCACTGCTATCAACTTAAGATGGGTCTTGGACCTGGTTCTAACAATTTTTCTGAACTCATGTTTTCCGGCGAGGAAAGTTGCAACAGAATACAGATCTTCAAGGATTCACAAATAATATCAATTGGTTTAACCATGCGGCTCAATGTCATGCTCACTATCTTATATCATTATTGGATGTTGAGATTCAACAAGATGATGATCCTAGTGAAAATTAAGCACCTACACTAGGATGGAGCCTCGAGCTATTTTTAGGTGTAATTCTATTTTTAGAACGGATGAGAAAATTATATTTATAGCGGGAGTCTATTTATATATGGTGAGAAAATTATATTTATAGATGATGTTCTATTTCTAGATGTATGTGCGAAGTCTATTTATAGATCGCATGTCTATTTATAAATGCATGTCGACTATTATTATCCCTTAATAATATTTGGACAATAAATATTAATCTATTCTCATGGAGCACTTGAAATCACTTAACTGAAGTGGCAAACTAGTTAGCTGAAGGAATTTCAAGTTCAAATGTTGGTTGTTGGTTGTTGGGACATGCAAGTGGACTTAGTTGTAACTGAGTGATTCGAAGTTGTAAAAGAGTTGGATGTGTAGTTATGTGAGTTGTAAAGTATTTTAACTCAGTTAAGTGAGTTAAACTCGATTGCGCTAGTTGTAACTAAACATACACTAGTGAGAGATCAGTGAATTAATTATTTAATTAATTCACAAGCAATGGTCTCACATGCAACTGAAGATTTACTACCGTTAACTACATGCATGTCAGATCTAGTGGAGACCCAGTTGAGAGATAGGTGAAAGGGACAGTTTGACTATCAGTTATGACGTTAGTGGGTGCACTCATGCAACTACACACACATTGTAGATGCCAATGAGGATTGTGTAGTCAAGGCAAGCAAGATTTCATTCATTCAGGGATTGCGCAGTGGAGGTAGGTTGTCAGGAGGCAGTAAATTGGCGCATGTATTTGCCAATTTTTGTATGACAGTGTGAGATGATTGTATATTGTACTGAGAGATATTGGATTAGAGTTTTGTATGAGATTGTTTCATGATCCATGATATATAAAAAATATATGAAAGTGGGGTTTTTAGCTTTATGTTTTCCCGGTAAAAACATATGTGTTATCTGTGATTGATCTTTCTTCATGTGTTTGCAATTGGCGATCATGTTTTAAATTCTACAAATATTTTGTAGAAGCAATTTTGTATTTAACAGTGGCATATAATTGTTAGATCATGAGAATCTAGGCAATACATAATTGTATTAAAATTTTTACATGGTATCGAAGCACAGAAGATTGCAATTTTGAAGCAGTAGTTGAGTTTGTTGGTGGAAACAATTCAAATTTGTTGCAGGAATTTCTTGGATCGATAATTGAGTAAACATCGAAATGGCTTTCAATGGCTTGCGGCTAGAGTATGCACTCGAGGGCAACTCAAACTACATTTCCTGGAAGGAAAGGATGGAGGCGGTGCTTGAAGATAATGGCTTGAAGGAATCATCGACGGTGATGTTCCTAAGCCCACTTCGACAGATGCTGCATTACTTGATGCATGGAAAAATAAAGTAGCGAAGGCAAGAAGGATTCAGTTGGAAGGTGTATGAGACCACATTGTCTCAAGCCTTCATGGGAAAGCCACTCCATATGCTATGTGAAAGGCTTTGAAAGATATTTTCCAAAGCAGCAGCCACCATAGGAAATTGGCGTTGGAGGCCTATTGGGATTTTCACATGTAGCACCAAGATGGTCCCATGAATCCCCTTTTGAGCAAGTGCTCCAAGTGAGTATTTGATGCTTCGCTAAAATACAGTTGAATGTGGATGCCTTTGCGGTAATCCCAAAGACCATAGCTCTTTCTAGAATGGGTTTGGGGAATCTTGTGGTGCTTGGTGAGTGAGATGTTATGCCTCTATGACTATGAAGGTTTGTGTATTTTTGTATCCCCGTCGCAAAATTTATGAGCTTGATTTTTTCCTTATGATTTAGTTGTTGAGTTCATGCCATATTGTTTATGAGAATTATGCACATCCCTCTCCCTATCATAGCATTGGTTTCTGCCATTTTGATATTATATATTCTTCATCCTCTAGCCAATAGTTATGAACGTGAACTCTCCCAAATCATTAAGAATTGCCTTGGCTTAGGAAGAGTTTGAATTTTCTCATTAGGTAAGGCAGTTGTTTCCAAGAGTCTTCCGAGAATCTAGTTGATTTCCCATCCTAGAATTCCCAGAAGCTATGTTCTCGGACTATGTGTTTGTTGAGGCTTGTATGTTCCAGATAGGGGAACTGTGAGCAAGTGATGGTAGTAAAATGAGGTCATGCTTGTATGAATCCTGGGCATATTTCATTTCCCATAGGTGCACCCAGGGCTCTGATGTATATTTGACACATCACCACCATATTTTGACCCCAATACCTCGTTGATAGTTTATGGGTCTCTCAAGCGAAGAGCTCCCTCTTCTTTTGATAAACAAGAGGTGTCTGATTTGACTAGTGCCCATTTATGCTTGAGATGAGTGCCTCCACACAAGAATGTTCTTTGAATATTTATGATGTGTTTGAGGACCCATATAGGTGCAACTAAGATAGAAAAGAGATAATTTGGTAGGGACTGGAGAATCGACTTGAGAAGAACAAGATAACCAATTATGTTTAGATAGTGGAAGGTCCAACTTTCCAATTTGTTGTTGAGTTTTTCTAGGAGTTCTTGCCATGAGGAATGCTTGATGGATGAGACTATGAAAGGTTCACAAAAATATTTGCATGGAATGGAAGGAGAGGAGAAACTTAGAATTATGATGATGTTTCTTTGGGTAATGAGATCATTATCGAAAAATAATACACTAGAATTTTTCCAATTGATAGTGGTGCCCAGGGCTTCTGAGAAAAGTTCTAAGATTTCTTTTCCATTTTTGGCCTCGTTGAGAAGGATGTCATCAACAAATTGTTGGTGAGTTATGGGGTTGTCATCATGGAGAGCTAGGCCATGTAGAGCTCCCTGCTACAAGGAAGCTTTGATATATATTGCCAACCCTTCTGCCATGTGAAGAGGAAGGGTGAGAGGGGCTCTCCTTTCCTAATGCCTCAAGATATTTTGAAAGTTTGAGAGGGGGGTTTATTGACTAAGATAGAGAATAATGTTGTGGAGGCTAGAGACATGACCCACTGAATCCAGTGAGCACTAAAGCAAAAGGTGAGGAGTATGCTTTCCATATAGGCCTAGTTTAGTTTGTCAAAGGCTTTAGAGAGACCCATTTTGAGAAGCATGCTTAGTTTCTTAAGGATATTAGGGAGTGGTTGGTTTCATGAGCTACGATAATCCCATCGAGGTTTTTCCTCCCTTCCACGTATCCAATTTTTTCAGGAGATATGAGGATGGGGAGGATGGGATTGAGACGATTGACTATCACTTTACTGATAATAGTAAATAACATTGCTAAGTGTGATGGGCCAGAATTTACCTGGAGACATGGAATTGTCTTCGTTTGGCACCAGTGCAAGGAGAGTGGCGTTGAGTGTAGGGAGAATGTAGTTATTGGCTCTTGAGTCTTTGTTTATCTCCAATATCTCATTATGGATAAAATGTTAGTGTTGCTTAATTAATGTTTATATGAATCCATTTGGTCTAGGGGATTTTCCGTCGGCCATTTGATGAATGGCCTTATTAACCTCTACTACATTGATGGGTCTCGTGAGGGGAATATATATATATATATATATATATATATATATATATATATATGATCATTGATGGTGTTGTACTTGTTTCCTGTAGGCAGTCCTTGGCTGCAAAAGCTAAGCCAGGAAACCAACTCAACCAGCTTTAGGTTCAAGCTAGCCCTTGAACCAGAGGGGGATCCCTCAATAATTACGAGGCCTTGTTTAACTTTGTTCATTGTCACCGAACAACAGCCTTTGAATCACAATGGCCATATTTATTGTTTTTAATTGGGGGTGGTTGGCTATCAATGACAATTTCTATTCATGAATAAATCCCTCCTCCACAGAGTCCTTTCTCAAAGTGTCAGCTTCCAGCCTGACCAAATGACTTGATTTGTATAAGAATTTTGACAAAATAATGTAAGGAGATCCCTAATAATGTAGCGGCCAAACTGAGTACTTAACCACTAGCGATATGGACAAACTATAACCAATTTCAAAGAGGACCTTGATCAGACAAACAGTTTGATATACTAATCTCTTTAAAAAATTATAGTTTTCAGAAATTATGAAATCTATGTTTTCATAATAGACAAAATATAATCAAGTCATTACAAAAACCTTGTGTAATTTAGATTTCAAGAGGAATTTACAATAAAAAATAGCCCTATAAATTAATCTCTTAATC
Source organism: Pinus albicaulis (assembly GCA_034641835.2). Lineage (NCBI taxonomy): Eukaryota > Viridiplantae > Streptophyta > Pinopsida > Pinales > Pinaceae > Pinus > Pinus albicaulis. The sequence continues at coordinate 637,649,410 of CM076577.1, forward strand.
AAATTACAACCTCACAATGAATTGAGAACGAAACTGAGATTCAATTAAAATTTCAAATGGGTAACTGTACATGAATTAAATCATATGAAGAAAATAGATATGGAAATACTGGAAGGTACGTACGAGAAACACAAATTCTGTCAAAGCCAAAGCTGAAATACTCTAATTAGAATTTCTGGAAAAAAAAAAATTACAAAGCTGAAAAGGTCTTGACTTCAAAATCCCACACTTTCTTATTACAATCCATCAAATATATAGAAATTACATAAGCTAGTTGTTGATAGCTTTTAAGAAAATAAAACAAAATCTTAACAACATACTAAAAATAAAATCTAATATTACAAACTTTCTCGAAATAAAATCAAATAAAACTAAATATAAGAAATTGATTCCAAAATAATTTGCAAATGTTGGAGCTGTTGATGCCAAATTCTCTTTCAATCTAGAATAAGCCCTTTTGATATGCTGGTCTTTTTCCTTTAAAATATTGATTAAAACCTTTGAGTGTTGAATATTCTGCCACCTATGTTCTTCAAGTGTTTTTAGACTTCCTGGAAATGCTGGTTGAATTCTTGACTTGTTGATCCTCCTCCTTTAAATCTGGAACTATTGATGTCGTTCCCTGAAGATCTGTCAAATTTCCTTTAAACAAGGCAAGCTTTGCCACCTATCTAATATATGTCCCTTTCTCATCCATTAAAATAGAAGCATATTTCAAGGAATGCATCTTTTCATCTTTCAGGAAGATTGTCAAATGCAAAGACATAGTGATTTATATTCTTGAAAGGTTGATCATTCAATTTTTTGTGTCCTACATCACTATATGAAAAGCTTTCAGTTTGTCCTCGTATGAATCGTGCTTCGGGTTATTTTTTCAAGTGCCTTTTCTTTCTCCTCTTTCTAGATCAATATTTGTAATGACATTTCGAATTTATAGCTCTTTTTATGTCGAGAATCAATCAAAGCAATCAACGACCGATGTGACTTTGAAGATAAAGAATATGGCATAAATCTCATCTTAAGTAGTAATCGTCTTTGAGATTGTATGATTCCCTTTTCATGGCGTAAAAAAGAGGTGAGCCTAGTCATGTCTTACATCTTGAACATTTATATCAAGCACCTCATTTTCTATAAGCAATTGCATACTTACATCTGACCATCTCACAAAACGAGCATTTCTTTCAAATAAATGGTACCATTATGATTATGGACCTTCCTCCATATCACATTTGGCTGACAAGTGAACACAACCTTAGATTCACCAAACCCAACGAACAATACTTGAGAGAACTGAAGAGAGTGAAGAGGAAAGCAATGATGATGAACAACTTACAGGTCTTGCCGCAAAAAGTGAAAGGTAAGAAAAATCTAACCAAAGAAGGCATGAATTATCTTGAGGTGAAGCAGTTGTTGTTGTTGTGTTATTTCCATTCCATCATTTTCTACTTACTTTTAAAAGCATAAATTCATTCTGTCCGAGATCATCCTGTGATTGCTCGTCTTGTGGAGATACGAGATTTCTTGGACAAGATTCGGCCCATGGACAAAAAACTTAAGAATCAGTTTGAAAGAATAATCAAGGAAGATAAAATTGATTCAATTGAGGGTGTTCTGGCAAAATCTGTTGTGAATATTATCTCATTTGAGGATTTTATGTCAGAATTCAAGACAAGTGTGGTTAAAGCCAAGTCATATATGTCTGTGCAGGATGGTGAACATAGAAATAAATCATCGACAGGTTAAGCCCTGGAGGTTAATAATGTGGAAATTGATCCATCTCGTTCTCGATCTTAGGCATCTCAAGAAAATATGTCACAAAGTACTAATTGGAAGTTCCCTTGTCGACATGTATGCTAAATGCCAGAGATTTACCAAGCAAGCCAATTGTTTGATAAAATGCCTTTGTCATTGAAAAACATGAACAGATTTTTGGAGGGGGCCTTTGTTGATAAAAGGCTTCTTAGCTGGGGGGTGCGAAATACTTTAAATGATGACATGTGCCCATCAGTGGTTTTTCAAAACAACATTTCGGACCCCTCCTCAACTAAATGTCGAAAAGCTCAAGGGGCTCCAAAATCAATGGAGACCGTCCTTCATAAATCCGAAATGCTGGATTGGACTTAGGCTAGCAATTTTATGATATAATTTAAATTTAAAACAAATATTTTCATCAAATTTATATTTTTATAAAAATAATATATTTTAAATCAAAAATTAATATATAAAAGAAATAAATCTTTCAAAAACATAATAAAAATATTTCTCAACTTTTTTTTTTTAACAGAAACGGTTATTTTTATATTGATTCAAAAGGTCGAAGGCTTATGCTTGGAGGTATTACATCTGGAGACCCAATGTCTAGGGGGTTTCTGATCAAGCAAAATTCACCTAGTATGCTTCTTATAGTCAATCTAGCAATTTCCCAAAGACTAGCAAACCTTCTAATACAAACAAATTGCTACAGCAAGAGACCAAAATACATGACAAAGGAGAGGGTTCGGCTAAGGCAAAGGATCCCATGAATCCCCCTCTTTTCAGAGGATAGATCCCGCTTGTAAAGAGACAACAATGTTGGCTTCAAGATCCGCATCTTTGTTATTTTTCCGAAGGACATGAAAGAACTAAAGTCTGTTAAAGGACATGATCAGCTTATTGATGTGAGTGAACAGTCATTGCAAATGGAGGTCTTTAAGGATTGATTTTGTCACAATCAAGCCAATGAGGCTTTGTGAATCTCCAATGACTCGATCCTCCTTGATTCCATGTTTTTGCAGTTGTTTCAAGCCTTGGAGGAGAGCCATGGCTTAAGATTGATTGTTCAAAGTAAGCCCCAAACCCCAGGAAAAGTAGGAAATGATTTGGTCTAAAGGGCAGCGAATAATTTCTCTGCCACCGTCCATCCCCGGATTCCCCTTTGTTGCACCGTCAAAAAACATAGTGTGAATATCTGTGCTCCTTCTCCATTTTTCTAAGTCCTCATCCTCTAATCTGATTTTACATTATTCTAGGCACTTCTCCATATTGTGCCCAGTGGGAAGGATTAGCCCCAGCTGTTGGCACCAATCCCTACCTTGTTGGTTAAAGCTACAAACCCACCTCTGTTTCACCTTGGCCAGCATTATTTCTTTGAATAATCTTCTAATTTTCACAATGATTTGTTGTTGGCTTAGTACCTTCTCTTGAAAGTTGTTATTGTTTCTTTCAAGCCAAATCTTCCAGCAAATGAGCTTAGGGATAATCATCCACCCCTCGTTTGGCCAGCCTCTCCCATGGAAGGACTTAAGAAACAAGTCTCCCCAATTAGACAGCATACTCGTAATGGTGATTGGGAGGATGGGGTTTTTGTTCCAAATCAATAAGATTTCATTCCAAATGTCCTGAGCATAGAGGCACTCAAGAAATATGTGGACCGAATTTTCCTCATGTTGTTGACAGAGCGGGCACCAAGAGGGGTCGTGGAAGCCACGACGTTGCAGGTTTTCAGCTATGAGGATACTATTGTACCCCAGCTACTAGGTGAACATGTCAACCTTCGGAATGCTTTTAACCTGCCAAATCCCTTTCCAAATTGCAGGGTTGCAGGGGACAGTGGGAATGGCCTTAAGGCACTTGTAGCCTTGTGTTGCGGAATAGCATCCCGTCGAGGAACCCCAACCCCTTATGTCTTTTTTTTCTTGTGTTTAGAGGGTATTTCCTAGCCAGCACTACCATGAATTTGGTGCACGCTTGCTCCAAATGAGCAAGCATATCTATCTTCTATCACCATGCCCAGTTTTTGTTGTCCCACTTTGAAATGTCCCACATCATGCGTCGACCATCTGCAAGCATCCACGTTCTTAGCTTCTGCAACTCAGCATCATCCTCGATCGCTTTTGCATTCATGATCCTATCCTCCCACAGGTTGATCCGCTTCCCATTGCCTGGAATCTAGAACAAGTCGTCACGCAGCAGTGGGAGAGCATGCTTTCAGAGATGATGGATCGAGGAGACATGTCAATTAGCTCGGAAGTTCTTCAGGATGCGAAGACACTTTACAAAGCTGTATTTTTTCCACAAATATTTATGTGCCCATCCCGGATTCCTTGCTTCCTACGCCATAGGATCTTGGCCCCCAAAGCGATATTGTGCTCCCTGAGGTCTTTTATGTGGAGACCACCTTCCAGCAATGACATAGCGATCTTATCCCAGCTGACCAATGGAATTCTCTTAGCGTTATTATTCCCTCCCTTCTAGAAAAACGAGCGAATGGATTGCTCCATCTTGCGAAGAATGCACACCAGAGCCAACAGAACAGAGACCTGAAAGGTTGGAAGACTATTAAGGACTGACTTAATGAGAACAATATTACCTGCCAGGTTGAGCCACGAAGTGCCCCAAGCTTGCATTTTGAGCTTGAATTTGTCCAAAAAGGGGTACCAGTGCCTCCCAATCGAGCAACCTTGAAATATTTGCAGTCCAAGGTATTTGAAAGACACCCATTTCGTGGAGCCTTTGAAGCCAAAAATCTTGGTGATCATGCTTAGCTCGAGTCCAGAAAGGTTCCAAGCATAAATGAAACATTAGCCCATGTTAATTTCACTACCATAATCGAGGCAACAGAAATCAAGATCTAGCTTGAAGCGAGAGGCGGAGGTGGAGGAAGCACCCCCCAATAGGATGGATTCATCAACAAATATTGCATGGTTGATGTCTCTGACTCTCTTGGCAATTCTAAGACCCATAATCTCTTGATCTATTCATCTTTTATCCTGCATAAAACTGAGGACAGAGGCTTGAATGACAAAGAGAAGGGGGGATAGAGGGCATCCCTGCTTTATCCCCTAACTCGCCATGAAGAAGTCAGCAGCACGCCCATTGACAAGTGGGTAAATCCATGGTTCTGCAATGCATACCTTGACCAATCTTATAAAACTGTAGTCAAACCCAAATTGTTGCATAACCCCAAAGAGAAACTTTTTCCTAACTCTGTCAAATGCACTAGCAAGGTCCAGCTTGATAGCCATGCCTTTTTCTCGTCTTTGGATTCTTCAATGGATCACTTCCTAAACAAGGATGAAATTATCAGCTAGCTACCTAACTTTGACAAATCCCCCTTGATTGTCAGGAATGATTTCCGGAAGAAGGCATTTCAACCTGTTTGCATGACTTTAGTGATGATCTTGTAGCCAATGTTGCAAAGAGAAATTGGTATGAATCTGTTGAAAGAACTGGCACCCTTCTTTTTAGGTATAAGGGCCAAGAAGGCCGATTTTTTGTTGTCCCCAAGCTTGTGGCAGGTCTGAGACTTTAAGGTCATTTTGTAGAGGTCCCTTTTGACAATGTTCCAACAAGTTTTAATGAATCAAGCAATAAACCCATCCGGACCAAGAGCCTTGTCTGGATCCATTTAATCAAGGGCTTGCTTGATTTCATTAATGGTGACAGGAGCATTCAGCATAGCGTTCATTTGGGAATTGACCTTTCGAGGGACCAGCTCAAGCAGGTTAGAGTTGTGACTAGCTTGCTTATCCTTTGTGTACAAGTCTTTGAAGTGTTGATGGGCAACTTTTTTTATGTTGGAAAAGTCAAAGAAGGATTGGTCTCCTGAGTTTATCTCCACTATATAATTGAATTTTCTTTTGGCTTTACTCTACTTATGAAAGAAGGAGCTATTCATGTCTCCAGATTGTAGCCATAGACTACGATATTTAAGTCTCCAAAATTCCTCCTCCCATATGCAAGCCTTATGAAGATTAACCTGGAGCTCCTCTTCATATGTCCTTCGAGATGTCCATATCTTCCATTTGTTTTTTATGACTCTCCAAATAGGCCTCAAAACCCGCCTTGACTCGGTCGAAGAAGGGAGGGCTTTAGCCAAGCTTTTGAGGGCCCTCTTCACTCTCCTCATCTTTTATTCTCACACAAAGAAGTGGGATCCACTGACTGGGAGTCTCCAAAATTCCTCAAATCTATCCAAAAATTCAAGTTGCTTCACCCAAAGAGCACTAAAACGAAAGGGAGTAGGCCCCATATTCATATGCGGCTTCATCTCAAGCCTAATGGGCTTGTGATCAGATACCGACGAAGAAATAATAACATAACTGAATTCAAGACCTAAAATAAAGATGGAACTCTGGATGAGAAAGTGATCTAACCTTGTAGCAATGTGACCTGGACCCATTCTTTTGAGATTGAAACAAGATGATGCGCTTAGTGAAAAGAGTCGCCTTCACTAAGTGGGCCCGCAGGCTATTTTTGGCGCAAAGTCTATTTTTAGACATGTCGATCATATTCTATGAGTTGTAGGATGTTATTTGTGGATGGTTGGTCAAGTTGGAAAAATATATGGACTTATATTTTTAGACATATTGGGTGGAATCTATTTTTAGATTGCCAATCTAAAAATAGATATGTCGAATATTATTAGCTCTTAACAATATTTGGACTCTAAACATTATCTTATTCTCTTGGAGCACTTCAGTTAAGTGCACAGATGTGGCACAGGAGCTGACAGAAGGAATTACGCTATTCTTGAGGGTTTAGTGGAGCTATTGCATGGAGGACTTCAGTTAGAACTCATGTGACAGAGTTTGGTGGAGTTGTAGTAGTTGGTGGAGTTGTGTTCATTTTAACTCAGTTAGACACAGTTGAGCTAGTTGTATCTAGTCTAACTGATTGATAAACTAGTGAGAGTGGTGTGAATTAATTAATAATTAATTCACTAAATATTAACTCATTAATCAACTGAAGAATACATCAGTTAACTATAGTGCATGGACAGTTTCAGTGGAGACCAGTGGAGAGAAAGGTGAAAGGGCAAGATGACTATCAGTTGTGACTATAGTGATGCATTGATTGCATCCAACACTGAGTAGAGATGCCAATGAGGATTGCGTGAGAAATACTGGACCAATTTGAGTTCATTCAGAGCCATTCTTCAGCAGGGATTACGCAGTAGACGTAGGCTAGCAGGAAGCAAAGATCGGTGCATGGATTTGCTACATCAGACCTGATTAGTGTGTAGCGATTGTATTGTACTAAGAGCTTGATAATGTGTGAATTATTATGGTTTCAATGTGTGCATGCAATTGATTATGATCAATGGTGGAATAGATTTTTTATTATGCATGAATGAAAAGAGTGTATGATCAGGATAATATTAGACATATAATGCATTAGTTATATAATTTCTACATGGTATCAGAGCATTTATCATTGGAGCAATTGCAAATTATTGAAGCGGTTGAGTTTTGTGCTGGTGGAATTCGAATTTGCTGCAGTGTTTTCTTGGTGTCAAAGTTGAGATGTATTTCAACGGATTATGATTGGAGCATGCCCTTGAGGGCAGATCGAATTATATTGCATGGAAGGACAGGATGGAGGCGGTGCTGGAGGATAATGGGTTGAAGGAGTTCATTGATGCAGAAATTCCAAAACCTGCTTCTAGCGATGCTACCGCACTTGACGCATGGAAAAAGAAGACAGCAAAATGTCAAATAATTCTGTTGGAAGGTGTGAAGGATCACATAGTGTCCAGCCTTCATGGTAAATCTTCTCCATTCTTGATGTGGAAAACTTTGACAGACTTGTTCCAAAGAAAAAATGACCAGAGGAAGTTGGCGCTTAAAGACAAGCTCAGGAAAATAAAAATGGAGAAGGGCGAAAGTATACCCAAGTACCTCACGAAGCTTTTCCAGTGCAAGGATGAGATGGGAAGTGTGGGGGTTACAGTAGATGAAGAGGCCTTGGTGAGCTTGGCTCTCCTTGGGCTTTCTAAGAGTTGGCACTCCTACGAGGACTTTGTCAATGGTCAGGAGAAACTGTCAGGATGGGAGCGACTTTGATCAGATCTTGTGCAGGAGAAGATAAGGCGGAGTACCAGGGATGGATCTTCATCAAAGAATGAAGATGAAGAAAATTGTGCTTTGGTTGCCAAATCAAGGAAGGGTAAGGGAAAGAAAAATCCTTCTCAATCCGGTGCGAAAGGCAAGAAGCAAGACATGTGCAAGGTGAAGTGCTTTCACTGTCACCAACACGGACATTACGCCACTAATTGTCCATAGCAGAAGAAAAATAAGCAGGTTGTTGGATCTACAGCTGGAGAGGCCTTAGCCTCGCAGTTTGAGCTGGATTTTTCGTTGATTTCATGCTTGGTCTCAAGTGTGATGGGATCATTGTGATTTCTTGACAGTGGTGTGTCTTTCAATATGACCGGAGACAAAGATTTGTTTACTGATCTGGATGAGAAGGATCTTGGAGTGCACATCGAGATGGGCGATGATGGTAGATACAGTGCGACTGGTATCGGGACCATTTCCTTTGAGAGGGAGTCTAGAAAACCTTTCATCTTGAAGGATGTCATGCATGTTCCAGGATTGAAGAAGAATATGATCTCTGTGGCAATGTTGGAAGACAAGGGATATGATGTTGTCTTTAGCGAGGGAAAGGCTTTCCTGCGCAGTAAGGCAACTGGTGAAACCCCGAGGATATGGGTTCGAGTTAAGAACCTTTATCAATTGTAGGTAGATGGCTACGCAGTAATGGTAGGAAAAGCAGAAGGAGTGGTGAGCTAGGGTGAGGGCGAATTGTGGCACAGGAGATTGGGCCATCTTCACCATGGCGCTTTGAAAATTTTGCAGCAGATTTCTACCAGGCTTCCCAAGGGTACACTTGCGCAGCCATATCAGTGCAAGGGATGTACTTTGGGAAAATTTGTAAAAGCCACCTTTCATGAGAAGGATAGTCGCGCCACAACGATCCTTGAGAGAATTCAGAAAAACGTGTGTGGACCTTTCTCAGTAGCTTCGACAGAAAAGCACAGGTATTCTGTGATATTTGTTGATGACTTTTCTCGTAAGTGTTGGATCTTCTTCATGCAGAAGAAGAGCGAGACATTCTCAAAGTTCTGTGAGTTCAAGGCACTGGTTGAGAAAGAGTCGGGGAAGCAGGTGAAGGCTCTTAGGAGTGATAATGGTGGTGAATTCATCTCTGGCGAATTCAAAGACTTTTGCAGCGTAGAAGGAATTCGAAGAGAGCTCTCATAACCCACAGCAAAATGGGGTCGCGGAGCAAAAGAATAGAACGATCGTGGGTGTTGCACGGGCGATGTTGCATGATCAGGGCCTTCCCATACACTTGTGGGCAGAAGCATGCAACACTGTGGTTTATGTACAAAACCATTGTCCTCATAGAGTACTTGGCATGGGTACACCCGAAGAGGCGTTTTCTGGTAAGAAGCCTAATATTTCTCATTTGAATATTTTTGGCTCACCTGTTTACATTCATGTGACGAAGGATGCCAAGAAGAAGCTGGAGCCGACCGCAGAGGTTGGGATATTTTTGGGGTACACAGAAACACCCCACAACTATCATGTGTATTTGCCAAACAGTCGGAAGACTTTTGTGCAACGGGATATCAAATTTCATGAGGAGAAAGCCATGAAGTTGTCGCTTGAGAGGGGGCTACACTTGCATGCAGATGAGGAGCTATTATTTCCTAAGGATGAGCCTCAGGATGTGGATCAGCCACAAGAGGAGGTTCGTGGAGTGGAAGAAACCACTCATGCAGCACCAAACATCAGAGGGCGGAAGCGCACTATAAAGTTTGAGCAATTAAATCTTGATGCAGCGCAGAATGTAGGAGCCCCTACATCACAGCGCAAATAGAGATAGTCACCTGACTGATTTACTGGATACATGGCTCTGATGAGCAAGTGTATCGTGACAGAACCATATTCTTTCGAGGAAGCTATGTAGGACCCTGCATGGGTAGATTCCATGGTGGAAGAGTATGATTTGATTGTCAGAAACAATGCATGGGAGATTGTCCCAAGGCCAGAAGGGAAATCAGTGGTAGGTTCGAGATGGATCTACAAAGTGAAGCAAGCTGCTGACGGAAGCGTCGAGAAGTACAAGGAAATATTTGTTTCCCGGGGCTTCTCACAGATCAAGGGGATCGACTATGAAGAAACCTTTGCACATGTCGCAAGGTATTATTCCATACGGAGCATCCTAGCTCTCTCAGCGCAAATGGGTTGGCACATTCATGAGATGGATGTGAAGACTGCGTTCCTCAACGGAGTCATTGAGGAGGAGGTGTACATAGAGCAGCCTGAAGGATTCGAAATCTTCAGCAGTGAGTCGCATGTGTGCAAGCTCAAAAGAGTGTTGTATGGGCTGAAACAAGCACCTTGTGCTTGGTACACACGGATAGATAGTTATTTCACCGATCTTGGATTCACCAAGAGTGAGGCGGATCCGAACCTATACTAGATTGTGGATGAGGGTAAGTTGTTGATCATTGTACTTTATGTAGATGATTTGATACTGACAGGTGATGAATAGTTGATACTCTCATGCAAGGCTGATCTTGCAAAGGAGTTCGAGATGAAGGACTTGGGCCTCCTTCATTATTTCCTGGGATTGGAAATTTGGCAGTGGAAGGGTGGACTATTTGTGTCTCAAGGCAAGTATGCCCGGGAGATACTGGAAAATTTCAACGTGCAAGGCTGCAAGCCTATCGACACTCCTCTTCTTGGTGGTTGGAGGAAAGAGGATGCTACATCGGCAGAGGTAGTGGATGCCACTGTTTACCGACAGTTGGTTGGTTCGTTCATGTATCTAGTCAATACATGACCGGACATATGTTATGTTGTTAACCAGCTTTCACAAGCTATGGTTAAGCCTACCAAGCTCTTTTGGAAGGCAGGCAAGCATGTATTGAGATATCTCAGAGGCACATCGAGATATGGATTATGGTACAGACAGTCGGATGAGGTGAAGCTGCATGGCTTCACAGATGCAGATTGGGCAGGGAGCCCAATGGACAGAAAGAGCACATCTTGAGGGATTTTTAGTATCGAGTCTACAACAGTTTCTTGGTACAGCAGGAAACATAGATCCGTGGCACTCAGTTCAGCGGAGGCCGAGTACATGGCAGCAATTTTGGCTGCATGCGAGGCTATATGGATGAGGAAGATCCTAGTCGGGTTGTTCGGTTCACACTTAGATCCTACTGTGATATATTGTGATAATCAGAGTTGCATTAAACTCTCAGTTAATCCAGTATTTCATGATAGATCTAAACATATTGACATCTGGTACCATCATATCAGAGATTGTGTGCAGCGGAAGATCATGTTACTATCATACATTCCTACGGAGGATCAGGATGCTGATATTCTGACAAAGGCGCTCACCAGGAGCAAATTCGAATTATCATAGAGCCGTGATCGGGTGGCGTATAATCCCTATTTTGTTGAGAGGGAGTGTTGAGATTACAACAAGATGATGAGCTTAGTGAAAAGAGTCGCCTTCACTAAGTGGGCCCGCAGGCTATTTTTGGCGCAAGTCTATTTTTAGACATGTCGATCATATTCTATGAGCTGCAAGATGCTATTTGTGGATGGTTGGTCAAGTTGTAAAAATAGATGGACTTCTATTTTTAGACATATTAGGCAGAATCTATTTTTAGATTTCCAGTCTAAAAATAGATATGTTGAATATTATTAGCTCTTAATAATATTTGGACTCTAAACATTATCTTATTCTCTTGGAGCACTTCAGTTAAGTGCACAGATGTGGCACAGGAGCTAATAGAAGGAATTACACTATTCTTGAGGGTTTAGTGGACCACGCATGGAGGACTTCAGTTAGAACTCATGTGATAGAGTTTGGTGGAGTTGTAGAAGTAGTTGGTGGAGTTGTGTTCAGTTTAACTCAGTTAGACACAGTTGAGCTAGTTGTATCTATTCTAACTGATTGATAAACTAGTGAGAGTGGTGTGAATTAATTAATAATTAATTCACTAAATATAAACTCATTAATCAAATGAAGAATGCATCAGTTAACTACAGTGCATGGACAGTTTCAGTGGAGACCAGTGGAGAGATAGGTGAAAGGGAAAGATGACTATCAGTTGTGACTATAGTGATGCATTGATTGCATCCAACACTTTGTAGAGATGCAAATGAGGATTGCATGAGCAAGACTGGACCAATTCGAGTTCATTCAGAGCCATTCTTCAGCAGGGATTGCACAGTAGAGGCAGGCTAGTAGGTGGCAAAGATCGATGCATGGATTTGCTATATCGGACCTGATTAGTGTGTAGCAATTGTATTGTACTGAGAGCTTGATATGATTAGATTTGTATGAGGATTGTTACATGATATATATGACATATATTATATACAAATAGTTGGGGTTTTTAGCTTCAGGCTTTCCCATAAAAACACTGTGTTAATGTGTGTGAATTTTTATGGTTTCAATGTGTGCATGCAATTGATTTAATTTTTGCATATGATGATCAATGGTGGAATAGATTATGTATTGTGCATGAAGTCAAATAGTTTATGATCAGGAGAATCTTAGACATATAACGCATTAGTTATATAATTTCTACACATTCTTCTATTGGTCCATTTATATTTTCCCTTGACTGGCTTGATGTCCAACATATCCCAGTCTTCAATGAGTTCTTCCACCCATTCTCTGGTTGGATCCCTTACAATACTGCCCCCGCGCTTCTCCCCTTGGCTTAAAGTAATGTTCATGTCTCAAGAAAGAATGACATTATCCATATTAATCTCATTTGCTAGATCCCTTATGGATTCCCAACAGGTTTTTTTTGTCTCCCAAGATGACTAGGGCATAAATATTGAAAAGATTCATTATCTCTTTGGTATGGAGATGCAAAAACTGAGCAAAAATCCAGTTTGAGTTGAGTTTAACCAGGATTTTCTCAAAGCATGTCTCGTCCCATAGAATTTTGAGCCCTTGTGAGGCGCCTCTAGAGGAGACAGTAATACCTCCTCCCTTTTCCCCAAAAATGTTTTCTTTTGTGGAGAAAGTCACATTCCTCCATTTTGGTCTCGTAGATGAGAAGAATGTCTGGCCTTTCCAAACTTACTAGAATTTTCATTACTTCCTCTTTTAGGTTGCTCCCCATCCCTCTGCAATTCCAAGAGAAGATCTTCACTACTTCCTTGTTTGAGCTAAGAGGGCTCCATTAGAGCCTTGGCTTTTATTTTTGTTTGCCTTAGGGTTTCTTGCCAACATATTTTCTAGGGTCAGTTGGTTCCCCTGCAACTTCTCCTTGTAGGTTTCTTTCTCTCTCTTTTCCCTGGAGGATTTTTGTCCCCTGGTCGATCTTCTGACCGAAGTTTGGGAATCCCCAATTTCTCCTTCTTCCTCGAACTCCTCTGAATCTAGATCTTCACCCTTAGAGATAGGCTCTTTCTCTTTTAGGGTTTCTCCAGGATAATCACCAATCTTCAGAGGTTCTAGGGCTTCCTGCATTTGGAGATCCTTTTGCACGTCTCATGGGTCAATTTCTTGGACTTCCTCTGTCTCTAAGTTCAAGATCGCAAAGTTCTTCTCTTGACCTTTCTGGATGGGTTTGGCTTTAGGAATGCTCCCCATGGGTGTTGTACATCCCTTTCCTTTCTCCACTCCTTGTCCGATTGGCCCTGAACTAAGGCTCGTTCTAGATTTCTTGGCTTGTTGCCATCCTTATTCTTTATCCTTTTCTAGGCCTGCATTTTTTGGGTAGTTCTTGACAAAGTGGCCATACTCATGGCATCTGCAACATTTGAACGATAGTTGTTCATTGTCTAATTTCTGCAGATGGGACCAGTTTCCCACCATTAGCTTAATGGCTTATGGAAACCCAACTTTGAGATCAACCTCCATGCAGATTCTGGTGCAGTCATATTGATCTTTGTTGTTTGCTATGTCTATGAATTTTCCAAGGGCGTTGTCGATTTACTGCATTGATTCCCAGTTCTAGCAGTGCACCAACAAGTTTGGGAGCCTGACCCAGACTGGAATGGCAGATGGAACATCCTCCGAGGGGTCAAAGTTTGGACTCCAAAGATTTAAATACAGTCCTTGAGGACCCATGAAATAGGGGTTGTTCCTAAAAATCAAGTCCTTATCCTCCTTTGATTTGAATTCAAACAGGAAGAAACCTCGCCCCAAAAAGTATGAGGTGACGTTGTTTGCAATGAGGGGCTTCCAGTTTCGGGTGATTCACGCTTCCGTAGATTTTGGTGAAGTCATAAGTCCGTGAACTACCCAACCAATGCTCATTCCGCAAGGGAAAGGGCCACCTTCATCGGACCCTCAAGCGGGAGAGCCACCAAGGGGATCTCATCCAATCTCTTGACGAACTTGGAGGTGATTTGTTTTTTCTTCTTCGACTGGGAAGAAATTAGCAGTTTGAAGGCCTCGAACTCAGGATGAGGGGGAGGAGGAGGCGGGGGAGGGACTTGAGAGTCTACCATTGGGTCGAACCCAAGCTAGGGCGAGCACCTCGATCGACACCACCCTACCGCAACACCAGAAACCCTATGTGCAGGGTAGACTAGGAGGTAGAGCGCGGGCTTGGGTGCAATGATTTGTCAAAAAAGTCTGAGCATTTTAAATTAATAAGAAATTGACAATTTTTCACCAAAAATTTAAATAAATAAATAAATAGGTGTGCCAAAATATGTTAGAATAAATGGGAATGTCTTTAGACATATATATATATATATATATATATATATATATATATATATATATATATATAAGATGTTAGAAGACATTCCCATCAATGATAATTTGGAGTTCCCATGCCAAGGGGACACCTAACTCTCAAGCCTCAAAAAAATAGGCCATGAAAATGCGAAAATAGGTGATTTTTTTTGTTTAATTATATGGGTCGTAATAAGAAGAGCCAAAAAAAAATTGATGCCAGCCTTCTTGTGCAAACACTTCAAGGCATAGTGTTCTAGCTCGTGACAGTGAAAACATTCAATCTTCGACAAGTCCTTCTTCTTACCTGCCTGACCAGAATATCCTTTGGATTGGGATTTCTTCCCTTTCCCTTTTTTTCCTTTCCATCCAAGGATAAATTCTCCTCATCCTAAACCTTGGATGAGGTCTCGTCTCTGGTGTTCTACCAAACGGAAAAATCCCAACTTTTTATTAAGATAGTAAAAAGTTGCATATGCACATGTCATGAGGCATTCATCCCGTCAGTCCAAAAATGTGGTACAAAAAAACCAGGCTCTATAAAACCAACCTTGTAATCATCTAGTATCTAGAAATAGTTCCTCATCAGAGAGGAGAAATAGACAAAAAATAATGATGTCCATCATAACATATACATAATAAAAAATATTGGCAAATTGAAACCGTTTCTGAGTGTGCATGAACCAAAAAAACAAATTGAAAGTATAGGATTTTTTTAAGTTGTAACTGCATATATCATAACTCAGTGAATGGAAGATGTTGGTATAACTAAAAAGTCTTTTCTATAGACTCGATGACCTATTATAGTCCGTAATATTGTCGTACACCATCCTTAGAAAGGAGGTTCACGTCAACATTTCATTCCCTGTAAATGTGACAACATGAAATGAATTCAAAAGATTGTTTTAGGTGAAATATTTCATCAAGAATAGGAGAAAAGGTGTGGGAATGACATCTCTGGACAATATTAAACCAATTGATAACATTGAGTGAGTCCCCAAACACTTGGACAGAGTGACATTCCTTTTTCAAGGCCCAGAATAAAAGGAGTTTAAGAGAGAGGAGTTGAAAAAAATTGTTAGTTCCTCTACCCAGGCCAATTTTTTATTTCAGAAATTGATTATTACTAAAATAAAGTATGAAACCCCCATCACAAACCCCATTTGAGTCTAAAGCCCCATCAAAATATGACCATAGAATATTGGGATTAATTTCTTCAGCAAAAATAACCTGAGGAGATTGAGATGTGCCTTTAGAAGGCAAGAGAGAGTAGACAACATAAATTTATGATGCAATAAGACATGGTGTTGATTATGTGTCTTGAAATGTTGCTTTATTCCTAGCATGCCATATACCCCAAGAAAAAAGTGGTGATATGTTTCTAGGTTTCTCGTTTTGGGTCGAATCCCACTATTTTTTCCAGGCCTCCCCAAATGATATACCTCTCCATTCCAAGCCACATCCAAGAACCTGTCTATTTTTCTTCACAATGTTAATAGTGAAAGGGAAATTTATGAAGAGATGATTTATTGATTCTTCCACGTTATTGCACATAATACACCATCATGGGCCCTCTTTATGCCTTTTTTCGAAGGATATCCCATGTAGGAAGTTTGTTCCTGATAAGGCACCATCAAAACAACCTAGATTTTGTTGGACAATATAGTTTCTAAATATTATTCCAACACCATTCTGGATCCAGTATCATCCTATATCCAATCTGGAACCTATATCCAAATTTTGTGGCATAAATACTGGAATGTGAATGAACCCAACAAAGGGAGTCTTCTATGCAGTAATTCTGATGTGTAATCTATTGACAGTCACAATATATTCTTGCCATAAAACAACATGCTCATCAATTAGGTGAACCTAAGTGGAATTCTTCCAACCTTGGGACTAGAGTGTAGTTCACCCCTCTTCAGTGACTTGTTGTAAAAATATAAACCCTTGTTCATTCAGCATTTCCTAGCAAGGTGTTTACTTTTTAGAACTGACCCCTTATATATTTTCACAAATATTTTCGAGATAGCCCCATATGAGTTAATACCAAACAACATATATATATATATATATATATATATATATATATATATAGCCCTATATATATATATAGCCCACCCACCCATGGATATATATATATATATATATATATATATATATATTTGGTATTAATCATGTAGGTACCATATATGTTATTAATCCCATGGGTGATCATTTCTCTCTCTTGGTATTAATCCATGGGTGGGCTATCTCGAAAATATATTTGGTATTAATCCATGGGTGGGCTAATATATATATATAGCCCACCCACCCATGGATTAATACCATATATATAGCCCACCCATGGATTAATACCAAATATATATATATGGTATTAATCCATGGGTGGGTGGGCTATATATATATATATTTGGTATTAATCCATGGGTGGGCTATCTCGAAAATATATTTGGTATTAATCCATGGGTGGGCTGTCTCGAAAATTCCATACTACCCCTTAAGCTAGTGGAAATGCTGAATGAACAAGGGTTTATATTTTTACAGAATATATATATATTATACACACACACACACACTTTAAAGAGTGTTTGCACCATTTATGTCTAATGCAAAATGACTCGAAAACATTTACAATGTCCTTACAAGTACCAAGTAGGGTTTACAACAATATAGATATATATTACTTCAAAGTGTTTACTCAATTTATGCCAATGAAAAATGACCAACAAAACATTCACAATATATACAAAAGTGTAAGATGACTAGGGAAATATTTACAATGTCTACACAAGTGTGAAATGACAAGGGTTATTACACACTTAAAAGTAAATGTGCATCTTCAAATAAGTCCTTATGTATTACATAATGATATGGAGCCCAATCTTCCTTGTGAAA
The DNA here is from genome assembly GCA_034641835.2 of Pinus albicaulis. Classification (NCBI taxonomy): domain Eukaryota; kingdom Viridiplantae; phylum Streptophyta; class Pinopsida; order Pinales; family Pinaceae; genus Pinus; species Pinus albicaulis. Next base: position 637,666,801 of record CM076577.1, read on the forward strand.
TTTATTTTGAGAAATATATGGAAGTGATTAAATATAGTAGGTGAATATGTTGCTTGTGGCAAGAGTATGGCACATTTCAAAAGATGTTTAGATCACTTAGTGCCATAGAAGTGAAACTATGATCAAAGACAATGAATAATATATATTGTGAATAATGAATAAATGTATGGAGATGAGTGTTTATAGTGAAACTTTGCTACACCATATTTTGATGCAAGTTTTCATTGAATTAATATTCTATTGTTTTAAACATTTTCGGGCATGAGAATGGCCCAACAAAGGCCCTTTCCTTAATGTTGGGAATCTAATATTCATAGGAATTTCAAAACCACATTTTTATTTAGTGATTCAAGCCCAAGATATGATATTTGTTCTCGCTTTTATTTGATTTTCTTAATGGTTTGGGATTCTCGTCAATGGATTTGCAAACCCCTGGATGATAAATCTTATATCTCCAAGAAGAGCCATAATTTGAGTATTAATATTTATTCCATATCACAATTTAACTACAATTTCAAGCAATCCTCATGTTGGAAAACACACCTTGGCAACGACATATCGTTGGTAATCTTCCTATTGGTGTGATAAGCCCAAGTTCCCCATGCCTCATTGGAAGGTGAGATTACCATGATCGCCTAAGCAAGGACCCCTTACATTGGTATGAGTCAATATTTTCCATAGAAAACCTATGTGATGGCTTCAAAAATCTTCTAAGTGTAGTCTTGTCTTCATTGTAGAGTAAACCTCATAACCTTAGATGTTAAGAATTTTTCTTGTATTGTTGGTTAAGTGTAGACTTTCACAATATGTATCCTTTGTCACTTCGGGTGTGGAATATGGTGTGATACACTATCATGTATTGCAGAAAAGTAAAATTTGGAGCAACACACGTAGCTGGATCATATAGAAATGGAATTATATAGTGATGAAATCTTCCATGTCTTTCAAAAATTTTAAACTCTAAGAAGAAATCAAAACTACGGCCCTTGGAATGAACGCATAAGGACCATGCCTATTACTATTGTGCCCAAAAATTCTTGGCTAGATAAAAATTTGACTAATACATAATTTAATCTGAACACACACATATATATATTCCCAACACCGGTTCACTACAACCATATATTCTTTCTCATTCACTAGTTACTCAATCAAGCACATGCTAATATGTTTTCAATCACAAAATACCATTCGACTTGAGGGTGAAGCTATGGTAAAAGTTTTGAATAAGTAAAAATGGTTTTTGAGTTTAGAAATATATGATATTTTTTTTATGTTTATACATTTTTTTCTTTAAAAATGCATAATAAATATTTTGAAAAAAATTCAATAATAAAAATTGATTTTTGACTTTTAAAAATATATTATATAATTTTGATATTTTCATAATACCATGTGTCTCTTTCAAAGATGCATAATAACTTTATTGAATATAATGACAAAGTGGTGGTGAATTTATCACATCACACATGTAATTGAATTTTTGTCATATTTATAATTATTAATATATTTTATATTTATTTTTCATATTTATTTTTGTATAATGGTGATATTAACTTATGGTGTCTAATAAATATAAGTGAAACAAAATTCAAACTGAAATTTATTACATGTTATTAATAATGTCTTAGCCTATATTTCATAACGTCTATCATGTCTTGGTCCAAGTTTCTTGATATTTATTATGTCACATTGCATATTCCATAATTTCCATTACATCCTCACCTAGGTTTGATGATGTTTATCATGACCAAGATACTTATTATTTTATAATTGAACCTCAACCTTTAACTCCATTATAATATTTTGTTACATAATTTACAACATAAATTCATTATAACTCAACTCACTTAAATTACCACACACACACACACACACACACACACACACACATATATATATATATATATATATATATATATATTAATTCATAAAACAACTATTGGACTTGTTGGCCAGATGGTAATGACAAAAAAAATATTGACAGTAACAATTGAAAAATTAAGGACCTGTTGACGCGAAAATCTGTCCGGCCAACAGCAAGGGATCTCCCCAGTAAAAAGTCCCAACTAGACTCTAAACCGTTTGGAGTAGGGATCTCGTCTGGGGTGTGGATGTGGCTACTGCTTAAGTCTCCTTTCCTTGGGTCTCAATAGAACTCGATGAACCTGTGGACACACGCTTATTTGAATGATACAAGATACATGATTGATGATTTAAACGAGTATATAAACACTATGCGTAGCAAGATGAATAATAAAACATGAAGCCAAAAGAAATATTGTCAACAGCATATCATTAGGATCATGCTTGCACGTTGTTCTAACCACAGAAGAAACAATTCTTAATGGCAAAACAGCCCTCACTTCCTTAAATATTTGTGATGAAAATATAAATGTCAGTAAACAAAGTTATTAACATTCATTGAGGAAGCGTAGATGAACTTAACATCATTAACCCAAGTACAGAGAACTATAATGCATAAATGATGCCATCAAGAACACAGTTTCATTAACCAAAAGATGTTGGAAACTGAAAAAGAAATACTCATAGAGTTCGCACAGAAAAACACATCAGATCCAAAAGGAGTTTAACAAGTATCTGTATTCATATTCAAAAGAGTTTCGTCCTTCTATACAATGCTCTCTAACTCTTTGAGTCCCAAAAAAAAGCCCCTTTACAATCTTCCCGAAGGGAGTTTTATAGACAAAAATTTGCCCTTTGGGCTTCCTGACTTTTCGCCTCCCCAACTGTTGCACTACCCTACGACCTGAATGAGAGCAGCAACCTGTGACCCAGCTGCCAAGTGCGACCTGCGACCTATTGCCCAGTGCGACCTGCGACTTACTACCAACCGATCATGAGAATGTGCATGCGATCGTGAGGTCAGGGGCATCAACTTATTGTTCTCTGAGAAAGTTCTGCCATGCACGATAATCTGCCGCTATGGGGGAAATCAAGGGAACTTCTTCCCTTAACCGATGCAGACACTCCAAGGCATTTGGAATTAAATTCTCTCTTTTTTGCATGACCAGGTTGGATAGAGAGGCCAATTTGGTGCATATCCAGACCGGTGTGATAATGAACTTTCCCAATTTCTCCTATGATGCCGCAATATTGGAAGTGGCAGCAGCTTGCCTAATAGGTTGCAAAAATGTTTGAATCTCCTGGTCCACTTGTCCCCATTTCTTCTCCTCGTTCAATGCACCCAGCGATGGAATGTGGTGTAGGGTGTGCATTGAGTCGATGCCGCTGATTAGATGCTTGTACTCGGCCATTACCTTATCTAGGTCCTTGGACAGCTTGTCATTAGACTGCATTTTAATCCGGATCTAGACCTTGGCATCTTGGGTGTGGATCCAGTCTTTCTTAGGCACATTTTCTGGAGCCTGGGGGTACCAGCCCGTCCATTCTATCATTCTATCCAAAGTGGCTGAGGCTTCTTTCAGCTGCTCACTCCTCTACTTAGTCTCTGCTTGGGCTCTTACCAAGGGGGAAATTGTTTGTTTTATAGTGAACATTTCCCCATAGACCTACCTCATGGTGACCTCTAATACGTCCAGCTCTCTTCGCACGGTGAGCGATACTTCGTTGATAGGATCTGTTTTTTCCTAGAGTTGTTGAATCTCTTCCCTTAACACCACCTTTTCCTGCTTTGCCGTTGCCTCCCTTTATTCTGCTTCTTGTAGCTTATTTTGTAGAGAGAGGATCTCTCTGCTCATTCTATTTACATTTTCCTCCATGGCCACGGCGAAAGTCGTGCCAACCGATGCTATCATTACTGGGTTAGTCTTAATGTCTAGGACTATATCTTTCTCTGTCGTAGTTGTGGATGGGGCGGAAGGGTTTCATGCTAGGCATCTTCTTTTCTCCTATCGGATCTTGAAGGAGAATTGATCATATGTGAGCCTAGTGAGGTTAAATACTTCTTCTTCTTGCCCTTCGTAAGAACTCACATCAGAGAGGGCAAAACGTGTATTGACTACAGGCACTTCGATGGGTTGTAGCTCAGTTTGTGATTCTGCGCCTTGGGGAGATGTCTTGATGTTCTCTAGTATTCTATCCTCCTCCTCTTTTCTTTTCTTCTCTACCTCCTCTTTCCGCAGCTGCTTTGCTTCTGACTTTTCATGTTCTTCTTTCCCCCTACATTCTGCTTCTGCCGCTGATTCCTGTTCGGCTTTCCTCTTGCGTTCGGATCCTGCCGCTACGTCCTATTTGGCTTTTCTCTTGCGTTCAGCTTCCACTGCCGCTTCCTGTTCTACTTTCCTCTGGTGTTCGGCCTCCACTTGATCTAAATCTCTTTTGATTTGTCATTCTGCCTCAGCCTTTGCCTCCTGTTCCTCCTTTTTTCTCCTAGCCTCTTATGCCTGCTTCTTCTTTTGTTATGACCTCAGGCTCCTTTTGTGCTTCTCTTCATCCTCTTTCATCTTCTTCTCAGTTTCGTGCTAAGCTTTTGCCTCCTGCTCTTTCTGCTGGGCAGCGGTGTTGTGCCATGTATTGGTTTGAGGCTTCTTAGCCTGAGAGGAAGAAGCACCTCCTAATTCATGGCTTCTTTCCTCCAATGTATGGTCATCTGGGTCTTCTTGATCAGACCACGCCCCCGGGGCGAGTTTCCTATTTGTGTTATCCCAGTTTCTTTTTTCTTCCTCACCCGGGCACTCGGTGTGCTGGTAGTTCCATTTGAACTTAGCCCGCTTACAATGATCAGGGACTATCCTCTCTGGGTCATATGTCCAGTGGTCTAATAGCCCTAGGCGATAACTTCTCATCTCTTTTGCTTCTGCCTCTACCTCCCTGAAATCTTTGACCATGTAGGTACCGACAGTGAGAGGTAGTGTAGGCCACGGCTTCTTTTTTCCCTTAGTCAAGACCTTAGAGAAATCGAAAGTCATCTGGAAATAGACCTCTTGAATGAGCATTTTATCTGTGACATATCGGGGCATAGTATGGGGAGCCTTGTATGAACCAAAAACTCGAATGAATGTGTATTCGGAAAGTGGGAACCAATGCGCCACCTTTCCTAACGTCCCCATGGCTCACCAAGACATGCAAGGAGTGTCTTGGCCGAACAATTTTCTGTAGAGAGTCAGGATGAAGACTTGAGAGATCGTCTCTATGTCCTGCTTGTACCTGGAATCCCAAAATACCTTCATCTCTAAGTGGATTGGGTGTGCCTGCTTTGGACCCAGTTGTGAGCCCATCCCTCAAAGTGGCACCTCAAACAAATAGCATCCAACAAGTAGGAAGCCATGTAGAATTCAAAGGGATATCCATCATCCGGTACCAATGCCAAGGATATGTTTGTCTGAAGAGAGACCACCAGCATACTGGCCCAGTTGAACCGGGTGTCGTGCACAGTGACATATTCCATTAGGGATACCCACGTACCGCTGAAAGTGGTGGCATCGGGATGCCCATATAACCTGCAAAGCATAGCAGCTACCAGTTTATACACCTTCCTAATACCCGCCACTGGATATTCTTGATCCTTCTTGGCTTTGAATTTTTCGGGCTCCTCCCACCACCCTTTTAGAGTGTCTGTTATGGGGACTGCGTGGGTGATGGCCCATTCTTCTGTGAATACCTCCTCTCGTTCAGGAAATGGGTAGTAAACTTGAGCATCCAATCCCTTGAGAGTCGCAAATGCTTTTCCCTCATAGTCCCTGATTACCCACTTTTTGGGGTCGGTGTTTTGTATAATCCACTCAATGACCTCTACGCATGGGAATATAGCAGGGTGGGCACCTGCATGATGGAGCCTTGAACTTTTAACTTGTATGTATGCTTTTCGGTCAGGGAGGTCCTCTGGGAATTCCTGTCGAGCAAATTCCTGGTGCACTTGGTACCAACGCATGTTATCCCCTTTGGAAAATGTGCACAAGGTGTCCCTGTATATCGGGGGTGGGGACATCGGTATATCCATCTCTATGTCCTCTGCTTCCGGGCTCTTGCTCTTTTTTCGGGCCACTGAGGGTCCCATGTCGCTTGAATCAGAGGAGACGGGGACACACTCTAAGTCCACTTCGAATTCACCTGTCATGTTCATGAAAGATTCCCAGGATAAGAAAGATGCCATGATAATACAAGCCTGGGTACAATTATTAATTTTTTCAACTGGAGACACAGGAAGGGTTGAATTAGCGCAAATGTCGCGATGTTAAAACTCTCAAGGGTTTTGCGACTTTGCAACCTTGCGACCTTGTGACCAGGTCATGAGGTTGTTGGGTTGCAAATTCTAGGAAGACCGATGGAAGTGCGACTCTACGACTTACGTCCAGGTCGTAGGGTCGCTAGGTCGCAAATTCTAGGAAGACCAACGGAAGTGCGACTCTGCGACCTGCGACCGGGTCGTAGGGTCACTAGGTCGCGAGGTCATGAGAAAGGAGAAAGGAGGGTGGATGCGACCTGGTGACTCAGCGACCGGGGTTGCAGGGTCGCAAGTCGCGCTAGGGCTAGCTGGGGGGTTTTAGTGCGTGCCGCGTTAAGTATATTTCCCTCTAACTTCAAAAATGCAAGGCTAGGTGGGCCAAAACAGAGAAAGGGAGGAGTTTCAGGGAAAGAATACAAATCATAAGAGTCTGGATGGGAAGTAGTGGCAATATTATGCAAGGAGGGGAAGTGTTAGAGCAAAAGGGGGGACCTTAAGTCTTAAATGATAAAAAGGAGAAAAGAAAATGGACAATTTAAAGGCTAGGATAGGGGAAATTAAGGAAACAAAAACATAAAAGGAAACAGCAGGAGGAAACGGAAACTTACCCAGGAAACTCGCGCTCCAGTCGACCTGTCAGAAGATTTTTCTTTCTATTTGCCACATGTACATAGTGTGAGCCATTAATGAGGTCGTTGGGTTGCACTATTCGGCGGTTTGAGGGAGGTGCGACCTTGCGACCTTGCGACCTCGGGGGGTCGTGGGGTCGCAATTTTCCAAAATTCAAGAAATCTGTGACTTAGCAACTTAACCTTCCCAGACTTTAACTTAGCTTTTTTTTATGCTCAAGGTGCTCCAAAAAATTTTAAAGGGTGGATTTTTTGGAGGGTGTTGTAGAGGATACAACAAGGCCATAAACCTATTTCCCAAAGTAACCAGAAATTCCCAAGGATCAAAATACAACCCATAATCATCCTTAATTATATATATTACCTAGAGTCAGGTCATCTAAACCATTTCCACATGGCAGATGAAAAGATTTGTGTATGTGTGCCTCCATGTGAGGTATCCTACCTTCAAAGATGTCCAGACTCTCCTGGAGCCGCTTTTGTCCTTGACAAAGAGAGATCAATTGATCCATCATGTGTCATTGATTATGTTAGAGGTCGTTCATAAAGGCAATGGCCTCGTCACGATCATCATGTTGGTCATGGCCCAACTGCTCCACCATTGTTGAAAGCTGACGTATTTGCGCCCCTAAAGAACTGAATTGAAGAGGTAGTTCCACTCGTCCTAGCAAGGTGGTTGGTTGTTTCTCTACCCTTCTCCATCATCGTGTTTCTCCACTCGATGTTATACCCCTTTATCGCAAGGACAATTGCCTCTCTGGGCTCGTCCTTGCTAGTACTGCATGGTGCTCTAGTTGGTCACTGCACGCAACCCACATGAAAATTCCAAACTTGAGATTGAGCTTCCAGAAAGGATGAAATTCCCTCGAACCCAAGGCACCGCACCAACCAACCAGTCTAATCCCCTCTCAGAAAATCAAATTTTAAAATTTCCTTAGTTGCAAAGACGACCAACCTTTGACCTTAAAATTTCATTAAGCCAACTACCATGCTTTGCATACCTATCCCACCAACAACAACGCCCAAAACTCACACTACTATAAGCCCTACTACCCAATAATAAACATCTAAACTCCTCCCTAGAAAATGAGATTCCGAGAGCTCCCAATTCGCATTAGTTTCGCCTCTTCAAAGACAACTCACTATAGAGACAAGGGGTGTGATCCATGCTCAGACTTGCACCAACATCTAAGGCTACCCTTACCAAATCCCAGAGTAGTCCAAACACCACTACAGAGACCCTACCAAGCAAAAGTTGAACATAAATGAAAATCAAACAAGGAAGTATTACCTGCTCCAAAGAAAAAGAGAAAATATCCATGGTCGACGTGAAGGCAACATTTCCACCTGGGTAACCCATGCATTCCAATACCAAAAATCTTCCCACAACCATAACTGTGCATAGAAAATGAGGGTCCCAAATGATTATGCTTAGAACCACCTCATTGAAATAATTACTAACATTTAGCCCTTAATTTTGGCTCAGTTTCAACCTTGTAGAATGAAGGGTAGGGTAGAGTTGTGATAGATAGCCACCTTGCACTCCAAGTACGAGAATCCCCTCTGTTGTCTCACTACCCATTCCCTAAAACCAATCATCAATACCCGCTTCCAACCAAACTACACAAATAAGTAACATCTCTTCTCAAAAGTCCTTATCCCACTTACTGTAACACCCTCCTGCCACATTTACCCAAGCTAACTAGTCCACCGAGGTAAACATGTAAAAAAGAGTTACTATGATATTATTCAACCTCTTAAACCACCTTAAGGAAGTGGAATCGACACAAGAAACCCTACTGACCTTCCTCAGGAGCTACATGACCCACAAGAGCTAAAACACCCCTCTTGGTGCCCAAGCCCTGATTCAAATTTCATTTTCACTGAAAAACCCCCAGTCACTCCCATGAAATGAGAAATCATGTGATTGGGACCCTCGAGTCACTCCCATGATGCCTGCAAGGGAGTGACTGTAGTCTTTTTCAGCCAGTTTTGTGTCAGAGACTGCGAGATTTAACCCACTTTTTCAAGGCTAGTCTCCAAACCACTGCCCCAAACTTGATGAGACTTTCCAAGACCATAAATGACACCAATAAAAAGCCTCTAATACAACACTTGATCAAGGACTTGACCTAACCAATTCTAACCATGAAAAACATTTCATCGAACACGACATGAACATGTAATCTACAGGTCATAATAACAAAACTGAGCATAAGGGTCTCATAATTATTTGAAATTCGTAAAGAATCATTGGTTCCTTATAAAATTAGATGCATTATCATCCATTAGGTCATATATTCATTGTTCATTCATTTAAAAATCAAAACATGATGAGAGCCATACATCATCACTGTCATAAAACATACTCATAACCAACATATAAACAACAGAAACAATAAGGATACAACAACCATAAATACCACATATGAACCGACACATTTACACATGAAATATGAAGGAAAGGAACTCTTATTAATGAATGAAAAATACAACCAGGTATGGGACTACCATGTTCCACCCGACCATAGATTGGTTGAGCCAAATATCTCTTCAGCCAATCACCCTTGTGTCATATTTCAATCATGAATGTGGGACTAAAAACCAACGGAATCAACCAGGGCTTCTTGAATCTAAACCACATCACCCTCATCAATAGAACTAGGTTTTACCGCAATCGTCATCGGATCACTAGGGTAAAATGGGGAAATCATGTGTGTAATGGCCATGTACACCACAACATGCACAAGGTTTGTTCGTACGAACAACCTTGTTTTGCTTGGGTTGATCGCCATGTTGTTGGGTTGCGGTATTAGGCTAGTTCCCATGGTTTGCATTCAATTGAGTACCTTAGGAACCTTGGTTACCCTTTGTTTTTTGGTTTAGGTTGCCTTCCCCTTACTCTTTTTCTTTGAATTGGGTGGATTAGTCATGCTCTGTTGAGCATACACTTGACCTTGAGGAGGAGGTCGCTTTTGTGGCAGAGGTTGAGAAAGCATGGGAGGTGGGGTGGTAATGTCAGAGGGTCTAGAGCGTCAGGCTATGCATAAGGATAAAAAGGATCTAGGACAACATTCTGGTAAAAAGGTTGAGCAATAGTTGGCCCTAACATCAGTTTATGTGGTTCGGAAAATGTATAAGACGTGCTTTGACTGGGATACAAGCTGCTTGGAGGGGGATAGGTGTTGGAGGAACTGGTCCCCCCATGAGGGTAACCATAACTCAGACAAGGATGAGCATATGGTGATGGGTGTGAAAGGGATCCAACTATACCTTCGGTTGCATGAGATTCCCCCAGTGCAGTGGCACCATTAGGTCTACGAAAATCTGGTAAAACGGTATAAACATAACCTGATTGGGCATAGATCAAGTCATATTTTAAAGTAATCCGGAGAGCTTCTTCCTCTGTCTAAGGAAAATTAGATGCAACATCTTTACCTATGGGGGCTAAGAGCATTCTAAGAAACCAATCCATATAGACATGATCATCGAATGTAGGAGCTCTACACATGCTCCTTCTTTTATGCCATTCTTGGACATGGTCAGAAAGGCGGGTGGCAGAAGTGTGACGGAATGTTGTCCACAACTCGGTACTAGTATCATAATGGAGGGGTAACTGGAAATATGATAAAAATGTTTTAGCAAGTCGCAAAAGCGGTATGAGATGCGGCGATCTGGTCAACATACCAATTTGCAGCTTCTCAATGAGTGTGTGTTGGAATAACCAAAGACGAATGGAATCATCGGTGATGGAATTAGATGAACACCACATATGAAAGGAGCATACATGATTAGTGGGGTCCTATCCACTGTTTACTTCAAACTTAGGGATGTCAGAAGGAAGTTTAGTTGGAATAGTTTGCCAACCTGCATCGTGGAGTATGAGGTCATTGATTAATTGGCTAAAATCAGGAAGGCTTAAACCTGCCATGAAAGGGAGAAAAGGAGTAGCTAGGACGGTTCCTGTAGCGGTTCCACTAGAAGTGACTCCAGGATTAGGGCAAGAGCCACCGCCGGGTTGGCTTCCCGCACCTACATTGGCGCCTGACATGGTGACTGTATGAGGTTGAGAATGTGGATTCGGGGGAGGACTAAATCAGACCCTACAGGGTGGAGTGAGACGTCCTAACAAAAATTGAGGGTGAAGACCTTGGAGTCTCGATGAAAAATGCCTTGGGGATGCAATGATGGCAAGAGACAAGTGAAACGAAAAGGTTGAAGAGTGATAAACAAGGACCTGTGTGGCAGATTAATTATATTATGATGTAGAATGTGTACCAAGATGATCATGTGTTGAGCTCTGCCCTATATGACATTGTAAGTTATATGTTAATAAACTAAGAAGGTGTCCCTCCTACAAGATAATATCAAGTTTAGGTTTCCCTCCTATAAGACAATATCAAGTTCATGTTGGGATTAGTCTCCAACCTACACACTTCATCATATATCACAACAGAAATCACATGTAATATTATGTAAACTAAGGTACCTACATACATGATATTATAAACCTATACGCAATGTTATGTGGTCATGATATTATATGAACTAGTGCCATATTTTTAGACAAGTATGAACAAGCATGATACCCCACACGGATCTATAATTTCAGCGACCACATATTATTTATGCATGGACGTACAAAACATGAGCAACTCATTGTCCATATTAATTAAGTGTGACCTTATTTTATAGGAAAATCACTATACATGTTATTCTTCTTAAGTACTAATGGGAAATGGAGTTTGGGACAATACTCACCTGCTAACACTTGATTGGCTACAATCCAACCCCTCGTGCAGTTGTCACCCCCGAGCTTGACTTTAGGGCTTGAGAAAGATCAAGCTTCCAGATCTGCCAGGGATTCTAGAATTTTAGTATACCTACACCCTTTAACCAAAGATAATTCAATTACAAACTAATCCAAGGACTCTAGAGGTATGCAACCTCCACCCAATAACCAATTTATTGCCACGGTAACTCCACCCAATCAAGGGAATATAGATTTACATGATAGTCCAAGGACTCCAAAGGTATGAAACCTACACCCACTAGCCAATTTACTGCCACAATAACTCCACCTAATGAAGGGAATCCAAATTACACTTCCATATTGATTGAATGAACAAGAGAAGTTGGGATCTCTCTCTACTTTCCAGGAATCCAAGGTGCTAACACCACTTGGTTGTCTAAGGAGTCCCAAGAACAGTATCTCCACCTTGCATCCTCAGGAATATATAGGTTTGCATCCTCACCCGGAAGAGAGTTTACCCATTCTCCTTTGTTAAACTATCGTGTTCCCCATGTTTTGTGAATACAGGTGCATTGAAAGACTCCTTTTACTTGATTCTACAGATGAAAACTCCCACCAGTGTCTATGAATTGTTTTCACTAACTTCCCTAACTACTCTCTCTCTCTCTCTCTCTCTCTCTCTCTCTCTCTCTCTCTCTCTCTCTCTCTCTATGATTTTTTTAGAAATAAAATGGTTATGAATATGAATGATTGATTTAATTTATATTAAGGAATGTTTTTATTTTTAAGTATACTTTTATTAATTAATTTTTTGAAATTTATATATTCAAGGCAAAGAATTGAGAGTAGGATAAACATTTGAACCCAAATAGCCTTTGAAATCTAACTCCCTGGCCCCAAGTATGTGATTTGGTCAGCCAATCAGGCCCTAATAGCAGGTTTTCACATTTGGTATGAAATAATAAACCTGACCCCCTACTCGATTTTGTTCAATAAGTGTGGAATTAGTGCTTGGTTAAACAAATTCTAATTATACAAATATTTTATAAAGAAATAAGGAGCCTCCATGTGAAATGAGAAAAAGGGGTTTCCTCGCCATGAGAAGGGGAATAGGGTAAAAATTTGGAGTATTATTGCATATTTTTTTTTAAAGGAGAAAACCATAAATAGGGAGAAGGTGACCACCAGGGACACTATGCCAATATATTTATTCTTGACAATGAGAAGCCCTAGAATTAAGGCTTCGAACCAAGCTACATTGTTGCTTTCCTATACTAAGTATCCCATGTATACTTTGAGGATGATGTCCCTCTGGTTTCTTATGACTCATATTCCTACTTCCCCTGGGTTGCATTTAGAGGCTTTGTGAAAATTTAGTTTGTAGTGGTGCTATGGAAGTGGTTTCCAGGTATCAGGACTACGTGTAGTGTTGTCTATGGTATGAGTGTAACTAAATTTGCACCATGCTAGAATTTATTTTTCTATAGGTGGCCCTTAGAAGTCCTTATCTTCCTATCTAGAGAGGAACAAGGTCTCGTAAATGTGCTTATAGAGGAGCAACCAAATGCCTTCTTGAGTTTTTTCTTGGTTATTAAATATTATTTGATTTCGCTCCTTCTAAATCTCCTAGACTAGAAGGCTTGGTGCTAGTGTCCAGAGTCTTTTCACGACTAGGATTTGGAAGGGTTCTTTTGTCCAAAACTTGAGTGTCTATATAATATTTCCTTTTACTCTATTAATTTTTTGGAAACCCTGTGCCACTTTTTCCCAAAGGATATTTGAAATCTCGTAGGTGTCAAGTAGGTGGTCTATGGATTCCTATTGGGATTTGCACATGTAGCACTAGGATGGTCCCATGAATCCCCTTTTGAGCAGGTTCTTCCAGATGATAACGTGATGCTTCACTAAAATCCAAGTGAATGTGGATGCCTTTGGCCATAAGCCTAATGACCATAGCTCTTTCTACAATGGCTTTGGGGCATCTTGTGGTCCTTGGTGAATGAGATGTTATGCCTCTATGACTATGAAGGTTTATGTATTTTTGTATCCCCATCGCAAAATTTATGAGCTTGATTTTTTCCTTATGATTTAGTTGTTGAGTTCATCTTATAGTGTTTATGAGCTTTCTGCACGTCCCTCTCCCTGCCATAGCATCGGTTGCTGCCATTTTCAGATTATAGAGTTTTCATCATTGCCTTGGCTTAGGGGGGAGTTGGAAGTTTCTCATCAGGTAAGGAAGTTGTTGCCAAGAGTCTTCATAGAATTTAGTTGATTTCCCATCCTAGAATTCTGAAAAGCTATGCTTTCGGACTATGTGTTTTTTGAGGTTTGCATGTTCCAGATAGGGGAATTGTGAGAAAGTGATGGTAGTAAAATGAGGTCATGCTTGTATGAATCCTTGGCATATTTCATTTCCCATAGGTGCACCGAGGGCTCCGATGTATATTTGACACATCACCACCATATTTTAGCCCCAATACCTAGTTGATAGTTTCTAGGTCTCTCAAGCGAAGACCTCCCTCTTCTTTTAATAGAAAATAGGTGTCCCATTTGACTAGCGCCCATTTATGCACGAGATGAGTGCCTCCCCATAGGAATTTTCTTTGAATATTTTGTATTTGTTTGAGGTCCCACATGGGTGCAACTAAGATAGAAAAAAGATAAGTTGGTAGGTATTAGATGATTGACTTGAGAAGAACAAGATAACCAATTATGTTTAGAGAGTGGAAGGTCCAACTTTCCAATTTGTTGTTGAGTTTTTCTAGGATTTCTTGCCATGAGGAATGCTTGATGGACGAGACTATGAAAGGTGCACCAAAATATTTGCATGGAATGAAATGAGGGTTGAAACTAAGAATTGTGATGATTTTTATTTGGGTAATGAGATCATTATTGAAAAAAAATACTTTAGACTTTTTCAAATTGATAGTGGTGCCCATGGCTTCTGAGAAAATTTCTAAGATTTCTTTTCCATTTTTGGCTTCCTTGAATGATGGGGGATTCATGAGAAGGGTGCCATCAACAAATTGTTATTGAGTTATGGGGTCGTCATCATGAAGCACTAGGCCATGTAGAGCTCCCTGCTACAAGGAAGATTTGATAGATATTTCCAGCCCTTCTGCCATGTGAAGAGGAAGGGTGAGAGGGGCTATCCTTTCCTAATGCCTCAATATATTTTGAAAGTGTGAGAGGGGGGTTTATTGACTAATATAGAGAATAATTTTGTGGATGATAGATACATAACCTACTGAATCCATTGAGCACTAAAGCCAAAGGTGAGGAGTATGCTTTCCATATAGGCATAGTTTAGTTTTCCAAAGGCTTTAAAGAGACCCATTTTGAGAAGCATGCTTAGTTTATTAAGGATATTAAGGAGTGGATGGTTTCATGAGCCAGGATAATCCCATCGAGGATTTTCCTCCCTTCCATGTATCCAATTTTCTCAAAAGAGATGAGGATGGGGAGGATGGGATTGAGATGATTGACAATCACTTTAAGGATAATTGTAAATAACATTGCAGAGTGTGATGAGTCATAATTTACCTAGAGACGTGGCATTGTAATCCGTTGGCACCAGTGCAAGGAGAGTGGCATTGAGTGTAAGGAGAATGCACTTGTTGGCTCTCGAGTCTTTGTTTATCTCCAATATCTCATTATGAAGAAAATGTTAGCATTGCTTAATTAATGTGTTTATGAATCCATTTGGTCTAGGGGATTTTCCGTCGACCATTTAATGAATGGCCAAGGGGACACCTACTCCTTGAGCCTCATAAAAACAGGTCATGAAAATGCGAAAATGATTGATTCTTTTTTAATTATATGGGTCGTAATAAGAAGAGGCAAAAAAAAACTGATGCTAGACTTCTTGTGCAGACACTTCATGGCCTAATGTCTCAGTTCATGATAGTGAAAACATTCAATCTTTGACAAGTCCTTCTTCTTACCTCCCTGACCATAATCTCCATTGGATTGTGATTTCTTCCCTTTCCCTTTTTTTTTCCCTTTCCATCCAAGGAAAAATTCTCCTCGTCCTCAACCTTGGATGAGGTTTCGTCTCTGGTGTTCTACCCAACAAAAAAATCCCAACTTTTTATCAAGATAGTAAAAATTTATATATGCACATGCCATGAGGCATTCATCGTGTCAGTCCAAAAATGTGGTACAAAAAAGGTAGGCTCTATAAAACCAACCCTGTGATCATCTAGTATCTTGAAACAGTTCCTCCTCAGAGAGGAGAAATAGACAAAAAATAATAAAGACCATCATAATAGATATACACAATAAAAATTCTTGGCAAATTGAAACTGTTTCTGAGTGTGCATGAACCAAAAAACCAAATTGAAAGCATAGGATTTTTTAAATTTGTAATTGCATATACCATAACTCAGTGAATGGAAGATGTTGGTATGACTAAAAATTCTCGTCTATAGACTCGATGACCTGCTATAGTCCATAATCTTGTCGTACACCATCATTAGAAAGGAGGTTTGCATCAACATTTTGTTCCCTGTAAATGTGGCAACATGAAATGAAAAGGAGACAAAGTGTGGGAATGACATCTCTAGACAATATTAAACCAATTGATAACATTGAGTGAGTCTCCAAACACTTGGAGAGAGTGACATTCCTTTTCCAAGGCCCAACATAAAAGGAGTTTAAGAGAGAGGAGTTGAACAAAAAAATTTGTTCCTCTACCCAGACCAATTTTTTATTTCTGAAAAATTTTGATTACTAAAATAAAGTATGAAACCCCCATCACAAACTCCATTTCAATCTAAAGCCCCATAAAAATATTACCATAGAATATTGGGATTAATTTCTTCAGAAAAAATAACACGAGGAGCTTCAGACGTGTCTTTAGATGACAAGAGAGAGTAGATAGCATAAATTTATGATGCAATAAGAGATGTTGTTGATGATGTGTCTCAAAATGTTGCTTTATTCCTAACAAGCCACATGCCCCAACAAAAAAGTGGTGATATTTTTCTATGTTTCTCGTCTTGGGTCAAATCTGGCCATGTTTTCCAAGCTTCCCCAAAAGATGTACCTCTCCATTCCAAGCCACATCCAAGAACCTGTTTAGTTTTCTTCACAGTGTTGATAGTGAAAGGGAAATTAATGAAGAGATGATGAACTGGATCTTGCACATAATGCACCATCATGGAACCTCTTTATGCCTTTTTCAAAGGATATCCCATGTAGAAAGTTTGTTCCTGATGAGGCACCATCAAAACAACTTGGATTTTGTTGGACGATCTAGTTTCCAAATCTTATTCCACCACCATTATGGATCCAGTCTCATCCTAGATCTAATCTGGAACTTGTATCCAAATTTTGTGGCATAAAGACCGGAAAGTGAATGAACCCAACAAATGAGTCTTCTATGTCAGTAATTCTTATGTGTGATTTATTGAGGGTCGCAATATATTCTTCACATAAAACAACATGCTCACCTATTAGGTGAACTTGAGTGGAATTCTTCCAACCTCGGGACTAGAGTGTAGTTCGCACCTCTTCCACGACTTGGTATAAAAATATAAACCCTTTTTCATTAAAAATTTCCACTAGCTTAAGGGGTAGTCTGGAATTTTCCAGACAACCTACCCATGGATATTTAATTCCAATTATATATATATATATAGACACACACACTTTCAAGAGTGTTTACACCATTTATGTCAATGAAAAATATAAATATATATTACTTCAAAGTGTTTACACTATTTATGCCAATGAAAAATGACCAACGAAACATTCACAATATCTACAAAAGTGTAAGATGGCTAGGGAAATATTTACAATGTCTACACAAGTGTGAAATGACGAGGGTCATTACACACTTAAAAGTAAATGTGCATCTTCAAAGTAGTCCTTATGTATTACATAATGATATCGAGCCCAATCTTCCTTGTGAAGTTGATTTTGATAAATATATGGAAGTGATTAATTATAGTAGGGGAATAAGTTGCTTGTGGGGAGGGTATGGAGCATTTAAGAAGATGTTTACAGCACTTAGTGTCATAAAAGTGAAACTATGATCAAAGACAATGAAGAATATATATTGTGAATAATGAATAAATGTATGGAGATGAGTGTTTATAGTGAAACTTTGCTACACCATATTTTAATGCAAGTTTTCTTTGAATTAATATTATATTGTTTTATATGTTTTCGGGAATGAGAATGGCCCAACGAAGGCCCTTTCCTTAATGTTGTGAATATAAACTTCATAGGACTTTAAAAACCGCATTTTTATTCAGTGATTCAAGCCCCAAGATATGATCTTTGTGCTCTAGTATTTTGTTCGATTTTCTTAATTATTTGGGATTCTCGTCGATGGATTTGAAAACTCCTGGATGATAAATCTTGTATCTCTAAGAAGAGTCATAATCGAGTATTAAGATTTATTCCATATCACGATTTAACTACACTTTCAAGAAATCCTCACGTTCGAAAACACACCTTTGGCAACGACATATCGTTGGTAATCTTCCTCTTGATGTGATAAGCCCAAGTTCCCCATGCCTCATTGGAAGGTGAGATTACGATGATCGCCTAAACAAGGACCCCTTACATTGGTATGAACCAATATTTGCCTTAGAAAACCTATGTGTTGGCTTGAACGATCTTCTAAGTGTAGTCTTGTCTTCATTGTAGAGTAAACCTCATAACCTTATATGTTAATAAAAAATTTCGTATGGTTGGTTAAGTCTAGAATTGCACAATATATATCCTTTGTCACTTTAGGAGTGGAATCTAGTGTGATACACTATCATGTGTTGCAGAAAAGTAAAATTTGGAGCAACATATGTAGATGGATCATATAGAAATGGAATTATATAGTGATGAACTCTTCCATGTCTTCCATAAGTTTTAAACTCTCAGAAGAAATCAAAACTATGACCCTTAGAATGCACTCATAAGGACCATGCCTATTACTATTATACATGCTTTTCTTTAAAAATGCATAATAACTATTTTGAAAAGTTTTCAATAATAAAAATTGATTTTTCACTTTTAATAATGGATTATATAATTTTGATATTTTCATAATACCACGTGTCTCTTTCAAAGATGCATAATAACATTATTGAATATAATGACAAAATGGTGGTGAATTTATCACATCACACATGTAATTGAATCTTTATCATCTTTATAATTATTAATATATTTTATATTTATTTTTTTTTAATGGTAATATTAACTTGTGATTTCTAATAAAGATAAGTGAAACGAAATTCAAACTAAAATTTATTACATGTTATTAATAATGTCTTAGCCTATGTTTCATAACGTTTACCATGTCTTAGTCCAAGTTTCTCGATATTTATTATGTCCCATTGCATGTTCCATGATTTCCATTACATCCTCACCTATGCCTCATGATTTTCATCATGACTAAGATACCTATTAATTGGACCTCAACCTTGAACTCCATTATAATATATTTTTACATAATTTACAACGTAAATGCATTATACTCAACTCACTTAAATTACCACTTATATATATATATATATATATATATAATTTATATATTTTATTAATTCATAAAACAAATACATCGTGAGGAGTTTGGGTTCAAAACACGATCGACCTCATTCACACTGAACTTGTTGGCCAGATGGTAATGACAAAAAAAATATTGATAGTAATAATAGAAAACTTAAGGACCATAAACATATCGCCCAAAGTATCCAGAAACGCCTAAGAATCAAAATACAACCCACAATCATCCTTAATTAGATAGATTACCCAGAGCCAGGTAATCTAAACCATTACCATGTGGCAGACGAAAAGCTTCGCATATGTGTGCCTCCATATGAGGCATCCTACCTTCAAATTTGCCCAGCCTCTCCTAGAGCCGTTTTTTTCCTCTACAAAGAGAGATCAATTGATCCATCATGTGACATTGATTGTGTTAGAGATCATTCATAAAGGCAATGACATCATCGTGATCAACATGTTGGTCATGGCCCAACTGCTCCACCACTGTTCAAACCTGGCATATTTGTGCCCCTAAAGAATCGAAGGGCAGAGGTAGGTCCACTTTTCCTAGTGAGGTGGTTGGTTGTTGCTCTACCCTTCTCTGTCATCATGTTGCTCCACTCAATGTTATACCCCTTGGTCTCAAGGACAATTGCCTCTCTGGGCCTGTCATTGTGTTGAAGGCTCAAAAAATCAGGTCTACAACAAGGGGGATAACCACCCGATCCGGACCTTAAAGCAACTCCTTTTCCGTTTGGAATAGTGGCTCTGACTAGGGATGATGGGACCAGTTTTCCAATCTATTTATGATGGATGTACTAACGAGATGATGTTTTTTTGTTTTTTTAGGTTTTAATGGGGTGAATGCTTATTCTAAATATAATCTATCTTTTAACTATCTTATGCAATCTATTGTAATCTAAAATCTAACTCTAAACTGTCCCGCGAATAGCTTTTAGTTATGCGATCTAAAATAATTTCTAACAGCAATTGATAATAAAAATCATTCAATTACTACGAGAAAAGAATCCATTAAAGATGATTGTTTCGTATAAAAAGTTACCCAAAACAATTATGAGAAGTATATCGCATAAGATTTATTCATATATTCAGCATAAAAAAATAAGTTATCACCATACAGAAGTGCAATAATGACAACTAAACATTCAGACTTTCATATTTCAATAACTGAAAATAATTTATCACTTGGCACATAAGTAAAAAGTATTAAGAGACTGGAATACCATTGATAATAAGTTCTACTCATGAGCTACAGTGATATAGATTTATCTTCAAATCACTCAACATCCACTAAGAGTACAAAAGTGCATTTCAGTAGCAGATATCAAACTCATATAAAGAAAAAATATCGTTCCATATATTTCATCAAAACTTCCTCCAGGAGGAGAAAAAGTGCATGTTCTGAATAAATGTTTTTGATAAAATTATGGACCCCTCTCTAAATGCATGAGAGGGGTTTAAATACTACTCTATGAAATCTAAAAATAAATATTACAAAAAAATAGATGAGGAGGTTTAAACCGCCTGCCTCATATTAAGCAAAAATGAACTAAAATAAAACTAAACTGTATCTATGATAAATTCTGCATCTGATCCTTTATATTGAAAATATCCATCATTGGTTTCAAGAGCGTCAGTTGGTTGACTTCAGATTTTAACTGTCCTGCAAATACAGCATTGGCGAGAGCTGGCACCATCTTCTCGGCAAAGGTTATGAGGCATCTCAGGGTCATGCATTGGTTGTGTGGCTTTACCATGTACCACCAGTATGTGTCCCAGTTTAACATGTTTATCTGTTTAATTATCTCTGCTTTTTTCTCTGTTGTTTGTTTCCACTATGTTTGAAGTTGTTGTGCCTTCGGATGAAAGCCTAGGATATTCTCTACATTCAAATTGTCCATGTACAGATTTTCATTTATGCACTCAATGATATTGTTTGCTGCTTCTGCTGCCTCTTCCATTGCTTGTTCTGCTTCTTTAAGTTGGAAATCCCATCTCGCAAATAACATCTCTTTATGCGATTCATCAATTCTGTGAAATTATGCTCTTTTCCCTTCTTCTGATTTCTGGCAGTCTAAGAAGTCTGAAACTTTATTAAGAATTGAATCATAATCAAGTCATAAATCTACGACTTGATTTGTAATCTTATCGATTATTTCACAATGGGAATTCCATTGCGAGATCTTCTGGGAGAATAATTCTTCCTGTTGCAAGAGCTAAGAATTGAGAGTGAGTGCTTCTGTGATAAACTCCCCAATTTTGGGGTCATCCTTATGCAGTTCCATCATAGTTTGTAACTGTTCTTCTTTATTGGCTAAACTGCTTTGATGATCCAATTGCATTTGGTGGAAGTCTTGCTGGAGTTTTGCTAGCTGTGTCTCTTCTTCTTTATTGATGTTGACTTGTTGCATTTGTTGTTCCAAAACCAAAATCATGTCCTCTTTATCTTTAAGTAGTAATTGAACCTATGTTGCTTTATCAATTGTTTCAGAACCATATGCTCCTATGATTTGAGAGAGCCTAGTTAAATTTTTTGATGGGTCTGTAGTGGGATCTTTCCAAAAAACATCTAGAGGTTCAACTTCTAAAGAGAGCACAGCCTCTAGCTTTCTTTTCTTTCGTTGCCTTCTAATGACAGCTTTATGTTGAGGGCTATAAAATACATCTAGAGGAGGAATTTCCTCTATCCTTAGTACAATTTCTGATGACGGAGCAACAGGAATATGCTCTGTTTCCTGAGTATTGATAGTCCCTTCAACTTCCATTCTTGTAGCTGACTTATTGCAGTTTGTCAGTGGCTCTGTGCTTTGTTCTTCAGTGTTGATTAATTTATTAAAATTTTCCCATTCTCCCTCTAGATCCACTACAATTGGCTTTGTTGGCTTTGTAAAATGAGTGGGAGTTTCAGCTTGTTTCGGGGACAAAACCAGCTAGCCAGACTTTTCTTTAGATTGAGTTGTTTCTTTAACTGATCCTTCACTTCTGCTGTGTTCACTCTTGGACTGAACACTGGATTTAGATTTCTGTTTTGAATTTCCACTTACGCTAACACTAGGAGTAGGTTCCCTTGGAGATTCGATGAACAATTGGTCCAACGGGACCTTTGATAACCTCTTTTTTCTGTAAATGTCAAACTTTTGGAGTTCTTCTTGGACAAACCAAATTCGTGCCATATGTAGAACCTCTTTGAAAGTGTTCTTCTACAGAAAGACATCGTCAAAGGTATCTTCTTCATTGGAAAACACTTATATTTTAACAATTGTAGTGAAATTACTTACAACACCAAAGGGATCATATTGCCTCCCCAGGAACTTTGGTAGTTGCAATCATAACATATTATCAACTTCTTTAAAGGCATGACCTAAGTCAGACAATGAAAAAGCTCCGCATACTACAAGAAATTGGGGCCAGATGGCCTTCTTAGACTCTTTCAATGTCTTGGTCATTCCCCCCACACCACAGGTCTGATAGGCTATTTCCCTATCCACTAGTTTTCGAGGACATAAAAAGGTAGCACATGGGGTGAAGCAATGCTGCCAAACACTCTAATATACGTGAATGATTCTTCCCCAAACCACCTTCCCATAGGGAGAATGTCTACTTCAGCTTCTGGGGAAAACCTTGGGATATCTTGATTATAGATCATTTTATAAATAGGGAGCATAACTCCATGACAAATCTTAAATAAATGTGGGATGAAATTGGATTCCCATAATACTTTGTGATAAATCTAAATGGGAAGTGGATTTTGTACTATCCATTTCCATCCCATAATAGGAAAATCGGAAACAAAACAAATAGCGTCCATGATATAAGCGCTCAAAAAGAAAGGAGGGTAAATCCTTAAAATAGAGCTTCTTTTACTTATGTATGCTACAATTGCAGAGGCTAAATTATCCGATAAAATTTGGGCCCAATTCATTATGGTGGCATTAACAGTCGCATCTAACAAAGGTAACCATTCTGATGAAAACTTCTTGATGTTTGGTTTTCCAAACAGTCTACATAACATTGCAGCGGCAAAACAGTAAGGAGAAGAAAGAGAACTAGTAGAATACATATCGTTTTTATCCTTCTTCAACCTTTCTTCATTGTTTGACCAGTGCCTTGTGAATTCTTCCAAGTCTTCGTTCTCTTTGGAGAAATTTTCTACAAATTGCTTGTTGTAGCTAGCCTGGGGTTCTGGAAAATGGTACATACGTCTCAAATTGTTTGGGGTAAACGACCCCATGACTTGCTAACTAGTTGTCTTGAACTTTCTATCAGATATGTCCGCTTGATCTGTAATCCATATCACCATATCATTGTAGGGGAGTATCTTTGGCCTCGCAGCAATGCGGTGTAGAAACGAGCATGTAAGCTCAGTTAGGGATGCTTCAGAAGAGCTGTGTTCATCTGCCACAACTGTAACTTCCATAATTCTCGGGTTTTCCTCCTCTAACAACTGATACATAGCTTCCCAAGTAGATATCCCTACGTCTCTACTACAGGTGGTATCTATGAATAATGGGGTCATTTCTGACTTCTCAGATGCAGGATCCTTGCCTTTCTTCACCATTTCTTCATAGTTTACGCTCTGGGTATTCTTCCTGAAAGTTGCAATCAGAGAGCAAAGATGATAGTAAATACAGGAAAAATGAATAGAAAGACAAAAATAAGGTGACGGGAAAGCTTTTAATTCTAAATCATATCAGATGATATCAACTTGCATCAGATGGTCCTTCTAACTTGATCCACATCGTTTTAAATAAATTAACACTAATGGACCGTTAAGCTAAACTTTAATGCTCATAACTTTGCATCGAACACCGGAAAGTTACTATCCTAGAACTGTGAGCCCTTTTATCTTTTTATAAAAGCGATTTTGCGATTTGCTTCGCAATATCACAGATCGCAATATCACAAAACTTACGATCATTTAAAAATCATCGTTACGTTAGGCTGCCGCAATAGGAGATTTGTGAGAGGCTATCAAGTTGTAAGCTTTGTGATCTCACATTTTCGTGGATTGCAGTTTTAAGGAGTGACTTCTATAAAGGACGCCCGCTGTAACCTTTTTGCGATACGATAAAAACAGGTCTATTAAAGCTTCCCTTAATGTTCGAGACTTTCCGATATAAATTTTTTCTTAAGTCTAATGGTCATGTAACGCTTTTTCTATAAGGAAACTCATAATTTGTGATGTTTTATGCACTTGGAGTATGGGAAGGTAAATTTACATGTTTTAGCAAGTTCTATTTTGAAATTTTATTTTATTGTGAAAACAAAATTAAACTTAAATACTAATATTTGATTTTTTGTGGAAGGGTCCCCATTTATTAGTGTTATTGCTAACACTAAAAAAAAGGGGGGGGTTGTTGATGGTCACAACAATTGGCGATTCACTTCGAAGAACCAGTTATCTCTGATGGTTTTTTGAATTTTCTAAAAACTTCTAAAATAGAAATGGTTTTGAAAATGAAACTTTGTTGTAGAAATATAAGGTAAACAGTGCTATTTATTAACAACAACATTTTTTTCTAACTATCTTTATTCTAATTATATTCTCCCCAAAATTAGTCATTTCACACATATCAGTCATTACTTGGTTTGTAAAGATAAAAACAAAAACATCTCCATAGATCAGTTTAGGTGTACTCATTTGTCGTAGGTAGAGCCTCTACTGCCAGCAGGCGTCCATAGCCTCGACAGGGTTACCTATTACCCAGTAATGATCCTGTGTCCCACTTTGAGAAGCATGCAATTTTCAAAGATACATCCTCATATACACTTATTTCTTGTTTTCTTATATATTATTTCTTTCTTTTAATTCTTAAAGAACAATGTCTTGGTTTGGTAGCCAAAATTGACAGTTTCATTCACTTGATTTATAACTTAACTGAACAAGCTGGCTCATGATGAGACCCCTTGTCTTTTGATTGAAACAACCTCAAGTCATTACCATGTTTTGGTATGTAGTATGGTAATGTCAGTTAGTTATAATCTTTATGATCATGATATTCCGGCGCTTGATGAGACCTCTTATTCTTTAAGTTTGAAGTGCATAGTTGGATTACTCTTTGAATGTCACAGTTTCCTAAAGTGGGGAGGAAGTCATTGGTTCCGTAAGAATTCCTCAGGACGACAATTATAGAGTTTTAAAATAGCTTTTCTGTGGAGAATATTTGTTTTTTTATTGGTACCTTTTATGACTAATATGAGAAAAACTTCTTCTTGAAAGTTGATTCTAACCAAAACTTGTATAGTTGAAACAAAATAACAAATAAGAATTTTTAGAATGATAACACTTAACCCTATGTTTCAAAAATAAAGATTAATTTTCCTAACCATATCCACTTATACAAGCGAAAAACAAAATTGATATGAGACACTATTCTTTTCATGAAAACCAAAAGTGAATGTTCTCAACTTGTTTTATTTATCAAATATATATATATATATATATATATATATATATATATATATATATATATATATATATATATATATATATATATATATAATAATAAAATAAAAAATAAGAATCTATAGAAAAGAGAAGAGATCATCTTCTATGGGAAATATTTTTTAAGGATCTGTCCATTAACAAGTAAAGACTCTCTTTTCCCTGCTAAATCTTGTAACATGAAAGTTGATGGACTGGTGATTTCGACAATTTGGAATGGTCCAAGCCACATCCGTTGGAATTTAGTGTGCTTGCCTTTATCTTCATGGGCTTTATCCCATTTTAATACTAAGTCTCCAAGCTGAAAATCTTTTCTAGATGCCAAGTTTGAATCAAAAGAAGATTTTACTAATTGTTGATGATGCGCATGGATAATTTTGGCCTTTTCTTGTTCTTCTTCAAGTTTAAGAATCTGCAATTGTCTTATTGCAAGGATGAAGAAGGGGTTTCTTCAATGAATTGAACTAAGGCTAAAGAAAGAATAGCTAGATTTGTTGGGAGGACCACTTCTTTCCCATAAACTAAATTAAAAGGAGAAGTGCCAATAGAATTTTTCTTAGTTATTCAATCTGCCCAAAGAGCATATGTTAAAGACTTATGCTAGTTTCTATGATTTTGATCAATAGTTCGTTTAATGATTCTAATAAGGTTTTTGTTCGTTGATTCAACCAATCCATTTCCTTGCGGATAATAATTAGTAGAATATTTGAGCTTAAAACCTCTTTTGAGCGCAAATTCATTCATAGTATTACCTGAGAAATATAATGCATTATCAAACATTAAAGCAGAAGGTAAGCCATACCTGGTAATTATAAATTGATCTATAAATTCGATGATACTTTCAGAGTTGGTTGTCTTTAGCAGAACTGCTTCTACCCACTTGGTAAAGTAGTCGATAGCTGTAAGGATATACTTATGTTGTTTAGAAGAATGAGGAACAATCTCACCTATTATATCTAATCCCCATTGTTCAAATGGTTGATCAATGTTGACTGGCTGCAACGGCAATGATGGTTTCTTTTGTCTTCCAGCAGCAGTCTGGCAGATCTTGCATTTCCTTACATAGTTATGTGCATCTTTAAATAACGTTGGCCAGTAGTAACCTGCGCACAGGATTTTGTGAGCTGTTGCATCTCCTACATAGTGTCTGCCTACGAGTCCGTCATGAATTTCCTGCAATACTTTTTCTGCTTCAGATTTCTCAAGGCATATAAGGAGTACATAATCATAATTCATTCTACAAAGTACATAATTTACAATTTGATATTGTTTATATTTTAGCCTCAAGGTTATTTTCTTTGTATGATTCAAATGTGGAGGAGCATATCCATTTTTTAAGTAAAACATGATATCTGCATACCTTGATTCAGATTCGTTTAGGTTTACCTCATACGTTTGTACTTCACTTTCTGGAGACTGTGTTTCTGACAAGTGCGATGCTCCAGCCAACATCCTGCAAAAACCTTGACCTTTTACAATGTTTGCTGGTTTAATTTTAGCGTCATATTCTTGCAGGGATGTGACCCAATTTGCCCTCTTTTCGCCTACATCTTTTTGTACCAAAATATTTCTCACTGCTGGAAATGGTACTATTATTTTCATATGAGTATTGAGAAGGAAGGGTCTAAAGTGTTTGATTGCTTTGAATACAGCATAAGCCTGTTTCTCCACGTCGGAGTAATTTAATTCAGCTCCTTGCAAGTTTGAACTGAAGAAGGCAATTGGGGCTTCAGCTTTGTCTTGATTGGCCTGTGTGAGTATTGCAGCATACGATTTCTCAGAGGAAAATGTATACAAAGTGAAAGGATCATAAAATTTTGGGTTTGCTAGAGATGGGGCATTTATAATCGCTTGCTTTATCAAGTAAAATGCTTCATGTTCTGCCTGACCCCATTTGAAGAGAGAGTTTTTCTTTATCATGGCTTGGAGAGGTGAGATGATATTTGAGAAGTCGGGGACAAATATTTTAACAAAATTGATTTGACCAAGGAATGATTGCATTGTTTTTTTGTTATGGGGTAGGGATATCTCAGAAATTTATTTAATCCTATCTGGGTCGATACGGATTCCATATTTAGACACTATAAATCCGAGAAGCTTCCCTTCACTTAATGCGAAAAAATATCTTTTTGGATTGAGTGAGATCCCATATTTTTGACATCGTTGGAGAATCTATTTTAAGTCTCTGAGGTGACTACTGCATTTTTTAGAATACATTTTTATGTCATCTAAGTAAATCACCACTGACCTATTCACTAATCCTTTAAATGCAATATCCATGGCCCTTTGAAATGTGGAACTGGCATTAATCAACCCAAATGGCATATTTGATATGTGTAAATGCCCCATTTCGTTTTAAATGTAGTCTTCAATTGATCTTCTGGGTGGACTAAGATTTGATTATACCCCGAGAAACCATCTAAAAAGGACATCAGTTCAGACCCCGCAACAGATTGTAGTACTTGTTCCATAGGGGGTAGCGGAAAGTTATCCTTTTGGCAGGCCTTATTGAGATTTCGAAAGTCAATACAAATCCGGATTTCTCCATTTTTCTTTCTGACTGGTACCATGTTGGAAACCCATCTAGAATGTCTAACAGGAAAAATAATCTTGGCTTTAAGTAATTTGTTCAACTCAGACTTAATCTGGTTTTCCAAATTGGGATGGATTTTCCTCAATTTCTGTTGGACTGGCTTTTCATCGGAGATCATCGGAATTGTATGCTGTATAATTGAAGTGTCATAAGTCTTGAGATCATCGTAATTCCAGGAAAAGACATTTTTGTATTGTTTTAACAATCGAATGAAAGCTAATTTTTCTTCAAGTGTTATATCAAGACCTAGGTTGATATTATGTGGTTTTATGTCAATCCCCAGATTTACTAATTCATATCTCTGAGTTGAACTCTAGAGTTTTGAATTGGTGGACCATTTAAATCTGTCCTTTAAGTCATATAGGTCTTCCAACTTAACTACGGATTTGGGTATAGCGTTATTGTTGTTTCTTTGTTTTAGCTGCTTGTCATGCTAGTCTTCATCAATTATCTTATTATTGTAAGACCCTTCTGAAGTGAGAAAGCTTACAATATCAGGGTCATTGTTGAAAACTCTCCAATTGGTAATGTTATCCGGGATAGAGGGTCTAAAGATCAACTCAAATGAAAATCTGTCTGGGCTATAGTCTTCTGTTGGAATGATTTTGGAAGCTACATTAGCGAGGAGATTATCACTAGCATTTTGGATTCTGGGAATGGGTGAAATATTAAATGCTATAAAGTGTGAACTCAAGTCTTGTACTAATGATTGATAGTGCTTCAAGTGTCCTGACAGGAAATTTATATTATTTCTTACCTGTTTGATAACAATCTCAGAATATCCAAAGACTTGCAGATATTTGATATCAAGCTCGATTGCTTTGTATAACCCTTGAACTAACGCTTCATATTCAGCAGTATTGTTCGTGCAATCAAACTCGAGTCTACATGTTAGCATGGTTTTCTCTCATGTTGGTCTGACTAATATACAACCTGCTCCTGCTCCGTTAGTAGACTTAGAACCATCAAAAAATAATTTCCAAATCAAAGTTTTATTTACATATCTATCTTCAAAATTAATGCACCTAGAACTATATGTTTGAGAGAAATTTTCTATCTGGGATAAAACAGAATTTTCTAGAAAACGTGAAGTATGAGCATTGAAATTTCCTAAGAATGAATCAGCAGAATAATTTCCAATTATATTGTTGCTATATGCTACAGGCTCGTTTTCTCCTTCTAACTTTGTCATTATCTACTTTTGGTGTTTTTCTCGTTCAACCTTTATCTGATTTGGTTTATCGTTGTAAGGGAGCCATATATGAGACCAGTCGGTTGCAAAATAAGCGTGAATCATCTTTGACCAATCCCTACTAAGGATTAGTCCATAAAATTCAGGAGTGTCTGCAACAAGTATATCAATAACTTGACAAACCTTCAGGTTTGATGAAAGCCTTATGGTTACTTGATTAAGTTCACCGATAACCTCGAATTGAGACTGATCCAACTACATTACGCGTACTGAATATTTCTAAGGTTGGATATTCAACTTTGCACAAACTGTTTTAGGAAAAATATTAGATGAAGCCCCTGAATCTACCAGACAGTTATGCAAATTTTTATTGAAAACTTCAAAGGTAAGGAGAAGTGGCAGAGTATGGGATTTCGACCTTCCTCCAATCAAAGCAATGTAATTTGGATCTATTTTATCTGTCATGCCAGTTGGAGATCTTTCCATTTCGTTAGTAGCTTGTGAAATTATAGCTGGAAGTAGAGGCTTAATAGGTATTGCATGTAGCTCTTTCGAGAGCAATTTTTGTTGATGCTTTAATTTGCTGAGCTCAAGAAAAGTAATATTGGCCCTAGTTTTCTTCATGTCTTCAACAATGTTATAATCCATTTCATCAGAGATGATGAATGTTTTAGATGGAGTTTTTGAATCAGATTGAAATGGGTTTGTCTGAGTAGCCCTTGATCAATATTTCTTACCTGCAATTTTGTCCTTGGGAGTCGGGCTTGGGTTTTTCTGTTTAGAATTGGGTTGTGGAGGATCAAGTTGATTTCTACTTCTTGTAGCAACAGGAAATACATCTTGATATTCTTCTTCTGGAAGAATGAAGTCCGACAGACCATGTAGTCCCATGACTTCATCATCATCGGTTTGTTCCTCGTTGGAAACTTCTTCTTCTTCTTCTCCTTCTGATTCTGCATTTGTTATAGTGTTTGGAGGTTTTGAATCATTTGAAGGATTTCTCCTGAAGGGTTTAA
Source organism: Pinus albicaulis (assembly GCA_034641835.2). Taxonomy (NCBI): domain Eukaryota; kingdom Viridiplantae; phylum Streptophyta; class Pinopsida; order Pinales; family Pinaceae; genus Pinus; species Pinus albicaulis. The sequence continues at coordinate 637,697,089 of CM076577.1, forward strand.
AAGATTTCTTAGAAGAGGTTTCTGCTACTTGTTTCTTAATATCAACCATTTCATTGGACATGGTTTTCAAAAAATTTTGTAACCCTTCCAAATCGAATGGGTCCTTTGATTGTTTTTTCTTAGGATCATCTCTAAAAGAAACTTTTTTAGACTTTCGTTCATCTACAGTGCTTTTCTTTTCTACAGCTAGGATACGTTTTTCTACAGCTGTCGCTTCTTTCATATTTTCAGCTAATGTTGGCTTGGAAACCCTATCTACAAAAATGGCTGAATTTGAAGGCAAAGAAGAAATATACCATTCATTTTGGACTTTGTTGCTGGGCTTCGATGTTTCTAGTATTTTTTTTAATAATTTGTTGAAGCGAGAATTGAAATCCTTGATTGGTTCTCTTGATTCAACTTTAAAATTAGAGAGGTCATTTATCAAAGTTGTTGTAGATCAGTCATCTCCAAATTTTGTCAAAAATTGATCTTGAAATGTATCCCAATTATTAATGGAGCCTAATGGTAATAAAAAATACCATGATCCTGCAGTTCCTTTTAAAGTATAAGGGAATAATCGTACAACTGCATTCTCTCATGTTACTCCATTTAAATTAACAGACAACGTGAAATTATTTATGTCCTCTTCAGCTGATAGGCCACTATCAGGATTAAAATTGGGAAGCCATTTCTCAGGATTAGCTGGTAATTGTGCTAAAGGTGCAGGCATTCTCACAGCTCCTGGATTGGTCCATGGCCTTGGTGGAGGGTTTCCTGCCATCATGTTTTAGCCTCTACAACACCCTCCAAAATTTCTCACTTTAAAAAAATTTTGAGCCCCTTGAGCATAAGGAAGAGTTAAGTTAAAATCTGAGAGGGTTAAGTCGTTGAGTCACTGATTTTGAAATTTCGAAAAATTGCGACCCCGCGACCTTGCGACCCCACGACCCCGAGGTCGCAAGGTTGCAAGGTCGCAAGGTCACACATCTCTTATACCACCGCACAATGAGACCTGCGACTTCATTAATGGCTCACACGTGCGACCTTTTTATATATAGAAGGTCGCTAGGTCGCATTGGGCATGTTCGACAGATTAAAAAAAACGCCTCTGACAGTTCGACTGGCGCACGATTTTCCCGGTAAGTTGTCGTTTCCTTCTTGTTGTTTCCTTTTATGATTTTTCTTACCTAATCTTCCTTTCCTCATATTTTAAATGGCCCCCTGTCTTGGCCATTATTTTAATTTGACACTTAAGGCTCCTTCTTTTGGCTCTACCATCCACCCTGCTTGCCTAACCTTATCACAGTTCCCATCCAAGCTCTCATGGCCTGTATCCTGCTCCAAAATCTCTCCCCTTGCTCTGTCTTGGCTCATTTAACCTTGTAATTTTTAAGTTAGAGGGAAAAGTCTCTACGCGGCGCGCGCCAAAACTCTGGCAAGCCCTAGCGTGACCTGCGACTCGTGCGACCCTGCGACCCAGTCGTTGGGTCGCTAGGTCGCCAGTCGCTCTTTAGTATGTCTTCTTGCGACTTCACGATTTGGCGACCTTGCGACCGGTTTTCTAGCATTTGCGACCCAGCAACTCGTGACCTGGTCGCAAGATCGCAAAGTCACACTTCCTTCATTTTCCCACGACTAGCGACCCAGCGACCTCGCGACCTGGTCGCAAAGTCGCAAATTCTCCAAGAAGATCAACATCGCAACCTTTGTGACCCCACGACCCAATCGCAGTTCACTGGTTCAGCTCTGCCTGTGTCCCCTGTTGCAATAATTAATAGTTGTACCTAGTTTTGTATCATCATGGCATCTTTCTTATCCTGGGATTCTTTCATGAACATGACAAATGAATTCAAAGCAGACTTAGAGTGTATCCCTGTCCCCTCAGATTCAAGTGACATGGGACCTCCAGTGTCTCGGAAAAAGGGCAAGAGTCTAGAAGCAGAGGACATAGAGATGGAAATACCAATGTCCCCGCCCCCGATCTACAGAGATAACCTGTGCACATTTTCCAAAGGGGATAGTATGCGTTGGTACCAGGTGTACCAAGAGTTCGCTCGACAGGAATTCCCAGAGGACCTCCCTGATCGGGAAGTATACATACAGGTCAAAAGGTCAAAGCTCCATCTTGCAGGTGCCCATCCGGCTATATTCCCATGCGCGGAGGTTATAGATTAGATTATACAGAACACTTGCCCCAAGAAATTTGTAATCAGGGACAGCGAAGGTAAGGCCTTCGTGGCTCTCAAAGGCTGAGACGCTCAAGTTTACTATTCATTGCCTGAAAGAGAGGAGGACTTTACAGAAGATTGGGCCATCGCCCATGCAGTCCCCATAGTAGATACTCTAAAAGGGTGGTGGGAGGAGCCCGATAAATTCAAGGTCAAGAAGGATCAAGAATATCCAGTGGCAGGCCTTAGGAAAGTATATAAATTGGTGGCCACTATGCTTTTCAGATTGTATGGCCGCCCCGATGCCACCACCTTCAGCGGCACATGGGCAACCCTCATGGAGTATGTCATGGTGCACGGCACCCGTTTCAACTGGGCCAGCATACTGGTGGCCTCCCTTCATACAAACATATCCTCGACATTGGTACCAGATGAAGGATTGCCTTATGAATTCTACATGGCCTCTTATTTGTTGGATGTTGTCTATTCAAGGTGCCACTTTGAAGGATGGCTGCACAACTAGGATCCAAAACAGACCCATGCGATCCACTTACAAACCAAAGTATTTTGGGATTCCAGATATAAGGAGGACATAGAGCCGATCTCTCAAGTTTTCATCCCAGCTCTTTACAGAAAATTTTTCAGCCAAGACACTCCTTGCATGTCTTGGCGAGCCATGGAGACACTAGGAAAGGTTGCGCATTGGTTCCCTTTTGCCGAGTACACATTCATTCGAGTTTTTGGCTTGTTCAAGTCCCCCCATGCTATGCCTCGATATGTCATAGACAAAATGCTCATGCAAGAGGTATGTTTCCAGATGTCTTCCGGTTTCTCTAGGGTCTTGACCAAGGGTAAGAAGAAGTCGTGGCCTACGCTACCCCTCACTATCGGTACTTACACAGTCAAAGATTTCAGGGAGGTAGAGGCTGAAGCGGAAGAGATGAAAAGTTATCACCTTGGGGCATTATACCACCGGACATATGACCCAAAAAGGATAGTCCCTGATCACTGTAAGCAGGCTAAGTTCAAATGGAACTACCAGCACACGAAATGCCCGGGCGAAGATGAAAGAAGAAATTGGTATAATGCAGACCGGCAACTTGCTCTGGGGGCGTAATCTGATCAAGAAGACCCAGATGACCAAACATTGGAAGACAAGAGCCGTGAATTGGGAGGCTCTTCTTCTTCTCTAGCTAAAAATCCTCGAACTAGTACAGGGCACAGCACTTCTACCCAGCAGAAAGACCTAGAAGCCCAGCAAGAGATGGAAAAGAAAATGAAAGAAGAGGAAGATAAGCGAAAAAGGATTCTAAGGTCAGAACAGAAGAAGAAGCAGGCAGAAGAGGCCATGAGAAAAAAGGAGGAACAGGAGGCGGAGGCTGCAGCGGAACGGAAACTCAAGAAAGAATTAGATCAAGTGGAAGCCAAACGCCAAAAGAAAGCAGAGCAAGCAGCAGCAGCTGAGCGTAAAAGGAAAGCCGAACTAGAAGCAACGGCAGAAGCGGAACGCAGACAGAAGAGAGAACGTGAAAGGCAGAAGCCGAACGCCTTCGAAGAGAAGAGGAAGAAAAGAAAAAGAAAGAAGAGGAGGATCAAATGCTAGAGAACATCGAGGCATCTCCTCGGGGCGTAAGATCACAAACTAAGCTACCTCCCCTCGAGGTACCTGCAGTCAGTACATGCGCTACACTCTCTGATCTAAGTTCTTACGAAGGGCATGAAGAGGAGGTATTCGATCTTACCATACTCACATACGATCAGTTCTCCTTCAAGATACGCCAGGAGAAAAGAAGATTCATGACGTGAAATACTTCTGCCTCATCCACAGTTGCGACGGAGAAAGACATAGTCTTAGACACTAGGACTAACCCGGTGATGATAGCATCGGCTGGTACAGCTTTCGTCGCGGCCACGGAGGAGAATGTGAACAGAATGAGCAGAGAGATCCTCTCTCTACAGAATAGGTTGCAAGAAGCAGAGCAGAGGGAGGCAAGGGCAGAGCAGGAAAAGATAGCATTAAGAGAAGAGGTTCAGCAACTCCGAGACAAAACTGCCTCTATCAATGAAGTACCGCTAACCGTCCAAAGGAAGTTAGATATATTAGAGGCCACCATCAGACAAGTCTATGGGGAAATGTTTACTATAAAACAAACAGTTTCCCCCTTGGTGAGAGCCCAAACAGAAATGAATAAGAGGAACGAGCAGCTGAAGGAAGCCTCAGCCGCCTTGGACAGAATGATAGATTGGACGATCCGGCACCCCCAGGCTCTCGAAAACCTACCAAAGAAAGACTGGATCCACACACAAGATGCCAAGGTCTAGATCTGAATGAAGATGCAGTCCAAGGATAAGCTATCCAAGGACCCAGATAAGGTGATGTCCACATACGAGCATCTGATCAGCGGCATTGATTCAATGCACATCTTACATCACATTCCATCACTGGGTGCATTAGACGAGGAAAAGACTTGGGAATAGATGGATCAGGAGATCCATGCATTTTTGTAGCCCATTAAGCAAGCTGCTGCCACTTCCGATCTTGCAGCATCACAGGAGAACCTGGACAAGTTCCTTGTCACACCAGTCTGGATCTACACCAAGCTCACCTTCTTATCCAACCTGGCCACGCAGAAAAGAGAAACTCTAATCCCAAACGCCTTGGAGTGTCTGCATCGGTTGAGAGAGGAATTTCCTTTGATTTCTCCCATATCGGCAGATTATCGTGCTTGGCAGAACTTCCTCAAAGGACAACAAGTCAATGCCCCTGACCTCACGATCGCATGCACATCTTCATGATCAAGTGGCAGTAGGTCACAAGTCGCATTTCCCAGCTGGGTCACAGGTCGCACCTCACAGCTTGGTCGTACGTCGCAGGGAAACTCAACAGTTGGGCAAGTGAAAAGTCAGGAAGCCCAAAGGGAAAATTTTGGTCTATAAAACTCCCTCTGGGAAGATTGTAAAGGATATTTTTCTTGGGACTCAAGAGTTATAGAGAATTGTACAGAAGGATAACACTCTTTTTCACATGAATACAGATACTTGTTATAACTCCTTTTGGATCTGATGTGTTTTGTTGTGCGAACACTATGAGTATTTCTTATATAGTTTCAAACATCTTTTGATTAATGGATTTGTGCTTTTAATGGCATCATTTATGCATTATAGTTCTTTTTACTTGTGTTAATGATGTTCAGTTCATTTCGCTTTCTTAATGAATGTTAATGACTTTTTTTATTAGCATTGTTATTATCATCTAAATCTTTTAGGAAGTGATGGGCGTTTTCGCCATAAAGAATTGTTTCTTTTGTGGTCAAGACAGCCTACAAGAATGACCCCAATGATGTGTTGTTAACAACATTTCCTTCGGCGTTTATGCTTTATTATTTCTCTCGCTATGAATATTGTTATATACGTTTTTAACTCATCAATCATGTATCTTGTATCATTTAAACGAGTGTGTGTCCGCAAGTTCATTGATTTCGTATGAGACCAAGGGAGAGGAGACTTAAGCGGTAGCCGGACTCACACCCTGGACGGGATACCTATTCCAAACAATTCAGAGTCTAGTTGGTAATTTTAACCGGGGAGATCCCCTGCTATTGGCCGGAAAAACTTTCCCATCAACAGAATTAGCGCTAGAAGGAGGTCCTAAATGGCATCCTCCCAGCACATGAGAAAAATTCCATCACAAACTCCCCATGGGGAGGTCATAAACGATGATACTATTCCTCCCCCTTTGGAAGATGTTCAAGGGGAGGAGGCTCCATATTATGAAATCACCAGAGAGCAGTTGAGAGCCCTGTGCCCAGTTTCCCGCAATCTCATCAGGGATTTTCGATACGCCCCAATCATGAATTTCTTGACCCATACTAGGACCACTGCTGATAACCTCACTCGCAACGGTGCTCTGGTGAGCTCCATACCTCATTTGGTAAATTTGATGGTTGAAGACCTCGCCAACGTTGTCCAGAATAACGAACCCATTCCTTAGCTCCAAGGGGGCGGAGAGGAGGAACCTGGCATGAGTGAACCCCATCCTGACCCTCAACCTAATCAAACCCAACATAAAAACAACCAAGTCCGCTCCCCACCTGGGGGAGGCGAGGGAAATAGAGACCGAGGGAATGAAGGTGAGGGAAATAGAGCCCGCAGAAATGAAGGTGAGGGAAATAGAGCCCGCATAAATGAAGGCGAGGGAAATAGAGCCCGCAGAAATGAAGGTGAGGGGAACAGAGGCCGAGGGAATGGAGGTAGGGGAGATAGAGGCCGTGGCCAAGGAGACCATGCCTCCCACCACCGGAAAAACCAAAATAGGCCACCTATCTATAATTGGGGATATCTTAGAAATATGGCCAACCATGAGGGTTATCAAGATCAACACTCTTGCCATGGGGGAGAAGCATCTGTGTCAGGCACGGGGAGTGAATCTGAATATGAGATCAGGTACCATGAGCATGCCAGGAGGGTGCAACCACTTGCCTGGATGGTCCAGTCCCCATTAAATATTTTGGGCCCCCTCCATGACATGCCTAGGCACCCTGAGAAGCATCTCCCCAAGTTTGACCCAGAGAAAGGCACGTTGGCCAAGGATCATATAAGCAACTTCTATCTTTCCCTGCAAATTATGAGAGTTCAAATAAATGACGTTGCTTGTCGTCTTTTCCCACACACTCTTGATAACAAAGTGGCCACCTGGTACCACTCCCTCCCAAGTGCCTCCATAACGTCATGGGACCAATTCCGTCGCGTGTTCTTGCAGAAATTTTCAGAGGAAAAAACCCCTTCCATGCTCCTCACGGAGTTAAGCACCATTAAATGCCATAAAAAAGAGAATTTTAGGGACTTCAATCAGCGCTTTTCTACCATACTACAAAATTTTCCCCCAAACCTGGAGTTGGATGACTCTATTACCATAGACTACTATACGAAATCTCTCCCCAGGGATATTGTTGTCTTTGTAAAACGCGACGCTAGGGCCACCCTTGCGGAAAATTATGTGGCCACCCTAGCTGTAGAAAAATACATGCTTTCTATAGGAGCCATCAATCAACGAAGGGAGAGATGACCACAAACCAATCGCAAAGAAAAGTCAGTCTTCCACACCCAAGACAGCGGACAAGGATAAGGATGCTTTTGACTGCGAGAGTATAGAAAAGAACCTCAAGCTATTGAAAAATGAAGTCTCTGACCTAAAGAGAAAGGGCATAGAATCTATGACTAATACTAAGGTGTCGAAGCCCTTTTTCAGAAAGAGTAACCCCAACACCAGCCGACCTCCGTCTAACCCAAACACTATTCTCAACGTGGAAGAAATAGGAAAAGATAACTTTTATTCTTTCCACCAGGCTACCCACTCTGAAAAAACGTGCCCACAATGGATTGGCAGCATGACTGTCGTAGTAAATCAGCTTTTAGACGATCAAACCCCAGGGGATGAATGGGAATATAATGTTTCTTACCATGAAGAAGATCTACCCCCTAATGAAGAACCGGGGTCCTCTATTATTATGTTCGACATAATCCGCGGGGAGAAAAATCATACCCTCACTGATATCAATATGGCAGATGATCCTAAGGTCAAACCTGTACGAAATTATAGCCTTAAAAGCAAAGGACCAGTCCCCAAACAGTCCTTTTAAGAGAAGAAAAGGGCTTTCTTAAGGAAAATTCTTCCCCCCTGGGAATGAACAGCAAGTTGTTCCTGAGAAGCCCACGAACAACAACACCCGAGTAAATCAAAAGAGCAAGCTCCCGATGGGGTCCCCCAAAGCCACTACCGAGCCTAGTCCTCAGCCTGATTCTGGTTATAACATTGTTGAGGACATGAAAACAACCAGAGCCAACATCCCCCTCTACGAGCTTTCCCGCAATCAACGAGAACTCATTCTCAAAGCCTTCGCCAATAGCTCAACTACTAAGCCTGTGAGCAATACATCTACACAAGCTAGCCCGAGTGTTCAGTCTATTGTAAATGCCATCAACGCAAATTCCAGGGGATCCACTCCTCCCTTCCTCTTATCATTTGATATTTTTAAATTCAACATCCATAACTGTCTAGTTGACTCCGGCGCATTCACAAACGTCATGCCCTTGTCTGTTTGTAAGAAGCTGAACATCTGCCCTAAGAAAACTGACGCGAGAATCATCCAACTTGACATATCACAAGTGCCAGCTGTAGGAGAGCTAAATAACGTCATCATCCGCCTTTCGTCCGACTCTAGGGTCCACCAATGTATAGACATTGTGGTTGTAGATATCCCAGAAGTCTACGGCCTATTACTTAACAGAGACTGGTCCAGCAAACTGCAAGGGTATTTTGCCACTGACTGGTCCCACCTGTGGCTTCCTTACAAGGGCCGGAACAACCAAATCAGGGTTGAAAGCGAACCTTATATGAAATATACTATGACTGATTTAGATGCTACTAATGAACCTATCAACTTTTCCCAGGAGGATCTTGGCATGTGTTTCTTGGAGGCCATTTTTGGATGTTACCATCCTCCTCAGTCTCCAGTAGGCCCCGAGATCCAGTCTGAACTAACACTCGTCACAGAAGACCAAGCCACCCCCGTCTCACACCAAACCGAAATCCCTCCCCAACCTACAACCCCGAAGGAGCCAGAAAATGAAGTGTGGACCCTGTATTATGATGATTCCAAGACCCATGACGGAGCTGGCGTGGGCTGCATCTTGCTAGACCCTCAGAAGAACAAGTTCTTGATTTCTTGTCGGCTAGAGTTCCAATGCACTAACAATGCTGCTAAAAAATATGCTTTAATCCTCAGACTCAAGAAGGCACTGGATTTAAATTTAATATGCTTACAGGTCATCGGAGACTCTGAGATTATCACTCGGCAGGGACGCAATACCATTCATTGTTTGTCTTCGCACTTAAAAGCTTATCAACAAGAGGTATGGCATCTTATTTCTGCTTTTGATGTGTTTAGAATCAAATCTGTTCTTAGAATGCATAATGCAGCCGCTGATACTCTGGCTAATGCTGCTGCTAGATTTACCCCTTTGAGGGATGGCTTTTCTATTGAAGTTATATATAGACCCTCCATGCCAGATAATATTACTAATTTATGCGTCTTTGATGGTGACCAACAGATATTGGAATTCATGCTCAACACTAAAGTATTCAAAGACGCAGTAATAGATGAGGTGGATCACGATCAAGCTTTGCAGGAAGAGTATGATAAACGGAAGGAGAACCCCATGCCTAAGGGGATAGTGTCACTTGAAAATATCTTTGATCTGCAAAGTTGTTTTCGTGGGCCCCCAAATACCAAAGTACAAAGTTCCACCTTGGCACATCGGCAGGTGAACTTAGGATCAGATGAGAACCCAAAGTTCATCAACCTTGGGAAAGACTGTTCCGACCAGGAGACGCAGGCTTTCACCCAACTATTCCGGAAGTATCGAGACATATTTTATTGGATGTATGATGATTTACATACATACGATACTCGGATTATTCAGCGCGTGATACCCATGAAAGAAGGGGTGAAGCCTTTCCAACAAAAGCTCAGAAAAGTGCATCCTACTTTGGAACCGATGATTCAGAAAGAGCTTAAGAAGCTTTTGGATGCACGCATCATCTTCAAAGTTTGCCACTCCACTTGGGTGTCAAATTTGGTTCTAGTACGGAAGAAGTCTGACGAGATCCGCTTGTGCGTGGATTTCCGAAATTTAAATCGGGCCTCAGATAAAGACAATTACCCGGTGCCTCCTATGGAACTAATATTGCAAGCTGTGTCCGGATCCGAGATGTTCTCCTTATTGGATGGGTTCTTCGGCTACAACCAAGTGCTGTTAGTTGAGCTAGATAGATTGAAAACTACTTTTTGGACTAAATGGGGAACGTTCACTTTCAGACGCATGCCCTTCAGATTAATAAACGTGGGGGCAACTTTCCAACGGGCCATGGATATAGCTTTCTGTGGTTTGATAGGGCGAAGCGTGGTAGTCTATTTGGACGATGTCACCGTGTTTTCGAAACACCGGGGTGATCATTTACGCCACCTCAAGAAAAATTTTGAAAGGTGCAGGAAGTACGGGATCTCACATAACCCGAAGAAGAGTGTTTTCGCCGTGGCAGAAGGGAATTTGTTGGGCCACATTATAACTAAGCAGGGCATTGTTGTAGATCCCGAGCGAGCAAAATCCATTGCCCATATTCCACCCCCTAGCAGTAAAAAGGCTATGCAATCTTTCCTTGGGAAAATCAATTTTGTACGTAAATTCATATATGATTTCGCCCAAATAGTTAGGCCTTTGCAGAGGATGATCAACAAGAATGTGATTTTCAAATGGAATCTGCTAGAGAAGGAATATTTTAACAAAATCAAGCAGGCTATAGCTGAAGCACCCTCCCTCCAAAGTCCAAATTTTAGCAGAATCTTTATCCTGTACACTTTCGCTTTGGATTCATCACTCGCAGTTTTCCTCCGGCAGAAAGACGGCAACAATGATGAACGGCCTATATCCTTCATGAGTACTGGTTTACAGGGAGCTGAATTGAACTACCCTGAAATTGAGAAGCAGGCTTACACAGTCTACAAAGCAGTCAAGAATTTTAGGCCAGACATCTTGAAAAACCATGTTACAGTTTTCGTCCCCCACCCAGCTGTCCGTTCACTGTTTGTGCAACAGGAGCTAGGTGAGAGACGAGGCAACTGGGTGGCATGTCTTCAAGAGTATGACCTGAAGTTTAAACCAGCACACACTGTCAAAGGACAAGGACTCTTCCAAATGGCTTCGGAGGCTGCAAGCTCGCATGGGGTTGGAGAAGAGTGTTGGGAATATGAAATCGATATGTATCATAGTGACCACGCACCTCAGCAGAGAAGCCCTTCTTGGTACTCTGACATTTTGGGACATTTAGCCCATGGTGTCTTGGACCCTGCTTTGACTACCCGGTAGAAACGTGCAATAAGGCTCAAGGCTGCATCTTACCAGTTGATCCAAGGTAAGCTTTTAAAGAAACATCATGATGGAGTTCTCTTATTCTGCTTGGAACATGATGAAGCACAGAACATCTTGACCAAGCTGCACGACGGACCAGCTGGAGGGAATTTTATAGGCGATACCACCGCCCACAAGATAATGCGCGTAGGATACTATTGACCAACCCTTTTCAGAGATGCGCATGCGTATGTCCGGAAGTGCACTCAATGCCAGAAGTTCGCAAATTGGGAAGTGCGACCAGCCGCTCCCCTACAGTCAGTGGCAGTGGAGGAACCCTTTCAACAGTGGGGTTTGGACGTGATTGGTGAAATCCTACCTCACTCCTCCAAGCGACACCGGTATATTCTCACTGCTATCGATTATTTCACCAGGTGGGTCGAAGCAGTACCTTTATGCCAAATCAATGATCAAGAGATAATAGAATTTTTCACTCATTCTATCATCACCAGGTTTGGCATTCCAACTTCCTTGGTTTTTGATAATGCAACTTGCTTTTCATCTTTTAAATTACATGATTTTTCTCTGGAAAATGGTATTGTGCTTAAACATTCTGCAAATTACTATCCCCAAGGAAACAAGTTAGCTGAGTCAACTAATAAAAATATTATCAGCATCATTAAGAAGACTATGTTGACCCACCAGCGAAACTGGCATAATGCCCTTCACAACGCTCTTTGGGCCGACCGTGTCACGCCCAAATCCTCACTCGGCACCTCCCCGTATTTTCTTGTGTATGGAAAAGAAGCAGTCCTTCCTCCCCACATATCTCTCCCTGCCCTTCAGTTGTCCCAAGAAATCCATGGCACCCTATGCCCCACCTTGAAAACCCGGATCAACACACTACTGAAGTTGGTGGAAGAAATGCAAAAAACCCGGGAAAATTTAACCATCCACCAAAGTCGGATCAAGAGATGGTTTGATAAAAAATCTGCAAGGAGTGAAAATTTTGAAGTAGGAGACCTAGTCCTTAAGTGGGATAAAGCGCATGAAGAAAAGGGAAAACATTCCATATTCCAAGCACTGTGGACAGGTCCATTCCAGGTCAAGGAGAAATTGGGTTCCCACGCGTTTAGACTGCAAACTCTTGAGGGAAAAGTCGAGGTTCTCCCAGTAAAAGGGCATGACCTCAAACATTACTTCACTTAGTATCCCTCAGAGTGCTTTCCTACCCCTGTACCATAGCTTTCTGCTTTCGTTTCATCAAAAAAAAAAAAAAAACGGAAGGCCTTGTCAGAGCCAGCAATTGGCACACTGCACCAGGTTCTATGCTGATGGGAAGCCTTTATTGAAAGACACGAAGGTGGCAAAATTTTTCCTGTAATTAGCGCCCAAAGGTAGTACATGACCTAGCTCAAGCCACCAAGCGTGGGTAGCTCGCCTAGCGAGTTTGAAAGGGTGTCTGTGAAAAGAAAGTTCGATACAGCAGTGACTAGGTCGAAAGGGAACAGAGTTAACCTCAGGTGACATCAGGGCATCTGGGAAAAACAAAAGTCCTCATATTAGACCAGGAGCAACCTCTCTGCAAGAAAAATAAGTCAGGATCCCTCATCCACCCAGGAAAAATAATTTCCCCTCTCAAATAAGTTCCATGAACACATCTAAATAAGTGCCTTAGGCACATTCAAAATAAGTGCAATAGCACGCCAATAAAGGGTAAAGGATTGAGAAAGGCTTCCTGCGCAGAGAGGTGATGTGATGACTCCACCGAGGTACTGACCAGGCTCGCTGGTAGCAGAGCAACGTTCATGACTCCTAGGCAGTGACTCCGTCGGGACTGCGAGGTTCGCAGGCAGCGGAGCAAAATGATGAGGACAAAATAATCGTACCGGACCCTGTGACCACCTGAAGTTCTCCAACCCTTTCAGTCTGGAAACCTGAAGCAATGAAACTTGGTTAATCAGCGCCCAGACAGATTGGATGGCCAAGCGACCTCGCAAGGTTCCAAAGGCAAGGAAGTGGAGACCCTAGGATGAAAGGAACAACTAGTGAAGGCCCCTCCCTCCCCCACCAAGGCAAGCCATCGGCAAAGACTCTGAGTCTAGCCAGTGAATCGCCAGTTGTTGTAGCCTCTACAACACCCTCCAAAATCTCTCACTTTAAAAAAAAATTGAGCCCCTTGAGCATAAGGAAGAGTTAAGTTAAAATCTGGGAGGGTTAAGTCGTTGAGTCGCAGATTTTGAATTTTCAAAAAATTGCAACCCCACGACCTTGCGACCCCGCGACCCTGAGGTCGCAAGGTCACAAGGTCGCGAGGTCGCACATCTCTTAGACCACCGCACAATGTGACCTGCAACCTTATTTATAGCTCGCATGTGTGACCTTTTTATATATAGAAGGTCGCTAGGTCGCATTAGGCATTTTCGACGAATAGAAAAAAACGCCTCTGACAGGTCCACTGGCGCGCGATTTTCCGGGGTAAGTTGTCGTTTCCTTCATGTTGTTTCCTTTTATGATTTTTCTTGCCTAATCTTCCTTTCCTTAGCTTTTAAATGGCCCCCTGTCTTGGCCATTATTTTCATTTGACACTTAGAGCTCCTTATTTTGGCTCTATCATTCACCCTGCTTGCCTAACCTTATCACAGTTCCCATCTAGGCTCTCATGGCCTGTATCTTACTCCAAAATCTCTCCCCTTGCTCTGTCTTGGCTCATTTAACCTTGTAATTTTCAAGTTAGAGGGAAAAGACTCCGCGCGGCGCGTACCGAAACTCCAACAAGCCCTAGCGCGACCTGCAACCCGTGCGACCCTGCGACCCAGTCGTTGGGTCGCCAGGTCGCCAATCGCTCTTCAGTCTGTCTTCTTGTGACTTCGCGATTTAGAAACCTTGCGACCTGGTCGCAAGTCGCATAGTCGCTCTCCCGTCGTTTTTCTAGCATTTTCAACCCAGCAACCTGCGACCTGGTCACAAGGTCGCAAAGTCGCACTTCCTTCATTTTCCCACGACTAGCGACCCAGTGACCTCGCGACCTGGTCGCAAGGTCGCAAAGTCGCAAATTCTCTAAGAATATCAACATCGTGACCTTTGCGACCCCGCGACCCAGTCGCAGGTCACTAGTTCAACTCTGCCTGTGTCCCCTGTTGCAATAATTAATAGATGTACCTAGTTTTGTATCATCATGGCATCTTTCTTATCCTAGGTTTCTTTCATGAACATGACAGGTGAATTCGAAGTAGACTTAGAGTGTATCCCTGTCCCCTCAGATTCAAGCAACATGGGACCTCCAGTGTCTCAAAAAAAGGGCAAGATTCTGGAAGCAGAGGACATAGAGATGGACATACCAATGTCCCCGCCCCCGATCTATAGAGATACCCTGTGCACATTTTCCAAAGGGGACAGTATGCATTAGTACTAGGTGTACCAAGAGTTCTCTCGACAGGAATTCCCAGAGGACCTCCCTGATCGGGAAGTATACATACAGGTCAAAAGGTCAAAGCTCCATCTTGCAGGTGCCCATCTGGCTATATTCCCATGTGTGGAGGTTATAGATTGGATTATACAGAACACTGACCCTAGGAAATTCGTAATCAAGGACAGCGAAGGCAAGGCCTTCGCGGCTCTCAAAGGCTCAGATGCTCAAGTTTACTATTCATTGCCTAAAATAGAGGAGGACTTTACAGAAGATTGGGCCATCGCCCATGCAGTTCCCATAGTAGATACTCTAAAAGGATGGTGGGAGGAGCCCGATCAATTCAAGGTCAAGAAGGATCAAGAATATCCAGTGGTAGGCCTTAGGAAAGTATATAAATTGGTGGTTGTTATGCTTTGCAGATTGTACGGATGCCCCGATGCCACCACCTTCAGCGGCACATGGGAAACCCTCATGGAGTATGTCACGGTGCACGCCACCCGTTTCAACTGGGCCAGCATACTGGTGACCTCCCTTCATACAAACATATCCTCGGCATTGGTACTAGATGAAGGATTACCTTCTGAATTCTACATGGCCTCTTATTTGTTGGATGTTGCCTGTTCAAGGTGCCACTTTGAAGGATGGGTGCACAACTGGGATCCAAAACAGACCCGTGCAATCCACTTACAAACCAAAGTATTTTGGGATTCCAGATATAAGTAGGACATAGAGCCGATCTCTCAAGTTTTCATCCCAGCTCTTTACAGAAAATTGTTTGGCCAAGACACTCCTTGCATGTCTTAGCGAGCTATGGAGACACTAGGCAAGGTTGCGCATTGGTTCCCTTTTGTTGAGTACACGTTCATTCGAGTTTTTGGCTCGTTCAAGGCCCCCCATGCTATGCCTCGATATGTCAAAGACAAAATGCTCATGCAAAAAGCCTGTTTCCAAATGTCTTCCGGTTTCTCTAGGGTGTTGACCAAGGGTAAGAAGAATTTGTGGCCTACGCTACCCCTCACTATCGGTACTTACACAATCAAAGATTTCAAGGAGGTAGAGGCTGAAGCGGAAGAGATGAAAAGTTATCACCTTGGGGCATTATACCACCGGACATATGACCTAGAAAGGATAGTCCCTTATCACTGCAAGCGGGCTAAGTTCAAATGGAACTACCAACACACGGAATGCTCAGGCGAAGATGAAAGAAGAAATTGGTATAATGCAGAACGGAAACTTGCTCCGGGGGCGTACTCTGATCAAGAAGACCCAGATGACCAAAAATTGGAAGACAAGAGCCGTGAATTGGGAGGCGCTTCTTCTTCTCTGGCTAAAAATCCTCGAACTAGTACAGGGCACAGCACTTCTACCCAACAGAAAGACCAAGAAGCCCAGAAAGAGATGGAAAATAAGATGAAAGAAGAGGAATATAAGCGAAAAAGGAGTCTGAGGTCTGAACAGAAGAAGAAGCAGGCATAAGAGGCTAGGAGAAAAAAAGAGGAACAAGAGGCGGAGGCTGCGGCGGAACGGAAACTCAAGAAAGAATTAGATCAAGTGGAAGCCGAACGCCAGAAGAAAGTAGAGCAAGCAGCAGAAGCTGAGCGTAAAAGGAAAGCCGAACTAGAAGCAACGGCAGAACCAGTACGCAGATAGAAGAGAGAACATGAAAAGGCAGAAGCCGAACGCCTTCGAAGAGAAGAGGAAGAAAAGAAAAAGAAAGAAGAGGAGGATCAAATGCTAGAGAACATCGAGGCATCTCCTCAGGGCATAAGATCACAAACTAAGCTACCTCCCCTCAAGGTACCTGCAGTCAGTACACGCGCTACACTCTCTGATCTGAGTTCTTACGAAGGGCAGCAGGAGGAGGTATTCGATCTTACCAGGCTCACATATGATAGTTCTCCTTCAAGATCCACCAGGAGAAAAGAATATTCATGACATGAAATCCTTCTGCCTCATCCACAGTTGCGATGGAGAAAGACATAGTCTTAGACACTAGGACTAACCCGGTGATGATAGCATCGGCTGGTACAGCTTTCGCCGCGGCCACATAGAAGAATGTGAATAGAATGAGCAGAGAGATCCTCTCTCTACAGAATAGGTTGCAAGAAGCAGAGCAGAGGGAGGCAAGGGCAGAGTAGGAAAAGGTAGCATTAAGAGAAGAGGTTCAGCAGCTCCAAGACAAAACTGCCTCTATCAATGAAGTACCGCTAACTGTCCAAAGGCAGTTAGATATATTAGAGGCCACCATGAGACAAGTCTATGGGGAAATGTTTACTATAAAACAAACAGTTGCCCCCTTGGTGAGAGCCCAAACAGAAACCAAGCATAGGAACGAGCAGCTGAAGGAAGCCTCAGCCACCTTGGACAGAATGATAGATTGGACGGTCCGGTACCCCCAGGCTCCCGAAAACCTGCCAAAGAAAGACTGGATCCACACACAAGATGCCAAGGTCCAAATCCAGATGAAGGTGTAGTCCAAGGATAAGCTATCCAAGGACCTAGATAAGGTGATGTCTGCCAGGGTAAATTTTAAGAACCCCCCTAAATTTATATATATAATAAATGGGCGAATCCCCATGATACATAGGAAAAATGGAAGGCGATTTTATTAATAATATAATATGTATATATAATTTTTTGGCGAATCTCTCACTAGATTATATTATCTTGTAAAATCATGGCGAATCACGAGTACAAATGGCGAATCACTACTACAAAATGGTGAATCATTGTCTAGTGGAGTTCGGGGTGTTGGTTCCAATGAAGATATGGTAGTTGAACTAGGAGTAGAAGGAAGAGAACCACCGAGACCAAGCATGGCACATGGTGACTCGTGAGGGAAGTAGTTCTCGTGCAGTTTGGAAAACGCGTTCTTCTAGTTCTGCTAAACAGTCTGGAAATTGTAGAGTTTGCTTCCCTTTATCTTGGAATCTTTGGGTTAGCACCTCTACCTAGTGCTTTCTGGACTAGTTGATCAGTGAAAAAGATATTGCTACTATTTTTTTCTCAGTACAAATTTCTGTTTCAGGGGTTGGTGTCATTAAAAAACATACATTTAGGCACTTACTCAAACCAAAGTCTGCTAATCATTATCTTGAAAATTTTGTTATCAGTGGGCACTAAACTTGAAAAATAAGGAGAGAGGAACTTGAATTTCTTCCATAAGGCTATGGTGAAGCACATACTTTTTGTTTCTGGTATGTGCAAATGACAATCAGCAGCATCAATTTGAAGAAACATAATACTACTGTTTCTAAATTTAAGAAACAGCGCTAACCATTAACAGTTTTAAAATTTCTTGTAATCAATGAAAATAACAGTAAGGATTATACATTGAAGCTAAGGTAAATTACACTCCTGTCCTCGTCCCACTTTTTATAATAAACAGATTATTTATATGTCCAATCAGCAGTACAGAGAATTCAGCAAAACGAAAATATCACTTGTGCTTGATTTTGCGATACCGGAAATGAGTTAGCAGTACTAGACACTCAAATATTATATCTCATGAACACAAGTAAAAGCTTTTCCACGGAATCATCAAAAGTTTAATTGCTTGCCTTCGAATTTCCCTGTCCTTGGTTATACGTATTGGTATGGTAATTTTATGCTGCTTCAACAGGACAGCCAAACCAAGAATCTCATGTATAATAAGTTTGATTGGTCACCAAAATTTCCTGAGAGAAACTTGCTGAATATTTTTGGAAATTTACAGCCAAACCACATCTCAGTTTCAGGTCACATTAATGGCTGAGTGAAGCCCAAACGTGAGTTATGTTCATCCAACAGGGGCCATGGTTACAAATGTGCATGTACAAACAAACACTCATTAGATGAATCGAAATCACATAAACATACTTTAATAAAGGCCTGCCCATGTTTATATACACTTACAATAACGTACATAAGAAGGGGTAAACTTCAGGTTGTGGACAGCCCAAAGTCTCCAACAAAAGAATAGTACTACTATGTCTCATGTAATTCATGTCCAAAAACTGAGCATGCAGTGCTTGCCTCAGATCCGTTCTTGTGCATATCACCAATTCCCTGCCCAATCCTGTGTTTGGAGGTACTATTGATTTCACAGCATGCATCAGACCCAACATCAGAAACATGCTTTACAAAATCCATGCAGGTTCCATCAGTGGAATCTCGAAAATCAGGCACCCATCCTATTTGCACTATATCTTCAAAATAATCTAAGTCAGTGGAACGCGTGCCAAAGTCAACCATTTTTCCTCTGTAATTAAGTTGATCCAGAGAGTCTGCAGTGGATGTCTTTTGCCATCAGCATTATTTGACATTTGAACAGATGCAGAATTGTCACCTGAAAATCACCACACAATTTAAACATGCAGTAAGCCAGACAAGCACTTAAATGAGGCTTTGATCAAGTATGAATCTGTTACAAGCAAGATTTCAAGTCTCCTGAAAGATGCAACTTCATGAGGGTTTGTGTATTGCAAACAGACATACATCTTTTTTTTCCAAGGAAAACCTCATGAGTAAGCCTAAGGGATGCTTCCCACATTTGTGGACAGCATCCATAGTAAACCTGTCAATGTATACTAGTGCACCTCACCTAGAGGAATTTAAAATTCTAAACCAGGCACCTGCTGGCAAAAACCTAGCCAAATGTCCAGTAACATTGGCAAAAACCAGTTGAGCTGACCCTTGAACTTTGTGAGTGTGTGCATTATCATGTGATGTGCAGTGAACACAATTCAAACAATATAAAAGAGCATAATGAGTAAGAGAGGAAATGCCTGAATTGGCCCCAAATGAAAGCTCAGCAAGACATTGAACTCATTCCTTCCAATGTTTAAGTTCTCTTTCTTTAGCGTGTAGCTTAATCTCAGTTGACTTCAGCTCCACCACAAGCTCTGAAATCCTTTCTTCTTGTTTTTTCTCCAATAGATCACGTATACGCTTATCTAACTCATATGGTGACACCCCATAGCCATCAACATGAGAAATATCTAAGTGTTCCAAGGGAGTCTTGTCTGCAGAACTCCATTGACCTGGAAGCCCATCTGCACAAAGCTCTCCCTTCACCAATTCAACGGAGGAATTTGTGAACTGCAAAATATCAAACCAAGCAGAGGAGGATTAAAATATTTACTAGGCCAGATAATTCATATATATGTCTGCTACAATGTTATGATAGACTTATTAAACATGTATTTAAGTTAAACAGTTCAGCATCGAATAATGAAACTTTGTCCTTTCGGCCATTATTCAACCTTCATATCTGAGAAACAGCTGATTAAATGGTAGCAGAGCATAGATTGTTCAAGACAATGCCAGGAGAAATTGTTCATGCCCAATCATATTAGACTAATCCCTTGGACCATTATTACCAAAATGCATTTTCAGAGGTTTACTCTCAAAACATTTTACTGCAAAAAGTATTCTTACTTTAAAAGGAAGTAGAATAGAAGAGACACCATGCATGTCAAAATTATTTTAGATATGTGCATGATATAAGTCAGAAATGGCATTCAAAAAATATTTATGTAATCAATGAAAACATGTATAATATACAAACAATATGATTGATTTATGGATATCAAAGGCACAATAAATACATTCAATGTTCATATTTAGAAAGCTCAAAAATTGTTTGACATGTCACAGCGTAGGGTAGACCACAACCCAAAAAACAAATGTCCAAAAGCCAGACACAATTATTTATAAAATGTGTTACAGGCTCTATCGCTAAGCTTCAAAACATCACAAATATTTTCTTTGCGTGAATCTCTATTATCTTGCAGCTTCTTAATAGCTTTATTCCTCTCATCATGAAACTGTTGAATGAAAACATGTATCTATAATTAATTTGTTTAGTGATCAAATTACATCTAACTTAGTTTGGCATGCTTCAATTTACCATCATGAGAACAAACAATTTACCCTCATGAAAACATGTATCTATGATTAATTTGTTTAGTGATCAAAGTAAATCTAACTGAGTTTGGCATGCTTCAATTTACCCTCATGAAAAGAAGAATTATATCACAAAAAAGGAAATAATCTAGAACAAGAATCATGTTATAGAAGTCATTACCAAATGTTTGATATTGTGACACATAAGATTAAAACAATTTCAATAAGTTCTGCTCTTTATCTAATAACTCGTCCAAAACAGGTGGTATGTAAATAAAAGAAAGGAAAATGCTTTAGGTGGTTCAAACTCTATCCAAAATTGTGTAGGGGTTAAGGATAAAACAAGGGCAAATACATTCAAGTTTCAACGAGTCCCAACTTTAATTGCAAATTGCAATGAGGCAAACTTACAAATTATGTTCCCCTTAGTTTGGAGGTGTTCAGTGATGCAAACAAAAAGCAAAATTCTTAAGGAAAGTAGGGCATTTTCTTGGAAGAAAAACGTTGCATTGTTTCACTCTGATAGCAAATATAAAAGCTTTTTACAGCTTCTATTGAAGAAAGGTAGCATTAGAGGCATTCACATGCTAAATGGATCTTTAAAATAGCCTACAAGTTAGTATACAATCCTAACAATCCCTGAAATAGACATATCCTTAATGACACCTATCTTTCTTAGTGGAAAATCGACATTAAAAATTCTACTTAATGTGTGGAAACTAGAAAACACTAGATATCAACTGAATTACTCAAACCCAAAAGGATCATGATAAGTCTAAGGTATAGAATCACCATAAAACTCACCTCACTAGAACCTGATGTACTCCTTTGATGCTTTGAATTTGATTGGAGAAAATCCATTTGTATGTATTCTAGCTCAGCTTGCAATTCTGCTTCAATCTCAACCATTCTAGTGACCTGTTGTGTAGGCTCATATGTTGCAGTTCCTTTTGCTACATGTGGCTAAGTCCTTTTAGCACCTTTGCTCACCACACAAGAAGATTGTCCTTTACTTCTCCTTTCTTTGTATTTATACTTTTCCAAAGGGTGTGAAACCCCAACGGTCCTGTCTCTTGGTCTCGCTGGCCAACCTGAGCTGACTTGACCCTTAAATCAACTCATACTTAAATTAGATTATTAAATGTCTTTCCTTGGGTTCCAAGCCCACTCCTTTGGGTCCAAAACCCTAAACAACAAACCAGAAAACCCCAAGGGTTTTTCCAAGGGGAAATACCTTCCGAGCTACCCAATTTCAACAATTCTTAGCAAACTTAAGCTAGGACTATATGTCCATTTCCAAAATGCTATAAATTAAATTACATTACCTTCCTCAATATGGTTTTGTAGAATCCATTAAACCTATTAAAATAGACATTCATTTGCTTGGCAGAGTAAGATTTGTTAAATCAACTAGAAAAGACAATCATACAGATCAGCCTGTATCTACCTCTGCACCCAACGTGTGTAAATAGAACTACAGAGAAAATTTCAATTTTAACCATTCCATCTAGTCTGAGCAATACATCATCAACATTTATATCATTCATCTTTTATGAAATCCAAGCCATAATTTTAATGTCTAAGGTCTATACCACTTTGTTTTGTCTACTAAATACTAGCAACAGAATATTTTTGGTCCTGTTTTGTTGGCTTTGCATTATTTGTGGCCTTGATTCACCAAGGATTAGTTCAAACTTCAGAGACAGTGCACATTGATTTAATTGACAGGCTGGTGTGACTGTAAAAATATCCTTCTATGCCTACTTCCATGTCAAACCACAATTCCAAACCCCGTGAACAATAGGAACTTCTTAGGTTTAAAGGCAAAGCATAATTTGTATGCATTTCAACCTCGCAAATTAAACTTGAAACATGAACATGTCATACTAAAGGGTGGGCTATACACAAAAGTATCCCAAGAGTTACTGCAATAGTTACAATGCATAGGAATTTGGGCAACTCCAATGCCTGGTAAATTCAGGACAGTTTATTGATATTATTTTTGTTTCAGAGGGAAACCTGTTGAAGATTTTCTTAAGATTAATTGTAACTAAAAGTCTAAAACTAGTTAGTGGTAGTGCTTTTTCAGTGTTTCCCAAGTAAGTCGGCGAGTAATCTAAGAAACACTAAACACGAAATGTCATACTAAATGGCGGGCTATAAACAATTATTATAATCACAATGGAAATTTTCATTGCACCAGTATGGTGCAACTGATCAACTACGTTGGGCCAATGACTTCCTTTCTAGATAAATATTCACCTGATAGTGAAGTCAAAAAACATGTTTGTTGACAGGTTGAAGATTTGCTTGCAAGTCTCCAACTAAAAACAATTTCTGTTGCCAATAGACTTCTGGGCATTGACGTTGTAGCAATCCCCGAGTTCTAAATAAAAAATAGTGGGGTCGTTTATATATCTAATCTAGTTATTAGCCGAGTAAGCTCTGCAGAACATTAACGTCAAAAAATTGGGCACTTAGTATCACCAGATTCATGGAAGCACAATGGAGAAAACTTTAACAAAATTAAAAATGCATAGCACCCAATCCAATTCTTAACAGAATAATTTTTTATCTTGCTAGTGTCAATAGCTCCCATAGAGTGCTAAAAAAGCCACTCACTCTTCTTTGGGAATCTCAAAAGGTCTTCTTCCTCTATATGCTTATAAGATATGCAATCCCAATAAAACAAAAAAGTATACCCAAACTCCAAAGTAAAAAACAACACACGCATCAATTGGTATGCAAAAAGGACACCAATGTATCCTTACCTGGCCCCTGCCTTAGAAGCATTTTTAGGAATGATCTTTGCTACAGATTTTGTTAACAATTCATTTGCAATGTCAATGTCTGTATTATGATGGTTCATCTTGTGCAGTTGTTCAACTTTAATGACACTGAAGCTTACTTGCTATTGTTAGGGAAAACCAAACAATGAAGAATTAAAAGATAGCATATAGGTTTCTCTTAAATAAGCTATATTGATGAAAGCAGAAAGAACCTTGTTGTGCTGTTATTAAATTTGCCACCTTATTTAAGCTTGACAAGCACACAATTTTTATATAATGAAAGGCACACCAACTAATAAAAAATGATATGAAAAAATTATATCGTTGTCAATTAATGCCCAAATACATGAATGGGCTTGAAAGTACAGCAAGTAATAATAGCAAAATAAAGAGTGCCTAAGGCATCTCTTCCCTAAACGATAAAATGTTGTTAATGAATCATCCAACATCACATACAATAACCATGGTAGACCTCAAAGGCTACACTACGTTTAATCTTTTCCATGAATCAATTAGATCTATGAAGCAACCATTGACTGCTTCCTATTATAACTACCAAAATTTGAGAGAGAATCAATGATGGGTTGACAGGAAATAATGAAGGGTAGTGCTTCTTATTGGCCTTAGAATCTTAATGGACTCTGTTGTACACTTCCCTTGGCAGAAGACTGAAGAGGAAAATTAAAAAGATACAGTTGAAGATGTTACACCCCCATGAATGGTTATAATCAGGAAATCAAAACATTCGGTAGCAAACAGATATTTACTTTTGAGCTTGTTCAATCTTAGCCCTAAGTTTCTGCTCCAATACAAATATGTCCGATTCAAGGCTAAACATTCGCTCAAGAGCATGCATATTTTCCAGAGTCTCACTCAAAGTTCGACTGTCACTGCCATCACATCTCAAATGCTACATAGGACCATGTAGCAACTTGTTGACAATGCCTCTGCTTAGGTCATCCACAAGTTTCCTGTTTTTCTTAGAAACATCATCTCCCATTTTTGACAAGCATTTCTCTAGCTCTGCAATTCTTATCCTCTTTGCATAAGCCCTCAGTTTCTTTATGGTAGGCATTGTCTCCAAAGAATCTCTCCATGCTTCAAACAGCCTCAACTCCTCATCGATAATAATCTGAGCTTCCAGAGCCTTTTTCTGTCTGTCCTCCTTGTCTGCAACAACCACTTCTTTGAGGTCATCAACATTATATACTTTGGATGAATTTACTTCTGAAACACAGGCAGCCACATTCCCAGGTACAGCAATATCTATGAAAAGTCGAATCCCTCCCATTTTTGCAGACACAGGAGGAACAAATTCAGCGTGCTCCTTCAAAAATAGTGGTGTTTCTGATGCTGTGCTCGTGAAGACTACATCTGCTTCTGCAGCACTATTAAGCATCTCAGTAAGCGGCTTATACATCAGTTCTGCCCCAGTTAATTCTTTCTGTAAGAGCGAAACCCTTTCCTCAAATCTGTTAACTACAACAATTCTCTTGCACCCTTTTGCAATTAAATGTCTTATCACAAGCTTTCCCATCTTGCCTGCCCCAATAACTAGCATTTTGGCAAAAAAAATACCATTCTTTGGGAGCTTCATAATGGCCAGCTCAACAGCAGCAGAAATAACAGAAATATCACCTGCAACAATATTCGTTTCTGATCGGACTCGCTTTCCTGCTGTGATAGCATGTTTGAAGAGGCCACCAATATTTCTCTCAAATCCCAAGACTCCCTGACCTACTTTGTGCACTTGCTTAACTTGTGCAAGGATTTGGCCTTCACCAAGAACAAGAGATTCAAGACCAGATGCTACTTGGAATAAATGTTGTGATGCATCATTGTCACGCAACATGAACAGGTGCTCCCGGAGCTCTCCAAGAGGTATTCCACTTGTCTGTAAATTAGGAAAGAAACATAAGAACAATGCTTGATATCTTAATTTCATTCCTAACAGAAAAATGTCCGAGAGAAAATTGACTGCATGGGAAAGGATGGAAAACTTATCCACACATGAATTACTGGAATGGGGGTTTCATTATGAAAGTTCCTGACAAGGAAAAAGAACATGGGCCAAAATTTAACCAGTGCAAGCCTGGGCAGTCCAAAAGTCATCGAAGCTCAGGTCTTCCACTACTACATAAATCTGACTTGGGTGTCACAACCTCCATTGAGTGATGTGAAATCAATGAAAATGGACCACAGGCTACAGGTTGGTAACTTGAAGACCCTAAACACTACAACAAATGCTGTTTGACAGAAGTATATTTGCAAAAATTACATAAGCAGAAAAGAAAATGTTAATACCTTGGCCATCCATTCGGTCACCTCTCGAATTCCCCTATGCCAAGACAAAGCGACAACATAAATTTCCATCCTATTGCAAGTGCTAAGAACTGCTGCCTCTTCAATATGATTTAAGCTACAAAGTTCCCCAATTGCACGTGGCCATTCTGCTTCAGGTATAGCCAGCTTTTCACGCATCTCTACAGGCGCAGTATGGACACTCAGCCCTATAACCAAAATGCTGCTTCTCTCCTTTGTGTATCCTAAACAAAGGATAAAAATATGCATTAACCCACTCATTATTACAGCATTTACGAACTAATATTATGCAAAACAGCTGACACAGGCAATTTCATATTGCAGAAAAAATTGCATGCTTTATTTCACAAATTATCAATATTAGTCTTCCATTTATAACCATTGAAATTGCTTTGAGAACCAAAATGGTTCGATCTGTAATACTCCACTTCCACCCCCTTACATTTGGATACGAATATGTGTAATTTAGTGTATATGTGTAATCAATGAGAAATTATTGCAGAAACCATTTATTTGTGCTATACTGTGAAGCTCCTTGATTTTCTATCAATTAGCGGAAGGGGGTGCATTATTGTTTAGAAGATGTAAATTGCAGTATAAAACGTCCACAAGACATAAGATATGGATACATACGATTTGCAGAAGAGGCCTTTAGCTGTTTGAGAGGGGTGATGCTGGCTGCCTTTGACTTGTTAAGAGAAACAGGGGATTCCTCTGACTGGGTTTCGGCCCTCGTATTCAGAGCACCGATTTCTGCCTTCTTTTGTTTGGGCTTTACAATACCCGGCAATTGGGATCCCCTCAAACACTGGCCTGCAAAAGAGAAATCGATGGTACCTGCAAACGCGGAAGTAAACCTCGATGCCGTGGCCATGGCTTCCGCTAGCACGACGAACGCACGATCCCCGCAGAGTATTAGGAAGAATTGGGGATTTATATGGTGGGTTTATCAAGACCAACAGAGTTTCATGGTGGTGTTTTTCAGGAATAAAATGAATTATGTCCCAGCAATTCGCTTCCCTGAGAAAGTGAAGTGGTATAGTGCGGTGTTCGTTGATAGCGAGTATCTGTAGCACAGGTCACTCTATGCACGCTCTGTCAAACGAGTGAATAGATTTTTGTGCACTTCAAACAATGAAATTGCACCTTATCGAAATTATTTCGACCTTCATTTCTCTGCTTCGAGCAAAATGAATCCCCTCTTAGCTTCAAAAGGCCTCTCTCTGTTTATGTTGGCATTGGACCTCCCAAATCCTAGTTTGACAGTGAGTATCTGTAGCACAGGTCACTCTGTGCACGCTCTGTCAAACAGTCTACAAAGATCTTGAAATCGAGAAATAATCTTGAAACAGTCTACAAAGATCTTGAAATTGAGAAAGGGAATCGAGAAATCATCTTGAAACAGTCTACAGAGATCTTGAAATCGAGAAAGGGAAGGTGCATACCGTTTAGACTCCAACGAGATTTTGGAACTGAACAGGCCGATTAGTCGGTGTTGGAGTCTAAAAGCGAGGTTGTACATGCACAGGCCGAGCACGTAGGCTGTGGCGATCTCCCACAGCACCATCTCTTTCTCTTTCGAAGTGTATCTAGATTCTCTTCTTTATACGAACTATGGAAGGCCCTAATGGACCAGAGAGGGACGGACCAGAGAGGGTCGGCCTCGCTCAGCCAGCGAGAACAGCCCTCAACCAGCAAGAACAGCCAGAAGATTGGTGTGCACAAACTTCAAAACCCAGCCACCTCTCCGAACCAGTGAAAAAATGTGGCGAATCACTCTAACCCCTTCCTCTGATCCTGTAAATCCAGGCGAATGCCATGGAAATCTGGAAAATCTGGGGCGAATTTCATGTTTCCAGATTTGTGTGCCTTTTTTTGGTGGGCTAATAGTTAATAATTAATTATTTTTAAAATATTTATTGGGCTAACTTTATTAAACTATAAAAAGTGGGTTTTATATAAAAAATTCGCCCTAATAAAATTTAAAATCCCTTAAAATTTGCCTTTGGGCTAAAATTCGCCCCTAAACTTTTCCCTAATGTCTGCATACGAGCATCTGATCAGTGGCATCAATTCAATGCACATCTTACATCACATTCCATTGTTGGGTGCATTAGACGAGGAAAAGACTTGGGAACATATGGATCAAGAGATCCAGGCATTTTTGCAACCCATTAAGCAAGTCGCTGCCACTTCCGATCTTGCAGCATCACAGGAGAACCTGGGCAAGTTCCTTGTCGCACCAGTCTGGGTCTACACCAAGCTCACCTCCTTATCCAACCTGGTCATGCAGAAAAGAGAAACTCTAATCCCAAACACCTTGGAATGTCTGCATCCGTTGAGAGAGGAAGTTCCTTTGATTTCTCCCATAGCAGCAAATTATCGTGCTTGGCAGAACTTCCTCAAAGGACAACAATTTAATGCCCCTGACCTCACGATCGCGCGCACATCATTATGATCAGGTGGGATTAGGCCACAAGTTGTATTTCCCAGCTGGGTCGCAGGTCGCACCTCACAACTTGGTCGCAGGTCGCAACTCCCAGTCAGGTCGCAGGGCAGCTCAAAAGTTGGGCAAGCGAAAAGTCAAGAAGCCCAAAGGGAAAATTTTGGTCTATAAAACTCCCTCTGGGAAGATTGTAAAGGATCTTTTTCTTAGGACTCAAGAGTTATAGAGCATTGTACAGAAGGATAAAACTCTTTTGCACATGAATACAGATACTTGTTATAACTCCTTTTGGATCTGATGTGTTTTGCTGCGCAAACACTATGAGTATTTATTATACAATGTCAAACATCTTTTGATTAATGGAGTTGTGCTTTTAATGGCATCATTTATGCATTATAGTTCTCTGTACTTGTGTTAATGATGTTCAGTTCATTTCGCTTTCTTAATGAATGTTAATGACTTTGTTTATTGCCATTTTTATTATCATCTAAATCTTTTAGGAAGTGATGGGTGTTTTTTCCATAAAGAATTGTTTCTTTTGTGGTCAAGACAGCCTACAAGCATGACCCCAATGATGTGTTGTTAACAACATTTCCTTCGGCGTTTATGCTTTATTATTTCTCTCCCTACGCATAGTGTTATATACGTGTTTAACTCATCAATCATGTATCTTGTATCATTTGAACAAGTGTGTGTCTACAGGTTCATTGAGTTCTTTTGAGACCAAAGGAGAGGAGACTTAAGCGGTAGCCGGACCCACACCCCAGACGAGATCCCTATTCCAAATGGTTCAGAGTCTAGTTGGGACTTTTAACCGGGGAGATCCACTGTTATTGGCCGGACAAACTTTCCAGTCAACACATCGTTAGGGTATGAGTAGGAGGAGGTGTAGTAGTAGTTGAAGGTGATTGGGTATAGCAGGATTTTTCTCCTGTACAGGTGTGAACCACGATCTAGAGTTGAGGGATAGATGAATGAACTTGTGATGATATGGATGAGATGTTAGATGAAGGTGATGATTCCTTAGCTTTCTTAAGACTCGGTAAAGGAAACTCAACAGGTGGGATTCCTAATTTTTCTCTTTGTGCTCTAGTCAGTCATTTATTCGGAGTCAGCTGAGAAGTGACACTACCTTGAGAAAATTCAAATTCCTCTTGAGATAAAGAAATTCCCTATAACTTATGAATTAAAGTTTGTAACTCAGGGGGATCTAAAGAGGAATAGTCTGGCTCATTTGGGATTTCGGTAATGTGTTGTGTATCTTCCTTTTCAACTTCTGGTTGAGTGATGGAAGATTCGGAATGCGAACGAGAAGTTGAGGGATATGGTGAGGGATTTTTACTCTTAGAATGGCGTGAAGATGTAGATTTACTTGCCATTCATATTCAGGCCCTCCTTCTAGCGCCAAATATGTTGAAGGCTCAAAAAATCAGGTCTACAACAAGGGGGATAACCACTCGGTCCAGACCTTAAAGCAGCTCCTTTTCCGTTTGGAATAGTGGCTCTGACTGGGGATGATGGGACCAGTTTCCCAATCTATTTATGATAGATGTACTAACAGGATGATGTTTTTTTGTTTTTTTAGGTTTTAATGGGGTGAATGATTATTCTACATATAATCTATATTTTAACTATCATATGCAATCTATTGTAACCTAAAATCTAAATCTAAATTGTCCTGAGAATAGCTTTTACTTATGTGATCTAAAATAATTTATAATAGAAATTGATAATAAAAATCAATCAATTACTACGAGAAAAGAATCCATTAAAGATGATTGTTTCGTATAAAAATTTAGCCGAAACAATTATGAGAAGTATATCGCATAAGAGTTATTCATATATTCAGCATAAAAAAATAAGTTAACACCATATAGAAGTGCAATAACGACAACTAAACATTCAGACTTTCATATATCAATAACTGAAAATAATTTATCACTTGGCACATAAGTAAAAAGTATTAAGAGATAGAAATACCATTGATAATAAGTTCTACTCATGAGCTGTCGTGATATAGATTTATCTTCAATTCACTCAACATCCACTAAGAGTACAAAAGTGCATTTCAGTAGCAATTATGTTAGGTCCCTATATCACTAGTATAGCCCCTTATTATTGTTAGTGTAAACCCCTTATTGTTATTATTGTACCCTTGTAACCCCCATTTTGTTATTATTGTGCCCTTAAATTATTATTGTTAGGTCGGCTAGGATTACATCGTGGCCCACTAGGATTACATTATGGCCCCATGGACTCCTATATATAGAAAGGAGGTTTTGTGAATTGTATCATCCAAGAATTGTTCATTCATGTAATGTATTGGAGGTTGCCCCCTCGAAGTGGCTTATTTCTAAGGCGTGGATATCTCTTTTCTTCTATTTTTGGAGCTGGTTACACAACATTTGGTATATACAAAACACAATGGGTCAAGTGGTTACCTCTTGCTGAATGGTGGTATAACACTTCCTTCCATACTGCAGCAAAAATGACCCCATTTATGGCACTTTATGGATATCATCCACCATCCATCACATCATCTTTAAGGGAAAATTCGAAGGTTCAAGCAGTGGAAGATCACACCGAGCATCAGCAAGAAGTTCTCCAACTCTTAAAGGATAACCTGAATTTGGCACAAAATCGAATGAAACAACAGGCAGATCAACATCGTAGCGAGAGAAGCTTTGATGTAGGAGATTGGGTATTTTTACGGCTACAACCATACAAACAAATGTCCCTCAAGCAAGCAAAGAAGGATAATAAATTATCGCCAAAGTACTATGTTCCTTACAAGGTGTTGCAAAAGATTGGTACTATGGCATACAAATTGGAGCTTCCTGCTTCTTCGCGAGTACATCCAGTTTTCCATGTTTCATGCTTAAAGAAGTTTATAGGTGAAAATCTTCCAGTTCAAACAATATTGCCAGAACTTGATGAGGAAGGAAAAATCATATTGGAACCAGAAGCGGTCATGGAAACAAGAACTCGACAACTAAGGAATCGATCAATTTCAGAGTATCTCATCAAGTGGAAGAACTTACCCACTGAAGATTCTACATGGGAAGATGAGAATTTTATACAGAAGCACCCAGAGCTACTCAAGTGTTGAGGACAACACTTTTTTTGAAGGAGAGGGGCATGTTAGGTCCCTATATCACTAGTATAGTCCCTTATTATTGTTAGTGTAAACCTCTTATTGTTATTATTGTACCCTTGTAACCCCCATTTTGTTATTATTGTGCCCTTAAATTATTATTGTTAGGTCGGCTAGGATTACATTGTGGCCCACTAGGATTGCATTATGGCCCCATGGACTCCTATATATAGAAAGGAGGTTTTGTGAATTGTATCATCCAAGAATTGTTCATTCATGTAATGTATTGGAGGTTGCCCCCTCGAAGTGGCTTATTTGTAAGGCGTGGATATCTCTTTTCTTCTATTTTTGGAGCTGGTTACACAACAAATTATCAAACTCATATAAATAAAAATCTCGTTCCATATATTTCATCAAAACTTCCTCCAGGAGGAGAAAAAGTGCATGTTCTGAAGATTTTTTTTTTGATAAAATTCTGGACCCCTTTCTAAATGCATGAGAGGGGTTTAAATACTACTCTATGAAATCTAAAAATAAATATTACAAAAAAATAGATGAGGAGGTTTAAACCACCTGCCTCATATTAAGCAAAAATGAACTAAAAAAAAACTAAACTGTATCTATGATAAATTTTGCATCTGATCCTTTAGATTACAAATATCCATCATTGGTTTCAAGAGCGTCAGTTGGCTGACTTCAACTTTTAACTGTCCTGCAAATACGGCATTGGCAAGAGCTGGAAACATCTTCTCGGCAGAGGTTATGAGGCATCTCAGGGTCATGCATTAGCTATGTGGCTTTATCATGTACCGCCATGTTGTAGCCTCTACAACACCCTCCAAAAAACCCCAATTCAAAATTTTTTGGAGCCCCTTCAGCACAAAGAAAAGTTAAGTAAAGAGTCGGGAGGACTAAGTCGCTGAGTCGCAAATCTTAAAATTTGTGGAAAATCACGACCCCGCGACCATGAGGTCGCAAGGTCGCTAGGTCGCATCCATCCCACATCACCTCTCCATGCGACCTTGCGACCTCATTTATGGCCTGCATGTGCGACCTTTTTATATATAGGAGGTCGCTAGGTTGCATTTCGCATATGCAGCAGATAGAAAAAAACTCCTCTGACAGGTCAACTCGAGCGTGATTTTCCCGGGTAAGTTGTTGTTTTCCTCCTGTTGTTTCCTTTTTTGGTTTTTCTTGCCTAATCTCTACATCCCTCAGCCTTTAAATTGACCCCTGCCTTATTCATTATTTTCATTTATCACTTAGGGCTTTTCTTCTGATTCCAGCTTTCACCCTGCTTGCCCAACTTTCACAATTCCTCATCCAGTCTCCCATGGACTGTATCTTTCTCCAGAAACTATCCCCTAGCTCTTTCTGGACCCTTTTAACCCTGTTTTTTACAATTTAAAGGCCAAAAACAACTTCACGTTGCTCGCGCCAAAACCCTGGCAAACCCTAGCGCGACTTGCAACCCCGCGACCTAGTCGCAAGGTCGCAAGGTCGCATTTCCGCCATTTTCTAGCAACTTGCGACCCAGCGAACCCGTGACCTAGTCGCAAGGTCGCATTTCCGCTATTTTTCCACAACTTGCGACCCAGCGACCCCGTGACCTAGTCGCAAGGTCGCATTTTCGCTATTTTTCCACAATTTGCGACCCAGCGACCCCGTGACCTAGTCGCAAGGTCGCATCCCCATCGTTTTCTCATAACCCGCGACCCCGCGACCTAGTCGCATGGTCGCAAGGTCGCACCTTTTCCATTTTCTAACAAATTGCGACCCCGCGACTCAGTAGGCCACTTATTCAGTTCTTCCTGTGTCCTCAACTGAAATAACTAATAAGCTGTAACTGGTCTTGTATCATCGTGCTATCTTTCTTATCCTAGGATTTTTTCATGAATATGACAGGTGAATTTGAAGTAGACTTGGAGTGTATACCTGTCCCCTCATATTCCAGCGACATGGGACCTCCAGTATCTTGGAAAAAATACAAGCACCTGGCAGTGGAGGATGTAGAGATGGACATGCCAATGTCCCCACCCATGATCTACAAAGATACACTATGCACATTTTCCAAAGGGGACAGCATGCGCTGGTACCAAGTGTACCAAGAGTTCGCTAGAACATAATTCCCAGAAGACCTCCCTGATCGGGAGATATACTTAAAGGTCAAAAGGTCTAAGCTACATCTTGTAGGTGCCCATATGGCTATATTCCCATGCCCAGAGATGATAGATTGGATTATACAGAAAACTGACCCTAAGAAGTTCGTGATCAGGGACAGCGAAGGCAAAGCTTTCGCAACACTCAAAGGCTCAGACGATCATGTTTATTACTCTTTGCCTGATCGAGAAGAATATTTTACAAAAGAATGGGCTATCGCCCATGCAGTTCCTGTAGTTGACACTATAAAGCAGTGGTGGGAGGAGCCTGAGAAATTTAAGGTCAAGAAGGACCAGGAATATCCAGTGGCGAGCCTGAGAAAAGTATATAAATTAGTGGCTGCCATGCTTTGCAGATTGTACAGGTGCCCCGATGCCACCACCTTCAACGGCACATGGGCAACTCTCATGGAATATGTCACAGTGCACGGCACCCATTTCAACTGGGCTAGCATATTGATGACTTCCATGCATACAAACTTATCCTTGGCATTGGTACCAGATGAAGGAATGCCTTCTGAATTCTATATGGCCTCTTATTTGTTGGATGTCGTCTGTTCAAGGTTGCACTTTGAAGGATGGGTGCATAACTGGGATCCAAAACAGACCCGTGCAATCCACTTA
Source organism: Pinus albicaulis (assembly GCA_034641835.2). Classification (NCBI taxonomy): domain Eukaryota; kingdom Viridiplantae; phylum Streptophyta; class Pinopsida; order Pinales; family Pinaceae; genus Pinus; species Pinus albicaulis. The sequence continues at coordinate 637,730,878 of CM076577.1, forward strand.
CAAACCAAGGTGCTTTGGGAATCCAGGTATAAACAAGACATATAGCCGATCTCTCAAGTGTTCATCCCCACTCTATACAGAAAATTTTTCAGCCAAGACGCTCCTTGCATGTCTTGGGGAGCCATGGAAACGCTAGTCAAGGTGGTGCATTGGTTCCCATTTGCCAAGTATACATTCATCTGAGTCTTTGGCTCGTTCAGGGCCCCACATTCTATGCCTCGTTTTGTCACAGACAGAATGCTCATGAAAGAGGTCTGTTTCCAAATGTCTTCAGGTTTCTCCAGGGTCCTGTCCAAGGGTAAGAAGAAGTCGTGGCCTACGCTACCCCTCACTATCGGTGCATACACAGTAAAATAATTCAGAGAGGTAGAGGCAGAGGCAGAAGAGATGAAAGGTTACCGCCTTGGGGCATTAGAATACCGAACATACGACCCGGAGAGGATAGTTCCTAATCATTGCAAGAGGGCTAAATTCAAAATGGAACTACCAGCACGTGGAACGCCCGGGAGAATATGAAAGAAGAAACTGGTACAATGCAGACCAACAACTTGCTCCGGGGGTGGACTCCGGCCAAGAAGACCCAGATGACCAAACCTTGGAAGACAGGAGCCGTGAATTAGGAGGCGCTTCTTCTTCTCTGGCCAAAAAGCCTTGAACCAATACGGGGCATAGTCCGTCTACCCAATAGAAATAAATAGAGGCCAAAGCCCAGCAAGAGAGAGAGAAGAAAATGAAAGAGGATGAGGATAAGCGCAAGAAGAGCCTAAGGTCAGAGCAGAAGAAAAAGCAGGCCGAGGAGACCAAGAAGGAAAAGGAGAAACAAGAGGCGAAGGCTGCAGCAGAACAAGAACTCAAGAAAGAGTTAGATAAAGTAGAAGCTGACCGCCAGAAGAAAGCGGAGCAAGCTGCAGCAGCTAAGCATAAAAGGAAAGCCGATTTAGAAGCAACGGCAGAAGCAGAGCTCAGGCGGAAGAGAGAACATGAAAAGGCGGAAGCCGAACGCCTACGAAGAGAAGAGGAAGAAAAGAAAAAGAAAGAAGAGGAGGATGAAATGCTATAGAACATTGAGGTGTCTCCCCTTGAGGTGCCTCTAGTCAGTACACGAGCCATGCTCTCTGATGTCAGTTCCTCCCAGGGCCAAGAGGAGGAGGTATTCGACCTCACCAGGCTCACGTTTGATCAATTCTCCTTCAAAATCCGACAGGAGAAAAGAAGATTCCTGGCGCAAAATCCTTCCGCCACATCCACAGTCGCAACCGAAAAATACATAGTCCTTGATACTAGGACTAATCCCATGATGATAGCATCGGCTAGCACAGCCTTCGCTGCGGCCACAAAAGAGAATGTGACCAGAATGAGTAGAGAGATCGTTTCTCTACAGAATAGGCTACATGAAGCAGAATAGCAGGAGAAAAGGGCAAAACAGGAAAAGATGGCATTGAGAGAGGAGGTTCAGCAACTCCAAAACAAAACTCTCCCTGTCAATGAAGTTCTGCTTACTGTTCAAAGGGAGTTCGATATATTAGAGGCTACCATGAGGCAATTTTATGGGGAAATGTTTACCATAAAACAAATAGTCACCCCATTGGTGAGAGCCCAAACGGAGACTAAGAAAAAGCACGAGCAGCTGAAGGAGGCCTCAGCTTCCTTGGACATAATGATGGTCTGGACAGTGTGGTACCCTCAGGCTCCCGAAAATTTTCCAAAGAAGGATTGGATTCACATGCAAGATGCCAAAGTCCAAATCCATATGAAAATGCAGTCCAAGGATAAGCTATCCAAGGACTTAGACAAAGTAATCATTGCATATGAACACCTAATCAGCGACATTGATTCGATGCACATCCTTCACCACATTCCTTCGCTGGGTGCATTGGACGAGGGGAAGACCTGGGAACAGGTGGATCGGGATATCCAGTCATTTTTTCAGCCCATTAAGCAAGCTGCTGCCCCTCCCAACCTTGCGGCGTCACGAAAGAACATGGGCCAGTTTCTTTTCATGCCAGTTTGGGTCAACACCAAGCTCGCTTCTCTGTCCAACCAGATCTCACAGAAGAAGGAGACTCTAATCCCAAATTCCTTGGAGTGTATACATCGGCTGAAAGAAGAGGTCCCTTTGGTTTCTCTCATAGCAGCAGACTATCAGACTTGGCAAGACTTCCTCAAAGGATAACAGATTGATACCCCTAATCTCACAATTGCGCACACATCTTCATAATCTGGTGGCAGTAGTTCGATGGGAGATTTTGGATACAGGTCGCAGGTCGCACCGCCTAGACAGGTCGCAGGTCGCATTGCCCAGACAGGTCGCAGGTCGCATTGCCCAACCAATTCGCAGGTCGCAGTTCCCTTCCAGGTCGCAGGGCAGCTTAATAGTCAGGCAGGCGAAGGGTCAGGAAGCCCAAAGGGCAGATTTTGAACTATAAAACTCCCTCCAGGGAAAATGTAAAGGATCTTTTTTTTGGGGACTCAAGAGCTATACAGCATTGTATTGAAGGATAACACTCTTGTGCATATGAATACAGATACTTGTTTAAACTCCTTTTGGATCTGATGTGTTTTGTTGTGCGAACACTATGAGTATTTCTTATACAATTTCGAAAATCTATTGGTTAACGAAGCTGCACTTTTAGTGGCATAATTTATGCATTATGGTTATCTATATTGGTGTTAATGATGTTTAGTTCTTTTTGCTTTCTTAATGGATGTTAATGACTTTGCTTATTAGCATATGTTTTATCTTTCACGAATGGAAAAAGGGGAATCTCACCATAAATAATTTTTTCTTCTGTGGTTAGAATAGCCTACAAGCATAACCCCAATGATGTGTTGTTAACAACACCTCCTTCAGCGTCTATGCTTCATTATCTGTTTCGCTACGCATAGTGTTATATACATGTTTAACGCCTCAATCTTGTATCTTGTATCATTTGAATAAGTGTGTGTACGCAGGTTCAATCGAGTTCTTTTGACACCAAAGGGAAGGTGACTTAAGCGGTAGCCGGACCCACACCTTGGACGGGATCCCTATTCCAAATGGTTCAAGGTCTAGTTGGGACTTTCTACCGGGGAGATCCCCTATTGTTGGCCGGACAGATTTTCCCGTCAACAGATTTGGCGCTAGAAGGAGGGCCGAATGGCATCCTCCCAACATACAACCAACATTCCATCACAAACTCCCCATGGGGAGGTCATAAACGACGATACTATCCCTCCCCCGTTGGAAGATATTCCAGGGGAGGAGGTTCCATATTATGAAATTACCAGAGAGCAGTTGAGAGCCTTTCGCCCAACTGCCCGCAATCTCATTAGGGATTTGCGACATGCCCCAATCATGAGTTTCTTGACCCATACGAGGACCCCTGCTGAAAACATCATTCGTAATGGTGCCCTGGTGAGTTCCATACCCCAGTTGGTGAATCTCATGGTTGAAGACCTCGCCACCGCTGTTCAGGGTGACAATCCAATTCCCGAGCTTCAAGTGGGCGAAGAGGCGGAATTTGGCATGACTAAACCCCTCCCTGACCCTCAGCCTAACCAAGCCCAACAGAACAACCACCAGGCACACCCCCCACCTGGGGAAGGCAATGGAGATAGAGGCCGAGGGAATGAAGGCGAGGGAAATAGAGCCCGCAGGAACGAAGGCGGGGGAAATAGAGCTCGCGGGAATGAAGGTGAGGGAAATAGAGCCCGCAGAAATGAAGGCGAGGGAAATAGAGCCCGCAGAAATGAAGGCGAGGCTAACAGAGGCCGCGGGACTGGAGGTAGAGGAGATTGAGGCCATGGCCAAGGACATTGTGCCAACCACCTCCGCCCAAACCCAAATACGCCGCCTGTCTACAATTGGGGATATCTCAGAGACATGGCCAACCGTGAGGGATATCAAGATGAACACTCTCGCCATGAGGGGGAAGCATCGGTGTCAGGTACAGGGAGTGAATCTGAGTCTGACATCAGGCACCACCAGCATGCTAGGAGAGTGCAACCACTTGCCTGGATGGCCCAGTCCCCATTAGATCTTTTGGGCCCCCTCCACGACCTGCCTAGGCACCCTGAGAAGCATCTCCCCAAGTTTGATCCCGAGAAAGGCACCTTGGCCAAGGATCATATAAGCAGCTTCTATCTTTCCCTGCAAATCATGAGGGTTCAAACAGATGACGTTGCTTGCCACTTGTTTCCACACACTCTTGAAAACAAAGCGGCCACCTGGTACCGCTCCCTCCCAAGTGCCTCCATTACGTCATGGGACCAGTTTTGTCGCGCATTCCTGCAGAAATTTTCAGAGGACAAAACCCCTTCCATGCTCCTCATGGAATTAAGTACCATTAAGTGCCATAAGAAAGAGAAGGTTAGAGACTTCAATCAGCGCTTTGCCACCATACTGCAAAAGTTCCCCCCCAACCTAGCGTTGGACGACTCTATTACCATAGACTACTATACAAAAGCTCTCCCCAGGGATATCGCCGTCTTCGAAAAACGTGAAGCTCGGCCCACCCTTGCAGCAAACTACGCAGCCGCCCTCTCTGTAGAAAGAGACATGCTTTCTATAGGAGCCATCAATCACGAGGGGAGAGATGACCACAAACCAATCGCAAAGAAAGGTCAGTCCTCCACAAACAAAACCGCGGATAAGGATAAGGATGCTTTTGACTTCGAGAGTATACAAAAGACCCTCAAGCTATTGACAAATGAAATATTCGACCTTAAGAGAAAGGGTATAGAATCCACGACTAGCACCAAGACACCTAAGCCCTTTTTCAGAAAGAGCAACCCCAACACCAGCCGACCTTCGTTTAACCCGAACATTGTTCTCAACGTGGAAGAAATAAGAAAAGATAACTTCTGTTCTTTCCACCAGGCTGCCCACTCTGAAAAAACATGCCCACAATGGATTGGCAGCATGACAACAGTGGTAAATCAGCTTCTGGATGATCAAACCCCAAGGGATGTGGGGGAGGATGATTTTTCTGACCATGATGAAGATTTACCTCCAGATGAAGAACCGAGGTCCTCTGTTCTTGCGTTTGACATAATCCGCGGGGAAAACAATCTTACCATCACTAATATCAACATGGCAGACAATCCTAAGGCCCAACCTGTGCGAAATTATAGCCTGAGGAGCAAAGGACCGATCCCCTAACAGTCCTTTGAGGAGAATAAAAGGGCTTTCTTAAGGAATATTCTTCCCCTAGGAAATGAACAACAAGTTTTTCCTGAGAAGCCCATGAATAACAACACCCGAGTAAATCAAAAGAGCAAGCTCCCGGTGGGGTCCCCCAAAACCACTACCGAGCCTTGTCCTCAATCTGATTCCGCTTATAACATTGTAGAGGACATGAAGAAAACCAGAGCTAACATCTCCCTCTACGAGCTTCCCCGCATCACAAATCAACGAGAACTTATTCTTAAAGCCTTCACCAATACCTCAACCACTAAGCCTGTGAGGAATACATCTGCGCAAGCCAGTCTGAGTGTTTAGTCTATTGTGAACGCCATCAATGCAAATTCCAGGGGATCTACTCCTCCCTTCCTATTATCTTTTGAGATTTTTAACTTCAATGTCCATAACTATCTAGTTAACTCCAGCGCATCCACAAACATCATGCCCCTATCTGTTTGTAAGAAGCTAAACATCCGCCCGGAGAAAACTGACACGAGGATCATCCAACTTGACAGATCGCAGGTGCCAGCTGTAGGAGAGTTAAATAACGTCATCATCCGCCTTTCGTCCGATTCTAGAGTCCACCAATGTATTGACATTGTGGTTTTTGACATCCCTGAAGCCTACGGCCTATTACTTAGCAGAGACTGGTCCAGCAAGCTGCAAGGGTATTTTTCCACCCACTGGTCCCACCTGTGGCTACCTTACAAGGGTCGGAATAACCAAATCAGGGTCGAAAGCGAACCATATATGAAATATACTGTGACTGATTTTGATGCTACTAATGAACCCATCAGTTTTGCCTAGGAGGAGCTTGGCATGTGCTTCTTGGAAGCCATTTTCGGATGTTACCATCCGCCTCAGTCTCCAGTAGACCCCGAGATCTATTCTAAATTAACTCTTGTCACAGAAGACCAAGCCACTCCCGTCTCACATGAAACTGAAATCCCTCCCCAACCTACAACCCCGAAGGAGCCAGAAAATGATGTGTGGACCCTGTACTATGACGGTTGCAAGACCCATGACGGGGCTGGTGCAGGCTGCATCTTGCTAGACCCTCAGAAGAACAAGTTCTTGATTTCATGTCGGCTAGAGTTCCAGTGCACTAACAACACCGCTGAATATGAAGCTTTGATCCTCGGACTCAAGAAGGAATTGGATTTGAAGGTAAGATGCTTACGGGTCATCCGAGACTCTGAGATTATCACTCAGCAGGTACGCAACACCATTCACTATTTGTCTCCGCACTTAAAAGCCTATCAACAAGAGGTATGGCGTCTTATTTCTGCTTTTTATGCATTTGGAATCAAATATGTTCTTAGAATGCATAATGCAACAGCTGATACTGTGGCTAATGCCGTTGCTAGATTTACCCCTTTGAGGTATGGCTTTTCTATTGAAGTTATGTATAGACCCTCTGTGCCAGATAATATTACTAATTTACGCGTTTTTGATGATGATCAACGGATATTGGAATTTATGCTCAACGCTGAAGTATTCAAAGACGCGGAAATAGACGAGGCAGATCACGATGAAGCTTTGCAGGAAGAGCATGATAAACGCAAGGAGAACCCCATGCCCAAGGGGATAGTATCACTTGAAAAGCTCTTTGATCTTCAAAGCTGATTCCGCGGGCCCCCAAATACCAAGGTAAAAAGTTCCACCTTGGCACATCGACAGGTGAACTTGGGATCAGATAATAACCCAAAGTTCATCAACCTTGGGAAAGACTGCACCAACCAGGAGATGCAGGCTTTCACCCAGCTATTTCGAAAGTATCGAGATGTATTTGCATGGACGTATGATGATTTGCGTATGTACGATACTCGGATTATTCAGCACATGATACCCATGAATGAAGGCGTGAAGCCTTTCCAACAGAAGCTCAGAAAAGTGCATCCTAATTTGGAACCGATGATTCTGAAAGAACTTAAGAAGCTTTTGGATGCACGCATCATATTCAAAGTTCGCCACTCCACATGGGTGTAAAATTTGGTCCTTGTATGAAAGAAGTCTGGCGAGATCCGCTTGTGCATGGATTTTCGGAATTTAAATCGAGCCTCAAACAAAGATAATTATCTGGTGCCTCCAATGGAACAAATATTGCAAGCTGTGTCCGGATCCGAGATGTTCTCCTTGTTGGATTGATTCTCCGGCTACAACCAAGTGCTGGTAGCTGAGCCGGACAGATTGAATACTACTTTTCGAACCAAATGGGGAACTTTCGCGTTCAGACGCATGCCCTTCGGATTAATAAACGCAGGGGAAACCTTCCAACGGGCCATGGATATAGCTTTCCGTGGTTTGATAGGGCAGAGCATGGTAGTCTATCTGGATGACGTCACTATGTTTTCAAAACACCAAGGCGATCATTTACGCCACCTCAAGCAAATTTTCGAAAGGTGCAGGAAGTACGGGATTTCACTCAACCCAAAAAAGATTGTTTTCGCTGTGGCAGAAGGGAATTTGTTGGGCCACATTATAACTAATAAATGCATTGTTTTAGATCCAGAGCGGGCGAAAGCCATTGCCCATATTCCCCCCCTAGCAGTAAAAAAGCTATGCAATCTTTCATGGGGAAAATCAATTTTGTACGTAAATTCATATCAGATTCTGCCCAGATAGTTAGGCCTTTGCAGGGGATGATCAAGAAGAATGTGATTTTCAAATGGAATCTGCCGGAGAAGGAGGCCTTCAGCAAAATCAAGCAGGCTATAGCTGAAGCACCATCCCTTCAGAGTCAAGATTTTAGCAGAAGCTTTATCCTGTATACTTTCGCTTCAGATTCATCACTTGCAGCTGTCCTCACACAGAAAGACGACAATAATGATGAACGGCCTATATCCTTCATGAGTACTGGTTTACAAGGAGCTGAATTGAACTACCCTGAAATCGAAAAGCAAGCCTATGCAGTCTACAAAGCAGTCAAGCATTTCAGGCCTTACATCTTAAAAAACCATGTCACGGTTTTCGTTCCCCACCCAGCTGTCTGCTCACTGTTCGTATAGCAGGAGCTAGGTGAGAGGTGAGGCAACTGGGTGGCGTGCCTGTAAGAGTATGACATAGAATTTAAACCAGCACACACTGTTAAAGGACAAGGACTATGCCAAATGGCTGCGGAGGCTGCAAGCTCACATGGAGTTGAAGAAGAGTGTTGGGAACAGGAAATTGACATGTATCAGAGTGACCACGCACCTCAATAGAGAAGCCCTTCTTGGTACTCTGACATTTCAGAATATTTAGCCCATGGCATCTTAGACCCTGCTCTAACTGCCCGGCAGAAACGCACAATAAGGCTCAAAACTGCATCTTACCAGTTGATCCAAGATAAGCTTTTCAAGAAATATTACGATGGAGTTCTCTTACGCTGCTTGGAACATGATGAAGCACATAAAATCTTGACCGAGCTGCACGACGGACCAGCTGGAGGGCATTTTGCAGGTAATACTACCGCCCACAAGATAATGCGTGCAGGATACTATTGGCCAACCCTTTTCAGAGATGTGCATGCATATGTCTGGAAGTGCACTCAGTGCCATAAATTCACAAACCAGGAAGTGCGGCCAGCCGCCCCCTTACTATCAGTAGCAGTGGAGGAGCCTTTTCAACAGTGGGGTTTGGACGTGATTGGCGAAATCATACCTCCCTCTTCCAAGCAACATCGGTATATTCTTACTGCTACCAATTATTTCACCAGGTGGGTCGAAGCAGCACCTTTATGCCAAATCAATGATCAAGAGGTAATAGAATTCGTCACTCATTCCATCATCACCAGGTTTGGCTTTCCAACTTACTTGGTTTTTGATAATGCAACTTACTTTTCATCTTTTAAATTGTATGATTTTGCTCTGGAAAACGATATTGTTCTTAAAAATTCTGCAAATTATTATCCCCAAGGAAATGGGTTAGCTGAGTCAACTAATAAAAATATTATCCACATCATTAAGAAGACCCTGTTGTCCCACCAGCGCAACTGGCACAATGCCCTTCACAACGCTCTTGGGGCCGACCGTGTCACGCCTAAATCCTCCCTAGGCACCTCCCCATATTTTCTCGTGTATGGAAGGGAAGCAGTTCTTCCTCCCCATTTATCTCTCCCTGCCCTTCAGTTCTCCCAAGAATGTCATGGTACCCCATGCCCGACACCCTACTGAAGTTGGAGGAAGAAAGACAAAAAACCCAGGAAAAGTTCACCATACACCAAAGCCGGATCAAGAGATGGTTTGATAGAAAATCCACAGGGAATAAAAACTTTGAGGTAGGAGACCTGGTCCTGAAGTGGGATAAATCTCACGAAGAAAAGGGAAAACATTCCAAGTTCCAAGCACTGTGGACAGGCCCTTTCCAAGTTAAGGAGAAATTAGGTTCCCACACGTTTAGACTGCAAACTCTTAAGGGAAGAGTCAAGGTCCTCCCAGTAAACGAGCATGACATCAAACATTACTTCACTTGGCAGCCCTTAGAGGGCTATCTTATCCTTGTACCATAGTTTCCGCTTTCGTTCCTTTTTTGTCAAGAAAATAAATAAATAAATAAATTAGTATAAAAAACGGAAGGACTTGTCGGAGCCAAGCAATTGGCACACTGCAACAGGTTCTATGCTGATGGGAGGCCTTTCCTGATAGACACGAAGGTGGTAAAAGCTTGCTTGTAATTGGCACCTAAAGGTAGCACGTGACCTAGCTCAAGCCATCAAGCGTGGGGAGCCCACCTAGCAAGTTTGAGAGGGTGTCTGCAAAAAGAAAGTGTGATATAGCGGTAACTAGATCGGAAGGGAATAGAGTTACTTCAGGTTACGTCAGGGCATCTAGGAAAAACCAAAGTCCTCATATCAGACCAAGAGCAACGTCTCTGCAAGTAAAATAAGTCGGGATCCCTCATCCGCCCAAGCAAAAAATTTCCCATCTCAAATAAGTGCCATGAGCACATCTAAATAAGTGCCTCAGGCACATTCAAAATAAGTGCAATAGCACACTAATAAAGGGTAAAGGATTGAGAAAGGCTTCCTGCGCAGAGAGATGATGTAAAGACTCTGCCGGGGTACTGACTAGGCTCACTAGCAGCGGAGCAACGTTCATGACTCCTAGGCAGTGACTCCACCGGGACCGAGAGGTTCGCTGGCAGCAGAGCAACACGATGAGGACAAAATAATCGTACCGGACCCTGTAGCTGCCTGGAGTTCTCCGACCCTTTCAGTCTGGAAACCTGAAGAAATGAAGTTCGGTTAACCAGCACCCAAAAAATCCAACAGGCCAAGCAACCTCGCAAGGTGTCAAAGGCAAGGTAGTGTCGACCTTAAGGTAAAAAGAACAGCTAGTGAAGGCCCCTCCCTCCCCCTCCAAGGCCAACCATCGGCAGAGACTCTGAGTTCAAACAATGAATCGCCATTTGTTGTAGCCTCTACAACACCCTCCAAAAAACCCCACTTCAAAAATTTTTGGAGCCCCTTGAGCACAAAGAAAAGTTAATTAAAGATTCGGGAGGACTAAGTCGCTGAGTCGCAAATCTTAAAATTTGTGGAAAATCGCGACCCTGAGGTCGCAAGGTCGCTAGGTCGCATCCATCCCACATCACCTTGCCATGCAACCTTACGACCTCATTTATGGCCCGCACGTGCAACCTTTTTATATATAGGAGGTTGCTAGGTCGCATTTCGCATATGCAACGGATAGAAAAAAACGCCTCTGACAGGTCAACTGGAGCGCGATTTTCCTAGGTAAGTTTCCATTTTCCTCCTGCTGTTTCCTTTTTTGGTTTTGCTTTCCTAATCTCTACATCCCTCAGCCTTTGAATTTCCCCTTGCCTTAGTCATTGTTTTCATTTATCACTTAGGGCTTTTCTTCTGATTCTAGCTTTCACCCTGCTTGCCCAACTTTCACAATTCCTCATCCAGTCTCCCATGGCCTGTATCCTGCTCTAGAAACTATCCCCTGGCTCTATCTGGACCCTTTTAACCCTGTGTTTTGCAAGTTAAAGGCCAAAAAAAACTTCACGCCACGCGCGCCAAAACCCTGGCAAACCCTAGCGCGACTTGCGACCCCGCGACCTAGTCGCAAGGTCGTATTTCCGCCATTTTCTTGCAACTTGCGACCCAGCGACCCCGCGACCTAGTCGCAAGGTCGGATTTCTGCTATTTTTCCGCAACTTGAAACCTAGTCGCAAGGTCGCATCTTCACTATTTTTCCGCAATTTATGACCCAGCGACCCCGCGACCTAGTCGCAAGGTCGCAAGGTCGCATCCCCGTCGTTTTCTCACAACCCGTTGCACCTTTTCCATTTTCTAAAAACTTGCGACCCTGTGACCCAGTAGGCCACTTATTCAGTTATGCCTGTGTCCTCAGTTGAAATAACTGATAAGCTGTAACTAGTCTTGTATCATCATGGCATCTTTCTTATCCTAGGATTCTTTCATGAATATGACAGGTGAATTTGAAGCAGACTTGGAGTGTATACATGTCCCCTCATATTCCAGCGACATGGGACCTCCAGTATCTCGGAAAAAATACAAGCACCTGGCAGTGGAGGATGTATAGATGGACATGCCAATGTCCCCACCCCCGATCTACAGAGATACACTATGCACATTTGCCAAAGGGGACAGCATGCATTGGTACCAAGTGTACCAAGAGTTCGCTAGAACAGAATTCCCAAAAGACCTCCCTGATCGGGAGATATACTTAAAGGTCAAGAGGTCTAAGCTACATCTTGCAGGTGCCCATCCAGCTATATTCCCATGCCCAGAGATGATAGATTGGATTATACAGAAAACTGACCCCAAGAAGTTCGTGATCAAGGACAGTGAAGGCAAATCTTTTGCAACACTCAAAGCCTCAAACGCTCATGTTTATTACTCTTTGCCTGATCGAGAAGAAGATTTCACAGAAGAATGGGCTATCGCCCATGCAGTTCCTGTAGTTGACACTATAAAGCAGTGGTGGGAGGAGCCTGAGAAATTTAAGGTCAAGAAGGACCAGGAATATCCAGTGGTGAGCCTGAGAAAAGTATATAAATTAGTGGCTGCCATGCTTTGTAGATTGTACGGGTGCCCCGATGCCACCACCTTCAACGGCACATGGGCAACTCTCATAGAATATGTCATAGTGCACGGCACCCATTTCAACTGGGCTAGCATATTGATGACCTCCATGCATACAAACTTATCCTCGGCATTGGTACCAGATGAAGGAATGCCTTCTGAATTCTATATGGCCTCTTATTTGTTGGATTCCATCTGTTCAAGGTTGCACTTTGAAGGATGGGTGCATAACTGGTATTTAAAACAGACCCATGCAATCCCTTACAAACCAAGGTGTTTTGGGAATCTAGGTATAAACAAGACATAGAGCTGATCTCTCAAGTGTTCATCCCCGCTCTATACAGAAAATTTTTCAGCCAAGACGCTTCTTTCATGTCTTGGCAAGCCATGGAAACGCTAGTCAAGGTGGCGCATTGGTTCCCATTTGCCGAGTATACATTCATCTGAGTCTTTGGCTTGTTCAGGGCCCCACATGCTATGCCTCGTTTTGTCACAGACATAATGCTCATGCAAGAGGTTTGTTTCCAAATGTCTTCAGGTTTCTCCAGGGTCCTGTCCAAGGGTAAGAAGAGGTCATGGCCTACGCTACCCCTCATTATCGGCGCATACACAATCAAAGACTTCAGAGAGGTAGAGGCAGAGGCAGAAAAGATGAAAGGTTACCGCCTTGGGGCATTAGAATACCGAACATACGACCCGAAGAGGATAGTTCTTGATCATTGTAAGAGGGCTAAATTAAAATGGAACTACTAGCACGTGGAACGCCCGGGAGAAGATGAAAGAAGAAACTGGTACAATGCAGACCAACAACTTGCTCTGGGGGCGGACTCTGGCCAAGAAGACCCATATGACCGAACCTTGGAAGACAGGAGCCGTGAATTAGGAGGTGCTTCTTCTTCTCTGGCTAAAAAGCCTCAAACCAGTACAGGGCATAGTCCGTCTACCCAACAGAAAGAAATAGAGGCCAAAGCACAGCAAGAGAGAGAGAGAAGAAAATGAAAGAGGATGAGAATAAGCGCAAGAAGAGACTAAGGTCAGAGCAGAAGAAAAATTAGGTCGAGGAGGCCAAGAAGGAAAAGGAGAAACAAGAGGCGAAGGTTGCAGCAGAACAGGAACTCAAGAAAGAGTTAGATAAAGTAGACGATGACCACCAGAAGAAATCGAAGCAAGCTGCAACATCTGAGCGTAAAAGGAAAGCCGAATTATAAGCAATGGCAGAATCAGAGCTCAAGCGGAAGAGAGAACATGAAAAGGCAAAATTCGAACGCCTACGAAGAGAAGAGGAAGAAAAAAAAAAGAAAGAAGAAAAGGATGAAATGCTAGAGAACATTGAGGTGCCTCTATTCAGTACACAAGCCACGCTCTCCGATGTCAATTCCTCCCAGGGGCAAGAGGAGGAGGTATTCGACCTCACCAGGCTCACGTTTGATCAATTCTCCTTCAAAATCCGACAGGAGAAAAGAAGATGCCTGGCGCAAAATCCTTCCGCCGCATCCACAGTCGCAACTGGAAAAGACATAGTCCTCGATACTAGGACTAATCCCGTGATGATAGCATCGGCCGGCACAGCCTTCGCTGCGGCCACAGAAGAGAATGTGACCAGAATGAGTAGAGAGATCATTTCTCTGCAGAATAGGCTACATGAAGCAGAACAGCGGGAGAAAAGGGCAGAACAGGAAAAGACGGCATTGAGAGAGGAGGTTCAGCAACTCCGAAACAAAACTCTCCCTGTCAATGAAGTTTCGCTTACCGTTCAAAGGGAGTTCGATATATTAGAGGCTAACATGAGGAAATTTTATGGGGAAATGTTTACCATAAAACAAACAGTCGCCCCATTGGTGAGAGCCCAAACGGAGACTAAGCAAAAGCACGAGCACCTGAAGGAGGCCTCAGCTACCTTGGACAGAATGATGGACTGGACAGTGCGGTACCCTCAGGCTTCCGAAAATTTGCCAAAGAAGGATTGGATTCACACGCAAGATGCCAAAGTCCAAATCCGTATGAAAATGTAGTCCAAGGATAAGCTATCCAAGGACTTAGACAAAGTAATGACTGCATACGAACACCTGGTCAACGGCATTGATTCGATGCACATCCTTCACCACATTCCTTCACTGGGTGCATTAGACGAGGGGAAGACCTCGGAACAGGTGGATCAGGAGATCCAGTCATTTTTGCAGCCCATTAAGCAAGCTGCTGCCACTCCCGACCTTGCGGCATCACGAGAGAACCTGGGCCAGTTTCTTGTCACGCTAGTTTGGGTCTACACCAAGCTCGCTTCTCTGTCCAACCAGATCTCACAGAAGAAGGAGACTGTAATCCCAAACACCTTGGAGTGTATGCACCGGCTGAAAGAAGAGGTCCCTTTGGTTTCTCCCATAGCAGCAAACTATCAGACTTGGCAAGACTTCCTCAAAGGACAACAGATTAATACCCCTATTCTCACAATTGCGCACACGTCTTCATAATCCGGTGGCAGTAATTCGATGGGAGATTTTGGAGACAGGTCGCAGGTCGCACCGCCCAGATAGGTCGTAGGTCGCATTGCCCAGCCAGGTCGCAGGTCGCAGTTCCCTTCCAGGTCGCAGGGCAGCTCAATAGTTAGGTAGGTGAAGGGTCAGGAAGCCCAAAGGACAGATTTTGAACTATAAAACTCCCTCCGGGGAAAATGTAAAGGATATTTTTTTGGGGGACTCTAGAGCTATACAGCATTGTATTGAAGGATAACACTCTTGTGCATATGACTACAGATACTTGTTTAAACTCCTTTTGGATCTAATGTGTTTTGTTGTGCGAACACTATGAGTATTTCTTATACAGTTTCGAAAATCTTTTGGTTAACGAAGCTGCACTTTTAGTGGCATCATTTACGCATTATGGTTATTTGTACTGGTGTTAATGATGTTTAGTTATTTTTGCTTTCTTAATGGATGTTAATGAATTTTCTTATTAGCATTTGTTTTATCTTTCACAAATGGAAAAAGGGGCATCTCGCCATAAAGAATTGTTTCTTCTGTGGTTAGAACAGCCTACAAGCATAACCCCAATGATGTGTTGTTAACAACACCTCCTTCAGCGTTTATGCTTCATTATTTGTCTCGCTACGCATAGTTTTATATACATGTTTAACGCCTCAATCTTGTATCTTGTATCATTTGAATAAGTGTGTGTCTGCAGGTTCAATCGAGTTCTTTTGAGACCAAAGGGAAGGTGACTTAAGCGGTAGCCGAACCCACACCCCGGAGGGGATCCCTATTCCAAATGGTTCAAGGTCTAGTTGGGACTTTCTACCTGGGAGATCCCCTACTGTTGGCCGGACAGATTTTTTCGTCAACACGCCAGTATGTGTCCTAGTTTAACCTGTTTATCTGTTTAATTATCTCTACTTTTTTCTCTGTTGTTTGTTTCCACTCTGTTTGAAGTTGTTGTGCCTTTGGAAGAAAGCTTGGGATATTCCCTGCAATAAAATTTTCCATGTACATATTTTCATTTATGCACTCAATGATATTGTTTGCTGCTTCTGCTGCCTCTCCCATTGCCTGTTCTGCTTCTTTAAGTTGGAAATCCCATCTTGCAAACAACATCTCTTTATGCAATTCATCAATTCTGGGCAATTCTGCTCTTTTCCATTCTTCTGATTTCTGCCAGTCTAAGAAGTCTGAAACTTTCTTAAGAATTGAATCATTATCAAGTCGTAAATATATGAATTTATTTGTAATCTTATCGATTATTTCACAATGGGAATTCCATTGCGAGATCTTCTGGCAGAATAATTCTTCCTGTTGCAAGAGCTAAGAATTGAGAGCGAGTGCTTCTGTGATAAACTCCCCAATTTTGAGGTCATCCTTATGTAGTTCCATCATAGTTTTTAATTGTTATTATTTATTTGATAAACTTCTTTGATGATCTAATTGCATTTGATGGAAGTCTTGCTGGAGTTTTGTTAGCTGTGTCTTTGCTTCTTTATTGATGCTGACTTGTTGCAGTTGATGTTCCAAAAACAAAATCCTATCCTCTTTATCTTTAAGTAGTAACTGAACCTCTGTTGCTTTATCAATTGTTGCATAAGCATATGCTCCTGTGATTTGAGAGAGCCTAGTTAGATTTTATGATGCATCTGTAGTGGGATCTTTCCAAAGAACATCTAGAGGTTCAACTTTTGGAGTGAGCACAACCTCTAGCTTTCTTTTCTTTCGTTGCCTTCTGATGACAGCTTTATGTTGAGGGCTATAAAATACATCTAGAGGAGGAATTTCCTCTATCCTTAGTACAATTTCTGATGACGGAGCAACGAGAATATGCTCTGTTTCCTGAGTATTGATAGTCCCTTCAACTTCCATTCCTGTAGCTGAATTATTGCAGTTTTTCAGCGGCTCTGTGCTTTATTCTTTAGTGTTGATTACTTTATTAAAAATCTCCCATTCTCCCTCTAGATCCATTATAATTGGCTTTGTTGGCTTTGTAAAATGAGTGGGAGTTTCAGCTTGTTTCGGGGACAAAACCTATTGGCCAGGCTTTTCTTTAGATTGAGTTATATCTTTAACTAATCCTTCACTTCTGTTGTGTTCACTCTTGGACTGATCACTGGATTTAGATTTATGTTTTGAATTTCCACTTATGATAACACTGGGAGTAGGTTCCCTTGGAGATTCGATGAACAATTGGTCCAACGTGACCTTTGATAACCTCTTTTTTTTGTAAATGTCAAACTTTTGGAGTTCTTCTTGGTCAAACCGAATTCATGCCATATGTATAACCTCTTTGAAAGTGTTCTTCTACAAAAATACATCGTCAAAGGGATCTTCTTCATTGGAAAACACTTTTATTTTAACACTTGTAGCAAAGTTACTTACAACACCAAGGGATCATATTCCCTCCCCGATAACTTTGGTAGTTGCAAGCATAACATATTATCAACCTCTTTAAAGGCATGACCTAAGTCAGACAATGCAAAAGCTCTGCATACTACAGGAAATTGGGGCCAGATGGCCTTCTTAAACTCTTTCAATGTCTTGGTCATTCCCCCCACACCACATGTCTGATAGGCTATTTCCCTGCCCACTAGTTTTTCGGGGACATAAAAAGGTAGCACATGGGGTGAAGCAATGCTGCCAAACACTCTGATATACGTGAATGAATTCTTCCAAGTCTTCGTTCTCTTTGGCAAACTTTTCTACAAATTGCTTGTTGTAGCTAGCCTGGGGTTCTGGAAAATGGTACATACGTCTCAAATTGTTTGGGGTAAACAACCCCATGACTTGTTGACTAGATGTCTTGAACTCTCTATCAGATATGTCTGCTTGATCTATAATCCATTTCACCATATCAGTGTAGGGGAGTATCTTTGGCCTCGCAGCAATGCGGTGTAGAAACAAGCATGCAAGCTCAGTTAGGGATGCTTCATAAGAGCTGTGTTCATCTGCCGTAACTGTAACTTCCATAATTCTCGGTTTTTCCTCCTCTAACAACTGATACATAGCTTGTGAGGTAGATATCCATGCGTCTCTACTACAGGTGGTATCTGTGAATAATGGGGTCATTTCTGACTTCTCAGATGCGGGAGCCTTGCCTTTCTTCACCATTTATTCATAGTTTACGCTCTGGGTATTCTTCCTGAAAGTTGCAAGCAGAGAGAAAAGATAATATTAAATACAGGAAAAATGAATAGAAAGACAAAAATAAGGTGACGGGAAAGCTTTTAATTCTAAATCATATCAAATGATATCAACTTGTGTCAGATGGTCCTTTTACCTTGATCTGCATCGTTTTAAATAAATGAACACTAATGGACCGTTAAGCTAAACTTTAATGCTCATAACTTTGCATCGAACACTGGAAATTTACTATCCTAGAACTATGAGCCCTTTGATCTGTGATAAAAGCGATTTTGTGATTTCCTTCGCAATATCGCAGATCGCAATATCGCAAAACTTATGATCATTTAAAAATCATCGTTACGTTGGGCTGCCGTGATAAGAGATTTGCGAGAGGCTATCAAGTTGTAAGCTTTGTGATCTCGCATTTTCGCGGATCGCAGTTTTAAGGAGTGACTTCTATAAAGGATGCCCGCTGTAACCTTTTTGCGATACGATAAAAACAGGTTTATTAAAGCTTCCCTTAATGTTCGAGACTTTCCAATATAAAGTTTTTCTTAAGTCTTATGGTCATGTAGCGCTTTTTCTATAAGGAAACTCATAATTTGTGATGTTTTATGCACTTGGAGTATGGGAAGGTAAATTTACATGTTTTAGCAAGTTATATTTTGATATTTTATTTTATTGTGAAAACAAAAGTAAACTTAAATACTAATATTTGAATTTTGTGGAAGGGTCCCCATTTATTAGTGTTATTGCTAACACTAAAAAAAGGGGGGGGGGGTAGAGGCGGGTTTTTGATGGTCACAACACCTTGCTAGCACTACATAGTGCTCTAGTTTCTCACTACACATAACCCACATGAAAAGTCCAAACTTGAGACTTAGCTTCCAAGAAGGATGAACTGCCCTTGGAGCCAAGGCACCGCACCGACTGACTAGTCTAATCCCCTCTCAGAAAACCAAATTTTAGAATTTCCTCAGTTGCAAAGACGACCAACCTTCGAACTTAAAATTTCATTAAGCCAAGTACATTGCTTTTCATATCTATCCCGCTAAAAACAACGCCCCAAACTTGCACTACTGTAAGCGCCCCTACTCAATAATAAACATTTGAACCCCTCCCTAGAAAATGAGATTCCGAGAGCTCCTAATTTGCATTTGCTTCACCTCTCCAGAGACAAATGAATATAGAAACAAGGGGTGTGATCCACACTCAGACTTCCACCAACATCTAAGGCTACCTTGACCAAATCCCAGAGCACTCCAAACACCATTGCAGAGACCCTACCAAGCAAAATTTGAACATAAATGAAAATCAAACAAGGAATTGTTACCTCCTCCAAAGAAAAAGAGAAAATATCCATGGTCGACATGAAGGCAACATTGCCACCTGGATAACCCATGCATTCCAACACCAAAAATCTTCCCACGACCATAAATTTGCATAGCAAATGAGGGTCCCAAATGATTATGCTTAGAACCGCCTCATTGAAATAATTACTAACATTTAGCCCTTAATTTTTGCTCAGTTTCGACCTTGTATAACGAGGGGTAGGGTAGATTTGTGATAGATAGCCACCTTGCACTCAAAGCACGAGAATCCCCTCTGATGTCTCACTACCCATTCCCTAAAACCAACCATCAAGTCCCACTGCCAACCAAACTGCACAAATAACTAACACCGCTTCTCAAAAATTCTTATACCACTTACTGTAACATCGTCTTGCCACATTTACGCAGGCTAACCGGTCCACCGAGGTAAACATGTGACAAAGATTTACTATGATATGATTCAACCTCCTAGAACACCTTAAGGAAGTGGAATTGACACAAGAAACCCTACTGACCTTCCTCAGGAGCTACATGACCCACAAGAGCTAAACCACCCCTTCGAGTGCCCAAGCCCTGAGTCAAATTGCATTTTCATTGAAAAATCCCCCATGCACTCTCATGACATGGGAACTCATGCGAATGGGACCCTCGAGTCACTCCCATAATTCCTGCAAGGAATAGAATGTAGTATTTTTCAACCGGTTTTGTGTCAGAGACTGCGAGATTTAACCCACTTTTTCAGGGCTAGTCTCCAAAACACTGCCCGAAACTTGATGATACTTTCAAAGACCATCAAGGAAACCAATAAAAATCCTCTAACACAACACTTAATCAAGATCTTGACCTAACCAAGTCTAACCATGACATACATTTCGTTGAACACGTCATGAACATGTAATCTACAGGTAATAATAACAAATTTGAGCATAGGGGTCTCATACTTATCTCACATTCGTAAAGAATCATTGGTTACTTATCACATTAGATGCATTATCATCTATTAGATCATATATTCATTGTTCATTCATTTATAAATCAACATGATGAGAGCCATACATCGTCACTGTCATAAAACATACTCATAAGCAACATTTAAAAAATAGAAACATAAAGGACACAACTGTAGAAATTTGAATAATTTGCTGAATTATTCACCTAGATTATCCTAATTACACACTATTTAAGCTTCATGCATAATACATAACCTCTTCTACAATTGATCATCAATATGCGGAAATAGAAACAGTCGCATGCGCACATAAACACAATAGTCAAGCACACATAAACACAGTATGTAATGGGGAAAGCTTACAGCTGAAAACCCCCAACTATTTGTATAATATAATGATAGAGAATCATGTAACAATAATAATACAATACTCCTCACAAGTACTCAGCACTATCTCCAATAGTTACACACAACTAGCTCAGATCTGAACAAGTCACAGGTTCAAATCTCCTCCATTGTTTGCCTGCCTCTACTGCGCAATCCAAGATGAGAATGAATGAGATCCAAGTTCGAATCCCCTTGGCTTGTACTGCGCAATCCTCATTGGCAATCTCAATCAATGTGTGTGCAAATCTCATGCACAGTTATAGTCACAACTGATAGTAGACTCACCCTTTCACCCACCTCTAACACTGGTCTCCACTTAACTGTCCATGCATTGCAGTTAACTGATGTATTCTTTAGTTGATTTATGAGTTAATAATTAGTAAATTAATTAATAATTAATTCACACCACTCATCACTAGTGTATTTATCAGTTAGACTAAATACAACTAGTTCAACTAAGTTAAATTGAACACAACTCCACCAACTGTCTCATCAACTCCACCAAACTCTGCCACATGAGTTCTAACTGAAGTCAACCATAAACTAACCCTTAGGAAAAGCGTATTTCCTTCTGTCAGCTACATGTACCACATCCAAGCATCAAACTAAAGTGCTCCAAGAGGATAAGATAATGTTTTTAGTCTAAATATTATTAAGGGTTAATAGTATTTGACTGTTCTACTTTTAGCCCGGCAGTCTAAAAATAGAAACCGCCTGTTGAGTCTCAAATCTGCATCTTTCTTATACATCTTCCTAGACCTTTTTCATTCACCTGAACCTTCCAAGTTGTCAATATCATTGTATATTAATTTCAAAAGAGCATCTAAAATGGTTTTTAACTATATTTTGTGTCTGTTGTTTGATTTAGATTTTTTCTCATTTAGTTGCGGAATCTTACCACTTTCCGCAGCTGCTGCAACTTTCCGCAGCCATTTTGTGAAAGTCTATGTTGTAGGTGTCTTCAGGTAAAATGAGACACATGGGCAAGTCAGAAATGATGTGGACATGGATCGTGTCCTATTGGCTCGAGAAAATTCACTTAAGGAGGTTGTGGTCAAAGGTGGCCAAGTGGAAGTCAACCATAGAGTCCCACGGTGACAGGACTCTGTTTCTCATCACGTGAGGATTTTCATGACCGTTTCTAACTTACGGGAGACACATAAACACCTGTACATGGCTCCATAAGCCGAATCCAACATCCACTCCTCATAGATTTACTCCTCACTGCGGCCATGATGCTGGATCCCTGGACGTGATGATTTACGTGTCTCCATCAGCATAAAATTTAGGGAATTAGTTATATTACCTTTGTTATAAATAACGCGTTTGCATACGCATATTAGATTAGTCTCCATTAGCCTCCAGATAGCTCTGTAATGTAATTACATTGCCACTGTGCCGTAATATCACCTCTCTGTTATGACTGCATTTTAATATATAAGAAGACTCTGTTTCCAAGCGTAATTCGTATTTGAAGGCTGTTGCCAAGGCTGGTGCAGAGGGCCCCTACACACGCTGAGGTTTTGTGCATTATTGTATAGTTCTTGTTTTATTTCTTTAAGCTCATTGTGCCATAATTCATTCATGTGTTTATACATTGCATATTTCATGGTATTTATGCTTCATCTCTGTTTATAATCATTCATGCTTTACACTTTACTTCTGTCCATAATATTTCATGTTTTATGTTAACTGATCAGTGTTCTTGTTTCATATTTCAAATAGGAAGCCCGGACATTTGCATATCTTTTGACTAATGACATGGAATCAATATTGTTCTGCTGTTAATTTATTTTTCTCAGTTTATGTTTAATTTCAGTACTGCTTTGTTTATTTCAGTCTTGCTCATTTGCTTCAGTAGTCAAATTTAGATATATTAAATTGCTCATGTCATTTTCAGTTACCTCCGAAAGCCACAGCTGGACTGATGGTGAGGGATTGAAGTATGAATGTGTAGTTTGATATTAGTTTACTTTCTGCAAGTTAGATATATTAAATTGCTCATGACATTTTCAATTACCTCCGAAAGCCACAGCTGGACTGATGGTGAGGGATTGAAGTATGAGTGTGTAGTTTGATATTAGTTTACTTTCTGCAAGTTAGATATATTAAATTGTTCATGTCATTTTCAGTTACCTCCGAAAGCCACAGCTGGACTGATGGTGAGGGATTGAAGTATGAGTGTGTAGTTTGATATTAGTTTCTTTTTCTGCAAATTAGATATCATGTTG
This sequence comes from Pinus albicaulis, assembly GCA_034641835.2. Taxonomy (NCBI): domain Eukaryota; kingdom Viridiplantae; phylum Streptophyta; class Pinopsida; order Pinales; family Pinaceae; genus Pinus; species Pinus albicaulis. The sequence continues at coordinate 637,753,570 of CM076577.1, forward strand.
CTCAAGTTGTTTATGGTTACCTCCGAAAGCCATAGCTGGACTAATGGCGAGGGATCAGAATATAAGTTGATGTAATTTGATTTAGATTTACTTTGTTGCAATTCCTTGATTTCTTTAAGCATAGTTTCTTTTGTGTTTAGACAACAGCAAGGATAGTTTGGTTTTCATGCTCAATAGTTCACTGTTTTTGATTTACTAGGTTAGCAGCACATTTTCATTTCCTTTCAAGTTTTGTCATTGTATGTTTCAAATTCCTTTTGAAGTTTCAAGTTGGTAAATCATTATAAAGGATATCATTGCCTTGAACAATCATAACCATACTTGTTTTTATTTTAAAATTTCCATCTCACATTAGAAAAATAAAAACGACAAAAAGATAAGAAATAGGTTATCTTGCACATATAGTGCGCCACACTTCATCAGCTTACGAATCCCGGATTGATAAATTAATGTAGCAATTTAGGACACACTAAATTGACCAAACACCGCCCAATGTCTAAAAATAAAGGTCCATCTATTTTTACCAACTCGACCAATCATCCATAAATAGCATCCTGCAACTCATAGACCATGATCCATATGTCTAAAAATAGACATAGTCTAAAAATAGACTTTTGCGCCAAAAATAGCCTGCGGGCCCACTTAGTGAAGGCGACTTCATTTCACTAAGCTCCATCATCTTGTTGCATATTCAACACTCCCTCTCAACAAGATATGGATTATCTGCAACCCCTATCCTGCCTCTGTGGTATTCGAATTTTCTCCTGGTGAGCGCCTTCGTTAAGATATCAGCATCCTGATCCTCCGTGGGAATATATCAAAGTAACATGATTCTCCGCTGCACACAATCTATGATATGATGGTACCTGATGTCAATGTGTTTGGATCTGTCATGAAATACTGGATTAGCCGAGAGTTTAATGCAACTCTGGTTATCACAATAAATCACAGTAGGCTCCAAGTGTGACCCTAACAACCCGACCAGGATCTTCCTCATCCATATGGCCTCGCATGCAGCCAAGCTTGCTGCCATATACTCAGCCTCTGCTGAACTGAGTGCCACGGATCTCTGCTTCCTATTGTACCAAGAAACTATTGTCGACCTGATACTAAATATCCCTCCAGATGTGCTCTTTCTATCCGTTGGGCTCCCTGCCCAATCTGCATCCGTGAAGCCACATAGCTTCACCTCATCCTCCTGTCTGTACCACAAACCATATCCCGATGTGCCTCTAAGATAACGCAATACATGCTTGCCTGCCTTCCAGAAGAGCTTGGTAGGCTTAACCATAGCTTGCGAAAGCTGGTTAATAGCATAGCATATATCGGGTCGTGTATTGACCAGATACATAAGCGACCCCACCAACTGCCGATAAACAGTGGCATCCACTACCTCCGCTGAAGTAGCATCCTCCTTCCTCCAACCTCCAGGAAGAGGAGTATCAACAGGCTTGCAGCCATGCATGTTGAACTTCTCCAATATTTCTCGGGCATACTTACCCTGAGAAACAAACAATCCATCACTGCGCTGCCAAATTTCCAATCCCAGGAAATAATGAAGGAGGCCCAAGTCCTTCATCTCAAAATCTCTTGCAAGATCCTCCTTGCATGAAAGTATCAACAGCTCATCACCCGTCAAAATCAGATCATCTACATACAGTACAATGATCAGCAACTTCCCCTCCACCACAATCTGGTACAAGTTAGGATCCACCTCACTCTTGGAGAATCCAAGTCCGGTGAAATAACTGTCTATCCGTGTGTACCAAGCACGAGGTGCTTGTTTCAACCCATACAGTGCTCTCTTGAGTCTGCACACATGCGACTCACTGCTGAAGATCTCGAAACCTTCGGGCTGCTCTATATACACCTCCTCCTCAATGACTCCGTTGAGGAATGTAGTATTCACATCCATCTGATGGATGTGCCACCCCATATGCGGTGAGAGAGCTAGGATCGTCCGTATGGAAGAATACCTTGCGACATGTGCAAAGGTCTCCTCATAATCGATCCCCTCTATCTGTGAGAAGCCTCGGGAAAAAAATCTTGCCTTGTACTTCTCCACACTCCCGTCAGCTGCGTGCTTCACTTTGTAGATCCATTGCGAACCCACCACTGATTTCCCCTCCGGTCGTGGGACAATCTCCCATGCACTGTTTATGAAAATCGAATCATACTCTTCCACCATGGCATCTACCCATGCGGGGTCCTCCACAGCTTCCTCGAAAGAGGATGGCTCTGTCACGACACATTTTCTCACAAGAGCCATGTATCCAGTGTACTGGTCCGGTGACTATCTCTGTCTGCGTTGTGCTGTAGGTGGTCCTACAACCTTCTCTGCATCTTGAGCCAGTCGCTCAGCTTCTGTAGTGCGCTTGCGCCCGTTGATGGTTGGCGTTGCATGAGTGGTCTCTTCCACTCCATGAACTTCCTCATGTGGCTGATCCACATCCTGAAGCTCATCCTTAGGAACTAATATCTCCTCATCTGCATGCAAGTGTGGCTCCCTCTCAAGCGAACACTGCATGGCTTTCTCCTCCTGAAATTTGATATCCCGTCGCACAACAGTCTTGCGACTGTCTGGAAAATACACACGATAGTTGTGGGGCATATCAGTGTACCCCACAAATATCCCAACCTCTACGGTCGAATCCAGCTTCTTTCTAGCGTCCTTCGTCACATGCATGTAGACAGGTGAGCCAAAAATCCTCAAATGAGAAATGTCAGGCCTCTTGCCAGAAAACGCCTCCTCCGATGTACTCATGCCAAGTATCTTGTGAGGACAACGGTTCTGCACATACACTGCAGTATTGCATGCCTCCGCCCACAAGTGAAGGGGTAGGCCCTGATCATGCAACATCGCCCGTGCAGCACCTACGATCATTCTGTTCTTCCGCTCAGCAACCCCGTTCTGCTGTGGGTTATGAGGTGCTATGAGCTCTCTCCGAATTCCTTCTGCGCTGCAAAAGTCCTTGAATTCAGAAGAGATGAATTCACCACCATTGTCGCTCCTAAGAGCCTTCACATGCTTCCCCGATTCCTTCTCAACCAGCGCCTTGAACTCACAGAACTTTGAGTATGTCTCGCTCTTCTTCTGCATGAAGAAGATCCAGCACTTCCGAGAGAAATCATCAACAAAGATCACATAGTACTTGCGCTTTGCTGTCGAAGCTACTGAGAAAGGTCCACACACGTCTGTGTGAATTCTATCAAGGATCGTCGTGGCGCAACTATCCTTCTCGTGAAAGGTGGCTTTCACAAATTTTCCCAAGGTACACCCCTTGCACTGATATGACTGTGCAAGAGTGCCCTTACGAAGCCCAGTAGAAATCTGTTGTAGTATCTTCAAAGCTCCATGGTGAAGGTGGCCCAATCTCCGGTGCCAAAGCTCGCCATCATCCCGGCTCACCACTCCTTCCGCCTTGCATGCCATTGCTGCGCAGCCATCTACTTGCAACTGATAAAGGTTTTTGACTCGAACCCCTATCTTCCGGGTTTCTCCAATTGTCTTACTACACAGGAAAGCCTTTCCTTCCCTGAAGACAACATCGTACCCCTTGTCTTCTAACATCACCACAGAGATCAGATTCTTCTTCAATCCTGGAACATGCATCACATCCTTCAATACGAAGGGTTTAGCAGACTCCCTCTTAAAGGAAATGGTACCGATACCGGTCACACTGTATCTACCATCATCGCCCATCTCGATGTGCACTCCAAGATCTTTCTCATCCAGATCTGAAAACAAATCTCTATCTCCAGTCATGTGAAAAGAATCACCACTGTCCAAGAACCATACTGATCCCATCACACTTGAGACCATGCATGCGATCAGTGAAAAATCCAGCTCAAACTGCGAGGCTAAGGCCTCTCCCGCTGCAGATCCAGCAGCCTGCTTATTTTTCTCCTTCTGCGGACAATTTGTGGCATAATGTCTGTGCTGGTGACAGTGAAAGCACTTCACCTTGGACATGTCCTGCTTCTTGCCTTTCGTGCTGGAATGAGAAGCTTTCTTGCTCTTCCCCTTCTTTACTTTGGCAGCCAAAGCGCAATTTTCTTCATCAGATGCCTTTGATGAAGATCCATCCCTGGTATTCTGCCTTATCTCCTCTTGCACAAGATCCGACCAAAGTCGCTCCCATCCTGGTAATTTCTCCCGACCATTGACAGAATCCTGATAGGCATGCCAACTCTTCGGAAGACCAAGGAGAGCCAAGCTCACCAATTCCTCATCATCGACAGTCACCCCCACACTTCCCAGCTCATCCCTGCATTGGATGAACTTCGTGAGGTACTTGGGCATACTGTCGCCTTTCTCCATCTTTATGTGTCCGAGTTTATCCTTGATCGCCAACTTCCTCTGGTCGCTCTTGCTTTGGAATAAATCTGTCAACGCTTTCCACATCAAGTATGGAGAAGATTTTCCATGCATGCTGGATACAATGTGATCCTTCACGCCCTCCAACAGAATCCTTCGACATTTCGCCATCTTTTTTTGCCAAGCCTCAACTTGAGCAGCATCAGTAGGCTTTGGAGCCTCAGCTTATATGAACTCCTTCAGCCCGTTATCATCTAATACCGCCTCCATTTTGTCCTTCCATGCAACATAATTCGAACTGCCCTCAAGGGCATATTCCAGTCGCAATCCGTTGAAAGACATTTCAACTTCGGCACCAAGAAAACTGTTGCAAATTCGAATTCCAAATTCTGCTGCAAATTCGAATTCCACCAGCTCAAAACTCAACTGCTTCCGATCTGTGAGAACAAATTATTTCTAGCACAAAGATCGACTGTAGGGGCATTTACTGGATATATCACCTTTCATAGAAATGATGGATCCAGAGGCTACCTGGCCTGCTTACAGACTCTGTCTACCGAAATAAATTGTAATCACTGTAATAGATCCGATGATCAATTTCGCTTTGATACCATGTATAAATTTGAATAATTTGTTGAATTATTCATCGATATTATCCTGATTACACACTATTTAAGCTTCATGCATAATATATAACCTCTTCTACAATTGATCATCAATATGCGGAAATAGAAACAGTCGCATGCGCACATAAACACAATAGTCAAGCACACATAAACACAGTATGTAATGGGGAAAGTTGATCGCTGAAAACCCCCAAATATCTATATATTATAATGATAGAGAACATGTAACAATAATAGTACAATACTCCTCACAAGTACTCATTACTATCTCCAATAGTTACACACAAACTAGCTCAGATTTGAACAAGTCACAGGTTCAAATCTCCTCCACAAGTCTGCTTGCCTCTACTGCGCAATCCAAGATGAGAATGAATGAGATCCAAGTTCGAATCCCCTAGCTTTTACTGCGCAATCCTCATTGGCAATCTCCATCAATGTGTGTGCAAATCTCATGCACAGGTATAGTCACAACTGATAGTCACACTCACCCTTTCACCCACCTCTAACACTGGTCTCCACTGAACTGTCCATGCATTGCAGTTAACTGATGTGTTATTTAGTTGATTTATGAGTTAATAATTAGTGAATTAATTAATAACTAATTCACACCACTCATCACTAGTGTATTTTTCAGTTAGACTAAATACAACTAGTTCAACTAAGTTAAACCGAACACAACTCCACCAACTGTCTCATCAACTCCACCAAAATCTGCCACATGAGTTCTAACTGAAGTCAACCATGCAATAGCTCAACTAACCCTTAGGAAAAGCGTATTTCCTTCTGTCAGCTGCATGTGCCACATCCAAGCATCAAACTGAAGTGCTCCAAAAGGATAAGATAATGTTTATAGTCTAAATATTATTAAGGGTTAATAATATTTATTCTCTTGGTCAACAGCCCTAAGTAGCCTAAAAATTGAAACCGCCCAATGTCTAAAAATAGAGGTCCATCTATTTTTACCAACTCGACCAATCATCCATAAATAGCATCCTGCAACTCATAGACCATGATCCATATGTCTAAAAATAGACTTTGCGCCAAAAATAGCCTGCGGGCCCACTTAGTGAAGGCGACTTCATTTCACTAAGCTCCATCATCTTGTTGCATTTTACACAACAACAACCATAAATACCACATATGAACCATTACATTTACACATGAAATATCAAGGAGATGAACTCTTATTAATGAATGCAAAATCCAACCAAGTATGGGACTACCATGTTCCACCCGACCATAGATTGGTTGAGCTAATCCAATCACCCCCATGTCATATTCCAATCGTGAATGTGGGACTAAAAAACCAAAAGGAATCAACCAGGGATTCTCGAAGCTAAACCACCTCACCCTCATAAATAGAACAAGGTTTTAACGCAATTATCACTGGATCACTAGGCCATAAACAAACATGGATTCCACCAGATTTCTCCACCTACACCATTAGGAATTTTCTTGTCTCGTAGTCTCTAGGATTTATCGCAATCCACAGTCCAATCCAGGGATCATTAGGCCATGATTGAGACACGAGTCTCTAGTATTTACCGCAATCCACACTAAATCACTAGGCCCTAATCGAGACTCCACCCTCTATGATTTAACATATATCCCGCCATTCACCGGTTGAGGATTACTAGGCGAACCGAGGCACACAATACCTGGCTTTATTACAACCCAAAGTCTGATTTAGGGGTCATTAGGCCAATGGATTTACCGCAATCCACAATCTAGTTCAGGGATCACTAGGCCATGTGTTCTTTCATTCAGAGTTCCACCTCACTTAGTTTTGAATCCATCCGGAAATCCAGCTCAACCAAACATGAGAGCCCCATCACACCATGGCTATCCCGAAATGCCAAGTCAACGATGAAGAACATTGTCACACCTGGAAAAACCCATGCCAATGAGAAAAAGAGAACCAAGAACATACATGGATGACAATCTAGTAAATAAATCATGCATGCAAATTGATACCTACAAGTAAAATCGTTGTAGTTTTTTTATCCTTCTCTTCCTTGCTTGATCTTTGCTTCCTCTTTACCTTATTTGCCTTTATTGTTCCAAATTTGAAATGCTCCAAGAAAAATCCAAGTGTCCAAGAGTGTGGGAGAGAGAGACTAGAGAGAGATATCTCCAAAACTAAACCGGAAAAAGGTACCAACTGATCCTCAGAAGCCTTTTAATCAATTAGGCCTCTATTTTCTTCATTCATTATATTTCCTTAATTTTCCTCCTCACATGCAACTTGTGACCTTTCACCTTCCTTTTCTCCTATTTTCCATTATTTTCATAAATACAATTAATGCCACTTTGCCTTTCCAAAGCCTTTTTCATTGCCTCTACCAATTTCTTTAGCCACAATAACCAAAATGAACACCCACATTGGGATGCTTTTCCCATCATTTAGCTTCGAACAAGTGTCCCATAACTGTGGCCTTATATATTTTTTTACATGGATTTTTAACCAGGGTTGTTACAAAACCCTCCCCCTTGGGGGAACAACATCCTCGGTGTTCAATGACACCTACAACCAACAATACTGTTGAAATAGAAACATACCTCCCATGGAGCTTTATAAAACAGCTTGTTACAGTATTTACAATGACCACTGCTGAAAACATGACAATCATACCATTTTATGATTCCGTGCTCTAGGGATAAAAATGAGTTCATATTTTTCGAAAGTTTTTAACAGGTCAAGGGCAGCATTTCGATATTCCCTAAGCTTTGGATTCTTGGTTGAGTATTCTCCTTTGATTTGTTTGATGATAAGCTCAGAATCCCCTAAAATGGATATCCTTTGGGCTTCTAATTCTTTAAGCAGTTGTAAGCCTAGGAGAAGTGCTTCATACTCGGCAATATTGTTAGTGCATGGGAAGTCTAATTTGTATGAAAAACTCTGATTTGTGTTTTGAATCCAGACACCTGCCCCTGCACTAGTTTTATTATAGGATCCATCGAAATTTATTGTCCAAAGTATATTTGACTCATTCTCATTTTCTTGTCGCTGTTGATCGTCAACGTTTTGAAGTTTATTCGAGGTGAAATTTGGTGGGTCTATATTTTATTTACATGGTTGAGTAATTTCATCTTCGTTATACAAGATAAATGAATCTAAACTTGATTGAATAGAATAGATCGGAGTGTTGTTTGGTTTGTCCATGTTACTCACCATATACTTCATGTGGGCTTCCCTGTATAGTCTTCTATTTTGGTTGAAAACAGGGATGGTGGCATAAGACATGTCCATTTGAAGGCTTCCCTGAAGTTTGGCTCCCCATGATCTTGATAAAAGCATGCCATACTTGGGGGGAATGTCAGCTACAACGATATCCATCACTAGATTCTTGGCAGGGATCTGAGCTAAGTTAACACATAAATCTTTGATTAAACCCAAACATTTGACTCTACTTGAGTCAAAGGAATACAAATCTTTGTACGGTTTAGTAATTTCTAAGCCTAAGCTTTCCATTACTACTTTGGGCATTAGATTGTGTGAAGCCCCGGAATCTAACATGGCATTGTGTAGAATTTTATCGTGTATGCTCAAACTGACATAGAAGGGAGGGACTGGTCCTTCTTGATATTTTCCTTCAACTTCTGGGCCAAACAATAGCTCAGGTTTGTCGTCGGTCAAGTTTAAGGTGTCAGTATCACTTCCTAAGATTAAAGCTTTTAAAACTTGGTTTTTGTACACATCTTGGGTTACTAGTTCAGCTAGGGGGATGGTAATCTTAATCTTGGCAATCTCCCCCTCAAGGCTGAAAGGAATAATTGACTTGTTGATATTTACATCTGTTTTTTCAATTAAATTCCTTTCAGCAATTTTACTTTGCTAAACCTGGTTTGGGATAGTAATTGGGATGGTTTTATTGGGACTACTAGCTGAAGTGCTAGGGGTACTTTTTTCAACATTTGGCTGGATTCCCTTGTCTTTGTTTGAGTCTGTTTTCTTGGCCGAAATGTTGGTTTTTTCTGCTATCTTTTTGGACTGGTTTTCCATGTTCTTCTTGACAGCAATGCTAGTATTCTTATCTTTTGAATTCTCTACACTTCCCTTGCTCCTAAGATCATATTGTTTGTGCACCTCCATGATTGCATTTTCAAAACCCAATCTATAGTCATCAGAATCTTCATAGGTGTTTGTATTCTGATCATTTGAGAAGAAACCTTGTTCTTCCTCGATGAGGAAAACATCATCCCCACTGTCTGATCCAATCAAGTTTACATATGATTCTTCCAATCTTTCCAACTCCCTGTCTTCCTCATATTGATCTACATAGTTCTGTTGAAAGGGAGGTCTGATTTGTTGGTCACTTTCTTTTTGCTTATCCTGATTGTTATTTTTTCTATAATTCTGATTTCTATTTCTGTTTTGATTGTTTTGAAGTGCAGTCTAGCTTTGATTTTCTTGTGCTTTCTTAATTATGCTCATCTCTTTCATCATTTCTTCCAACATTCTCTCCATTTTTGAGCTTGAAGTAGAGGGAGGGGATTCCTCTCTGAAAGATACTCTCTTCTCAGTTTTCATTCTTGCTCTCTTTTCTATTAAGTTTACTTCCACGGAAAGGGCACCTCTTTGCATATCTTCCAAAGTTGCAAAAACTCTTTCTCTGAGTGAATATGTCATGTCTGGGTCAAACCCTTCAGGAAATTTGTTTAAAGCTGAGCCCTGAGGAGGTTTTAGTTCAGGGGAAAGTGCGTTATACACGCTGTTAAATCTTTTACAATAAGCTTGTACACTTTCCCCAGGGTTCCTATGGAGATTGTTATAATCAGAAAGGACTTGGAGAGGATTTTTTCTCACTTCCCACTTGTTTAAGAATGTTTGATGGAAGCCTTGGAGGTCATTTATACTACGGGGGGCTAAACCTTTAAACCATTTTCTTACTTCTCCCCCTAAGCTCTGAGCAAACAGTCTAAGTTTGATAGAATCATCATCGATTTCATTTCGATCAAAATATTCATTCATCTTATCCACATGTTGTGATGCGGTTGTAGCATTATTAGCATCATATAATGGAATTTTGGACTGATAGTCCTGTGGAAGATTGACTAGTGGTATATTAAGGGCTAAGGGAGCATACCATGCTGCCATGATATGTGGTGGGGGTGGATTAACAAGTGGTGGATTAACAAGAGGGGGATTTGGTTGGAGTGGAGTGGTTTGAACAGTGGATGAATGGTGTACAGAAGTGGATGGAACAGCAGCAGATTGCTGAGCTGATTTTGGATGAGAGACACCTAGGTTAAAAAGAAAATGTGGATCAGGGGGTGTTGATTCTCTATCAGGATATTCACTTGTTTCCGGGGATGAAAGTGAAGACTCAGAATCTATCTGAATTATATCATCAAATGACCTAGTTCTAAATGGGTTTACTAAGTCAACTTGTGATTGTTGTAGAGCTAAAAGATTTTCAGGAACTGAATTAGCTCTCAAGGGTGATCTGAAAACAGTTGAAAATTTAACCTTAGGAGAATCCCAAATGATACTTTCTGGGTCATCAACTATCTCAGGTGGATCGGGGTCAGGATGGGCTCTAGTATAAATCTTCCTAGAAGCCACTATGCCGTAATTTGAGATCCAAATGACAGGAAAAGTTCAACCAAGTATGACAATCTTTGAGAGGTTAACTGATCTGTTTACACAAATTTTGATCTTACAATCCTCTAACTGGATTAGGAAACTGTATAATGGTAAGGGTTCTTTCTAGTGGAGTCTTTAAGGTCTGCTCAGGATTATGGAGTCGCCAGGTGGAAGCTTTTTAGCTCCTAAGGAGGTAAAAGGTTTTATGGTCCACCACCATGTTTATTATGAAGCCAAACTTGAAATATTTTTGGGTTTTTCTGAGTTTATTTTGTTTTTATAGGTTAAGAGAGTGTTCTAAGTCTGATTTTTCACTTAGCTAAGGTGTTCAAACAAACAGAGTTGCTCTTATGGCTTGGTAACTGGTTCCTTCAAGGTTTGATAAGGATTTAAAGGAATCCTAAGGGTTACTTAGTTTGTCACTGATTCAAAAAAGTCTTATAATGATTGCCATTATGTTAGGCAGTGCTTGAAGAAAGTTACTTATGTTATAATGGACCTAAAGTTGAAGGAAAGGTTTCGCAAACCTCTAATTCTCAGCAGGCCCCACCGTGATCGCCATTATGTTGGTATCCTGTGTTTTGACAGTTTGGAAAATCAAAAGACAAGGCAACATCAGAACCAATCTTTAGAGTTCCAGGATCTAGTCCTCCTGTTCTCAGAGAGGGATCTCTCAAATATTTGTTTGCAAAGGTTTATCTTGTTTGCTTTGGTTATGGATTTTAGACTAGTTATTGCGTGCAGATGTTTGTTTGGTTGGGTTGAGTTGATACAGCAGAATATGAAAGGTCTAGGAAAGATAGACAGAAAGAAGAAATATCAGGTTCATTGGGCAATGGAGTCAAAATAAGACCATGACAAACTCTTCAAGGGATATGGGATATCAAAGGGAAAATCTAACTTGGCCACAGGATCCTTTGTTTTGGAATGAGATGGACATTAATGATTTGGAAAAATAAATTTAATTCTCAACAAAGGGAACTTGAGAAACATGACTTATCAATAAAGAGATATTTGATAGACAACGCTAACCATAAATTCTACAAACATTCTTCAAGCAAATAATGATTTCAAGACAACTTCTAAAATGAAATCTAAGATTCGGGGAACACCCTATTTCCTCAAAGATCTTATTTTAAAGGATTTAGAAAACATAAAAGATTTACTGATAGTTGCATTCATAGAAGAGGGAACACCTAAATAACATCTGTGTTTGCAATTATAAAGACCTTCAAAACAACTGTTTAAGCAGGGGCAAAGGGTAAGATCAAAACCGACCTCTTTGGTTAACTTAAGACAATGGTACTTCGAAGGGAGATTTCAATAACGGCTTTCAAGTGATGGCAGACAAGCAGGGAGAACCATAACATGCTGAAACCAACTGTTTGAGCTATCAAGGAAATAAACGAGCATGAAGACTAAAGAGAAGTTTTAAAGCCTCTAAAATACTTCAGCAGAAGAAAACATAAAAGAGTGAAGGGTGAACAGGTCTAAGGTGCTTCCAGGAGTCATTTCTTAGCCTAAAACTTTCAGCCTACTGTAGTAAGAAATTATGGAACATAATGAAAACAAGGAAAAAACATTTAACAGTTCAGAGCACTTCACCAACAGCCAAGCTCACGGATCAAATGATAGAGCCTTCTCAGGAACAGACATGCAACGGCATCATCAAGACATCCAAGACTCCAAATTATTTTCAACTTCAACAAACTTGTATATTTATTTCAGAGAGTTTCAATATTACAACTTGTGATCAAATAGAAACCAACCTTCTCATCTTCTTCTGAGGTATTTATAGAAGGATGAGGAGGTGATCTGAGAAAAGATCTCTCAGGATAATTAATACAGTTTCAAGACTTCTCGGCCCTTTGAGGGGCTCGATGAAGAAGTTCACAGGTGGAACACTGTATTAACTGTTTTACATTTATGGATTAAGCTCGGTGGGAGCTTTATTTGACTTTGAGGCTTTATGTGATGTTTGGAGTAACTCTGCAGATATTTTCTGCATTGATTTCCTTGCAGAAGTAACTCCCTGGCTGCGCTGGAGGCGAATATCTGATTTTCTTCAATAACTTCGGCCTCTGTTTTGAAAGGTTTGAGGCGACAGGTGGCTCGGTGGTAGCTGAGGAATCAATTTGCCTCAGATGTGGCGTTGGAGGCTTTCTGTCTGATGAAACACTTTAGGTTTTTCCTTTAAACTGTGTTTTAGATTGGGGATTAGGCTTTTGATAACGGTCTTAGCCGTAATCCCCATAAAAATCGTCTTCAATCTTCATCTGTTGTGCTCTGTCTTCAAACTGATACTCTTTAACTGTTTTTGAATTAAAACAGTGTCTTGTCGATGTGCAGGCCGCACTGGGCTTTTTAAAGGCATCAATGCCCATGAAGCATTGAGAAAACAATGGAGCGAAACCCCGCAGATGGCTCTCTTCAACAGCTCGAAGGCGCAGGAAACGTCTTTCCCTACCCTTGGCTTTCTTTCATTAAAAAATGGAAAACCATTAAAATGCCTGCAAAACACAAAAATAGTTAAGAAATCCTGCGGAAATAGGTTTAAACTGCTTCAGATGGCGGGGGAGGAGCGAAGCCGTCGGATGAAGGCAACCAACGGTGGAGATCTGCATAGAAAGGCAAAAAGGATAGCGGGAGAAGAATAAGGAGGAGTAGTTTTGGACTGTCCAATCTGGACACGTGGACGGTCCAGATTCAATTGAAGGATCGCAATCAAAACTGCGGGCCTAATCGCAATCGAAACTGCGGGCCTAATTGCAATCGAAACTGCGGGCCCAATCGCAATCGAAACTGCGGGCCTAATCGCAATCGAAACTGCGGGCCCAATTGCAATCGAAACTGCGGGCCTGGTCTTTTCGATCAACCCATTGAAATTTTCCCGATTACGATTGCGCGATCGGTCTTTTTAATCTAACCATTTTATATTTAACACGTGACTTCAAGCTTTTAAGTTGAAACTTTGGATAAGCGGGTTCTTGGGTTTTATAAAGGAAAAAGCATAATAGTAATGAAAATTTACAATGTTTTAAGCGCCGGAGGCGGGCTTACAAAGGATTAATCGCATCGGAACATTTCAAACCAAAGTATGATCGCAATCGGAACTTTTGAATAGAGCACAAGTCTCGCGCATTTGGATACTTCCGATGTGATGAGCGCCGAACAGGGTTAGCGCTTGGTTTTTAATGGAAATGGGGGTTCCGAAACAGTTAAAAAGTGAGTTTTCAACTATGGAAAGGGGAAATTTTCATGAATGGAAAGAAGAGGACTTATGAAAACAAGGAAGTTTTGATGGAGAAAAAGGGGAGCAGATGAAAGGTTTGAGAAGAGGGAAAATGATGGTCTTTCAGCAGTCTTTCATTTGGAATCAGCAGAGTTTTCTGAGTATAAAAAGGGACAGCAAATGAGGATTTTGGACAGAGGCATGAGACCTTAAGGAGACTTCAAGAGCCAACAATTTTTTAGTGATAAAATTTGTTCCTTGGAGGCTCAAAAAGATCTTAGCCACCTTTTGGTATAACAAAATATTATAGGTGGCTAACAGAATGCATCCATACTATTTATTCCTTAAGATCAATTAGCTTTTTCACCTTGTCCTAAGGATGAAGCACATTAGATGGTTCGAAACTTCGACTAAATCGTAATGATGTGAATAATCCAAAAGACATTTATCTACATTATGGATCACTAAAGTCTTAGATCTAACATAACTATCATTTATCATATGTAACCACAATAACAATAGAATGACAAGCATATAAGTAACCCTAATGCTTACAACAATCCATTAACTAACATGCATGGATGATAAACATATAATACTTGTATGATGATCTGCTCTTACCCCAAATTATAGTGCTGCAACCTCACTCTGATGATCTCACTACAAGAAAAAAAGACATTGGTGAGGGGCGAAAATGGTCACCATAAGCTCATTGGTGAGGGTCAAAAGAGCCTTCGTCACCAAAAACTGAACGTCACCAAAGGTGGCGTCGCCGAAAGTATAGGTGTTGTGGTGACATTCAAGGTCCGTCACCAATAATAATTTATAGTGATGGATAGTGACCGTCACCATTTCATATGAGCAATGGTGACGGACAATAGCCTCAGTCACCAAAAAATTGAACGTCACCAAAGGTGGCGTCGCCGAAAGTATAGGTGTTGTGGTGACATTCACGGTCCGTCACCAATAATGATTTATAGTGACGGATAGCGACTGTCACCATTTCATATGAGCAATGGTGACGGACAACAGCCTCCGTCACCAAAAAACTGAACGTCACCAAAGGTGGCGTCGCCGAAAGTATGTGTTGTGGTGACATTCAAGGTCCGTCACGAATATTAATTACAATGACGGATAATGACCGTCACCATTTCATATGAACAACAACGATTTTTTGTGATGGACCTTTCATAGCCGTCACTATTGGTGCATATATATGGCGACGTTCATTGACCGTCACCATAAACGCATTGGTGACATCAAGGTCCGTCACGAATAATGACTATAATGACAAACAGTGACCCTCACCATTTCATATAAACAACAACGATTTATGGTGACGGACCTTTAATGGTCATCACTATTGATGCATATATATATGGTGTCGTTCGTTGACCGTCACCATTTCATATTTTGGTGAGGGTCAAAAAGTCTCACCATAAACTCATTGGTGATGGTCAAAAGAGCATCTGTCACCAAAAACTAATCTTCGTCATTCCATATATATGAATATCAAGGCACGATGGAATCGAACCACCAACCTCCTGCTTGTAAAGCAGGTGCTCTTCCATTGAGCTAGCACCCTTTAAAGAATTAGACTTTAAACTAGCAATTGCCCCTAAAGTTGCAAAGATACA